>BSBK01006631.1:600000-1099479 GCA_027943335.1 Chamaecyparis obtusa
AAATTTTAAGATATGCCTAGAATGGTTGGTGTAAAATAAATAATGATTTATAGGATCAAGTCAAACCTCAAAAGTTTGATGATTCTTTTGGTTAATTAAAGAAGAAAATATTCTTCCCCAATACGATCATGAGACAATTACTAGATCAACTGATGAAATCAATTAAAGCGTTCAATGACAAGACCATGGACTATATGGATTAGGGAGATTGCCTAATTTTGTTAGTTTTGTATTAGAAGTGAGTGGGAAGAATGTTAAAAAAAAATGGGTTGAAGAATCCGATTAGTTTTTATATATTGCAAGTTTGAAATATCTAATTGTACACTTGTTTGGGTTGCAAAATCACCATGTGAACATAAAAGCCCATCTGTTTAATGCTCCTCTGATTGATGGAGAGAAAGTTGTTGGTATTGTTATAGTTGGATCATCAAAGGCTTGTATGGTAGCCGGATTGGCTTTCAACCATAAGTGGCAGAAGAAGCTCCACAATTAGGGAAATCATTCCAAAAATTACAAGCCCAATATTGTTGTTGGTGCCAATGTGCAAGTACATATCTCTACATTGCTACATTTAAACATTAATCAACTTGTAACAAATATGATGACAGATGTGTTGGAAAAAAATTGCTCATTATTTCGATGTTGAGCAGAAGGAAGTGAAGATAACTAAAGAATGTTATGTGATAGACCCTGCTAAAACAGTTGATACGGTTGACAAAAATACCATGTGTGGCAGACATTTTGGGATCTACTCTCAACGAAGAATTTCAAGATGTGAAACAGCTAAACAAAGAAAGGGTAAACTAATTTCTCAAGTAATTCACACTTTAACCTAATATATGTTGTATGTTACACAACAAGAAGCCAAAATAAAATAAAATAAATAATTTTATGCTATTCATTTTTTAAACTAGTATACCCATCTTGAGAGGAATATAGGTATTTGTTCATTATTCTACTTAACAATGATTATATTATTGTATTGCAATAATATTAATTCATTATTGAAATGGGGTCTAGCTTGATTGGTGAGAGCTTCTTGTGGTAAATCACAAGGCCAGTAGGTCTAGTCTCCCCTTAGCCCACATGGTACTGGAGGAAGTGTCATGCTAGCATCACTAATCACGTTAAAATGTTTATCCAACACACTGTGGTTTATAGGGGTGCTATACCCAATTCTGTAGTATATATATTTGTGTGTGTGTGTGTGTGCATATAATAATTAATATTAAGTGATTACTAAAATATGATCACATTATTATTTTTTAATATATTCTTTCTATATATATTGAATTTTTTGCATTGTAATTATATTATTATATTATAATTAATATTTATGATTATGTTATTATATTTTTTATGATTAAAGCAGCCAAGCAAGGGGGATGATCCTTACACCACCACAACCCAAGGGTTGTCCAGAACAACTATTTACAACAAGGTAAAAAATTACCATTAACAACAAACTAACAACACAACTTCTAATCTGCATCAATAATGGGTAGACAACTCACCCACCACCTAGGAAGGAGAGTGAGTCTGCAAAGTGATTTTTTCTTCGCCTATGGACAACCATCTAGGCAATACTTTCAATAGAGTCCCCAACACAAGGGGAAGATGGGAGAACCCACTTCGAGAGAGAATCAACAATTGGAACAAAGTGTTGACAATGTTGTACCTCAACAACCAAGGGTTGGCACAAACCAAGAGCAACAAAAAAAAGTCAAAGAATATATTATGTTTTAATATATTCTTGTTATTATATTTTTATATTTTATATTTCCACTAAGCTCTTTACAAAAAAAGCTATTAGTGCCAAATTAGTATTATTGTATTTTCATATTTTTATTATAAATTTTTTTATAATCTGATTTAGGGTACCTTCATTGTTTCTGCTAAGTATTTTCTATTTGTTTTAGGTTTTGTAGTCATGGTTGGCCATGGCTCATCTTTTCTACACTTGTCATCATCCACACATGTCCACAATGTATGTGCTTTAGAATATTCAACCATCCAATACATACTAGGAATATGTCTTTTGACACAACAAAAGAAAAAGGATTTGGGAATTCCTAGGGCTTCATACTATAGTGGGTAAGGTAATTTTTGAGTTTACTGAAGTTTAAACATTTTTTTATATTAAGAAGAAACAAAACAAGGGTGTTTTCCATTAAAAAATTATAGCCCAAGGGTGTTAAAACCTCAGACCAAAAAGGCCATTTAAACCAAGGTCAAAAAGAGACCCTAACAACACTCTAGCAAAGCATCTAGTAACCCACTTCAAGAGTGGGTAGACAAAATGGGGAGGACAATGAGAGTTTAAAGAACAATTTTTCATTCATTGGCAAATATTCATCCAAACAATACTATCACTAGGGTCCCCACCACAAGGGGTAGGAACCCTCTTTATGAGACTATCAGCATAAGGAGTAGAGTCCTAACAATGTTGTACATCATCATCCAAAGGTTGAAGCAAAATAAGAGCATTAGTCAAAGGAGGGTCCGTACGGCCAAAGGGGGCCACTCTAGTAGCAAGAGGTAGAGTTAGGTCCACCAGGTCTAAGGAGGCTAAATCTGTTAAAAGAGCATCACCATGAGAGGAGTCATCATCCGCCTATGAAAAGTCATTAGAGGAAGAATTGGAGGCTAGGATGGTCAAATGATCATCATTAGCATCCTTCCACCAAGTGGCAACAAATTTATGACATGAGAGAGAACAATTTGTACCTAGATGACTAATAGAGAAGCATTGCTGACATCGAAAGGGAAGGGCCTCATAATCTAGTGATTGAGTCCATGGTCTTTTCCCAACCATGAGAACCACATCCCCTGGAAGGGGTGTGGAGATGCCAATGTCAACTAAAATATGAGTGAAGGTAGAGGAGTCCCATAGTTGTCGTAGCCTCATCCACCCTTAAGAAATGACCAATAGAGTTGTTGATGGCCTCAAAACAAGAATTCTCCCAAAAATGAAAGGAAAGATTGGGGAGACAAACTCACATTGGATGCACACTGAGTGGTTCAATAAGAGGGTTAAAGGAGATTATCCAGGTTTGACCGAGAGAGAGTGATTCCTCCAAACCCACAACTTTCTTAGCACCAAATCTCATTCTTCAAAAGAAGAAATAACAACAACAAAGCATAAGGGAAAAAGCTCAATGTTACCAAAAACTAATGATTTCCCAAAATTTGTCACACAATGAAGATCTGAAAGAAAAGGCCATAAACCAACAAATCTAGAAAGCAACTCACAATGTTGGTAGAAATTCACATTATCCACCACATTCAGGCCACACACCACCACAGAGGATGCCTTAGCACAAGCAAGAGATCAATATTTCTCCTTTGAAGAAATACCAGTAGTGAATTTGGCAACATGAGCAAATCTCTGTCCACTAGTAGCAAAGAGAGGTTTTGGGGAGGGGGAGAAACCCCCCATTCATGGCCTTAGCAAACCTTGTATTAGGTCTCTAAGAAGAGTTCCCAATTTAATATACTTTTTCCATGTAAATTTGTAATTTCTCTACATTTTTTATATGATTTTGAAAGTTTTTCAAGTATTTTCTACTCTTCTAATAATCGCGTTTCAATTTTTGCAAGTTTTAAACATTTGGGTTTGAAGTAGACCACTATTTTTAGATTATGATTTATTAGATTTTGATAATATTTTGTTATTCAATAGAGGAAAAAACTTATCTATTTTCTTCACTTTTTTGGCATTTAACTTTTTGGTTTTGATCTCTCAAACTACGAATGAATGCTTCTATTGATGACTAAAATTTGAAAAACCATATAGATGGTTTTTCATTTCTCAAATTATGAATGAATACTTCTATTGATGACTAAAATTTTAAAAAACTACGTAGATAAACAAAATCCTTGAAAAATATTTTAATCAAATCTTAAATTATTTTAAATTCTTTAATTTAAACTATACAAAATAGAAATTAGCATATAGCTTCTAGGAATGAACATTATATGACCCTGAATTTGCATCAAACTTCATAGAATTATTATTTCATTAAATATTGCTGATTTGTGACATGGAATAAATCATACTTAGTTTCATAAATCTAACATAAATAGAAAGATACTTCAGCTACAAATTAACCCAAAATAATGAGAAGATATGAAGCCTAAAATGTACTGCAAGCTCACAAAATTTCATGATCTTCCAAAACTTACAAAATGGGTAAAATGGGTTTCTTATGATATAAGATTGATTCAATAATGAAAGAACATAAAAGTACAACCTCTAATCTATCACTAAAATCTCCAATAAATGTTTATTTCAAAACCTAAGAACTTATTACAAAAAAACTACAAATATGAAGAAATCTCGAATTTGTATAGCATAATGATAATCTCAAAATGAGATTATACTTGGCAACTATTGACTCTCATCTTAGATCATCTAGTAATCCTCTTAATCTTATCCTTATATCACCTAGAAACTTTCAAACTTTTGTTTTGCATTCTCCTTCTCCATTGGTTTATCAGTTGCAAAAGAAACAAGCAAACACGTTGATAAAATTTGTAACAACAATCCCTCCAAAATGGAGCGTAATCCATGAATATATGAAATCACTTTCAAAACTCAAATTAGACTTCAAAATCCCCCTCCCAAGGAAATGAAACTTTACTTTTCCATGTTTTTCCTAACCTCCACAAACTCCCCATGAGTTGTCAACTTTAACAAAAATATCAATTACCTTTGAAGTCAACAATTAGTTCAAGTGAAGTTTCCCAAATAACCCATGCCAAAAGGAGGGAAGATATTTAAATTGAATATGTGTTGAGAAGGAAACAAATTTATAACAACTAAAGATACCCAAAGATGCCAAGGAAACTTTCCAAAAACCAATACCACTGAGTAGGACTTTATTTAATATTAATTTGTTTGATAAATATGATTTGCATCAAAACAAATAATATTTTAAATTATATTTTATATAAATTGTTCTATGCCCCCGACTTACTATTTCTAGATAGTGGGGACTTACTATTTTAGTAACTTTCTATTTCACGAAAAAGGGGACAAACATGACAAGTCCTCTCCAAAATTGCTTGTCCTCAAGAAAATGCAACCATGATGCCCCAAGATTTTGATTGCAATATAATCATTCATATCCAACTACATATCAAACAATGACTCTACTTGTATGATGTTGCATCTTCCTTCTATTCATCCTAAAAGTTTCTTGAAAAGTGTACCTATGTTGATTGACTCTGTTTGAAACCCTTTTAATGCATAACCTAGTTTCCCATGTCGTCATTCTCCAATTCTCTTCCTCCAAAATCTTATATTGTATAGCTCAACTCCCAACTATTTAGTTGCACAAACATTAGAGAACTTGTAATAAAAACTCATGCAACTTCTCCTAATGATATAAACATAATTTTTGCAACTTGTAGGACTATTACAAAATTTGATGCAACTTTCATAACAAGGACAAAATTTGCAAACAATTACCTGTCACTTTCAAAATATAGAGACTTGTTATAGGAAACAATACTAACTGCTCCTAACATTGTCTTTGCTTGAAGGATGCTAGATGCAATTTTAGGATCTGATCTAGAACAAAGATGGTGCAATTAAGGGACAAAATTTAGTAACGTATACTAACATCCCATGCTCCACAAAATTCTAGATATTATCTCTTCAAACAGGAAATCATTTTGATGGAAGTTTATGCTCATTTAAAACCCTTCCACTAGCACATATTGATCTCCAAATAAAATTTCAACATAATAGTAGAAAGTAATTTTATGGCATGTTCTACAATGTTAGGAATCTTATAGACATGCTTGATAATTTCCTCTTTGAAACACCTCCAACACAATCTCTCTCTTCAAGTTAAATAGTGTCTTGAATCTCTAGCTAGAAGTCCACTATCATTTGGCAACTTGAATTTGAAACTTCTAAAACAAATGTTGATGTTATGGGTTTGATTTTTTTCTACTATTAGGATTGATATAACAATTATTGCAACCTACATTACAAATACATCTTTGGGAAAAAGATCTTCCATTCATATCTACATAGTTGAGATACATATGACAAGAATGCATAACCAAAAAAATATTACCCCGACCTGTGGGAAATCATTTTCAATCCCCTGAATTAGCCTCTCTCAATCCTTCACGCATTAATCTCTACAAGGTAAATCAACAAGTTATTCTTAAGGAAGATGACAGAATCCTTAAAAACATTCTTTGGCATATGCTTCACATCCTTCTCTATTCCACATAAAGAGTTAGTGGCAAAAGCATCAACAATATAATATAACATTATGGAAATACTCTAACCTTTATGGAAAATAAGAAAATGTTAATAAGTAATCATTTTGAAATAATCATATGCCACCATCTTTTGTGTTGTTGATTTCTATGACTCATCTCCCACAATACCAAACCAAAAGGAGTCTCCTTTCAAAGTCATCTAACTCCATCACAAGTATTCATGAACCATAGGATCTATGAATTATTTCAAAGAATAACTAATAACAAATCCCTCATTATACCTTGTGAATCCATCTTTCAAAACTTGGGACAATGAAATAAAATTTATTGGGTTCCCATATATACATTGAAATCCAAACCATTCCTTTTCCTAATGCACCGCACTTAAATGAGGCATATAAGGAATATGGAACATTAAGTATATAACCATAGCAAATCACTTTAATGCTTCTTGTGATGAATCTTGTTGGATGTCTTGGAAACTTATGCTAACTCCGGTGGGAATTGACACCCACCAATAATCTGAACTAGTGTTTTATGATCCTTGTTAGAAGATCCTTAACCCTGTTAGGAGTTGCTTTACAATATATTTAGTACAATGACCTGGTCAAGGGTTGGACCCTGTTAGGAGTCTTTTACAATAACCCTGTTAGGGGTGCAGATTCACTGTCCTAGAGCTCACTGCTCAAGTGGTGAAGGCTACAACTTTCTGATCTCAGATACACACTATATCTGCTGGATGAATTGGCACTGTGACACTGCTTGTCTGATCAGTTCCTTTGATGCAATGATGCTTTGACCTTTTGCAAAGCTCTAATACGTCTTATTAACTCTTCGCACACTTCTGCTCTGCTTGTCTTGACCCTATATCAACTCTCATACCTAATTACTAATATTTATATGCACATACAAAATAATTAACTAGGTTGGCCCTTTAATAGATTTCATACAATGCTTCCAATTGAATTGGCTCAAGCATGTTTACAAACAAAGTTAATTACATGTCTACAACCTAATTACAATAGGCGCATAGCCTTTACAACATAATAATATAACCGCTAACCAAAATACCAATAGTTGGCTGCTTGCACTGTTCTTCTCTGGCATTCATTGTCTGTGCAACTTGAACTCTCTGTATCTTTCTCATACTAAATCTTCTGATCATAGACCCAATATGATGGATTGACCCTTTGGTGAAATGTTGGGGCTTCTTGCATGTAGTGCCTACAACTAAGGCTCAAGTCCCCACAGGGTCGCTCTCTACTATGGATTTCAATGGAGAGTTGTTGATTTTGATCCTTGGTGAAATAGTGGGGCTTCTTGCTTGTAGAGCTTACAACCAAGTGTTAGGAATGGGAACACTAAGAGGAGGGGGGGGGGGGGGGGGGGGGGGGGGGGGTTAATCAGTGTTCACTGTATTAAATTTGTATACTTTGCTCTTTAAACTTAACTTGAATGCTTAAGTACTGAAATGAACATCAACATAAATAAGAAACATGAACACAACACATAACACCAATGTGGTTACGGGGAAACCCAAATAGGTTAAGCGCTCTTAGATGTAGCATGAATATGATCTTACCAACTTAACTTCTAGGGCGCATACCATAATTCTGTCATATGCACGTGCGTTGACGCTCTGACCTTCAGGTACTCTGTATGTTGTCCAGTCTTCAACACTTAGCCAATTTATGATCTTATGATAAGCGCTGACTCCAAAACATCATATGACTTTGTTGCCATAATGACAACACTATATTAAATCATATACACCAGTATAGTCGACTTGCCAACACCAAGGTTCAAGAAACATTAAGAACATGTATTACCTTGAAGTGTTTTCAAAATGTGTGCTCCCAGCTCTATGTCTACTCCCTCTCCAATGTTCGGCCCTGGGCCAAGTGCTTCTAGGTGCAAGAGTTTTGATGTTGGGTGATGTTGCTTATGCAATCCCTTCTGCCCCTTTGTGTGTTTGTGGTATGTTGGGTGGAGGAGACTCTTTTCCACTTTCTCCTACTGGTGGGTTGGGGGTTGCGAGGAATGATTTGGGTGTTGCTTTTGATGATGGTAGGGTCTTTGGTGGAGCTATGAGTTCTGGGCACACTTCACAAAGATCTGGTATTGTGGTGCCCTCAAAGCCTCTTGTTGATGGACGCAGTTTTTCTCGTGTTGCAAAGTATGTTGTTGCTATCCCTTTGAAAAAGAAATCTCTACCCATGGCATGTGCCAAGACATCCCTTGCAGTTGTGTGTGGCCCGAAAGTGGTGGATAATGTGGATTTTCACCAACGTTGCGAGTTGGTTTGTAAATTTGTTGACTTTTGGCCCTCTCTTCCTGATTTGCATCCTTGGGTGTCTAATTCATGGAGACCTTTAGTCTCAACTAACATCGAGCTTTTCCCTTGTGCTAAGGGATTTTTTATTGTTGTGTTTACTTCTTTTGATGAACATGATTTGGTTCTAAGCAAGTTGTGGGTGTGGGGAATTCAATCTCTCTCGACCAAACCCTCAACAACCTCTTTTAACCCTCTTACTAAACTGCTCATTGTGCATCTAGTGTAGGTTCATCTCCCCAATCTCCCCCTACATTTTTGGGAAAATTCTTACTTTGAGGTCATTGGTAATTCTATTGATCATTTTTTAAAGGTGGATGAGGCTACGGTTGTGATTGGCTTCTATACCTTTTCTTGTAATCTGGTTGGTATTGACATCTCCACACCCCTTCTTGGGGATGTAGTTCTCATGGTTGGGGACAGGTCGTGGGCTCAATCACTAGATTATGAGGGCCTTCCCTTACATAATGAAGCAATTTAAGGTTGTCCCATACATCTAGTAGCCTTGAAAATGTTGGATTTGGCTTTTGTTTCACTCAACTTGGCCACCATTCACAACATTGCCAAAAAAGGGTTTAAAGCTCAGATCCAGTGAACAACTTTTTCATCACTTTTTTGGCCCAAACAAACCTTGTCATTGTGTTCAAAGGATGGAGTGGTGAATTTTGATTGTAGGTTTGTTCATAATTGATAAATTTGGTTTGGAGGCAAACAAAAAAAATTGTTTTGAGCAACCATACAATGCCCTAAGGCGCAAGGTAGTCTTTTTCTGTATATATAAATAAATTTATTATTTTTAAATTATCTTTACTTTTGTAAGTGGGCAAAACCCCTTCTCGGCTTGCATGTACCTTTGGTCAACACATTAATTTATTTGCAAGCACATTGCATTTGGTTGACACTTAATTTGAGTTTTATCCTAAGTGCTTAGTGCCACCTCTAAACTAGTAACGTTAATCAGTCACTCCAACCCTCTTTACAACTGAGACATTTAGGAGCTCCACCTTAGCACCACTTTCTTGTCATCAGTGGTAGGCATGTTTCCGCCTCCAAAGCTCCATGCTCAGACAACCATCCCCCTAAGTGATGAAAAAAATGTTTTTTTTATTTAACTTGCACTAATTGGAAAATGGATGTGTATTATGTTGATTTTTATCATAAGTGCCTAGTGCCACCTCCAAACTACTAATGTTAATCAATCACTCCAACCCTCTTTGCAACTGAGACATTTGAGAGCTTCACCTTAGCACCACTTTCTTGTCATCAATGGTCGCCCTTTTTCTGTCTCCAGAGCTCCATGCTCACACAGCCGCCTAGGGCCTTAACCCCTAAGTGATAAAAAAGAATGTTTTTCTATTTAACTTGCACTAGTTGGAAAAAGGATGTGTATTATGTTGATTTTTAGAAAATAAGATATCATCAAAAAGAAGATAGCATCATCTAGTGGTACAAATATTTCTCTCAAATTTAGTTGTTGTCACATTTTATAGCCTACTAAAATTGGAAGTGTGTTTTGGCTTCTAAGCTTATAACTTTCGATTAGAGTCTCTCTTTTTTTTTTTAATTCTTACAACATTGGAAAGGTTTTTTTAGAGCCCTTTCAATCTATCCATACATTTTTTTAAAGATTTTTGCCCTAGTATAACTAATACAATTTTTTCTTATTTTAACACTACTTGATTACTTGAATGTTTTAACATCTAGAAATCTTGTATTTGCATGGGAAGGCTTCATTTGGGCTTATAAACAACATTTTGTCCTTTGTGAACTCTTTGAGCATCTTATTTAAGCACATTCTATTTTGTACATACACTAAGATAAAGTGTCACTATAATATATATGTAATTTTGGAAATTTTACACAGATGTTGTGCCATATTATCGTGCTCTCCTATAAGTTAAAGCATTATGGGACGGTTATGTAGTGTCTTTGTTATTTGTCAATGACAACTTAATCAATTGAGTGTCCCCTGCGACAACAATAGATCCCAATGATTCTTGCCTCACATGTGTGCCTTGTTGCACATACTTTTCTAGTTACAAGGTACTCTCTTGTGGACTTTCAAATTATGTATTTTCTCCTTCATGAACTTCTTGGTGACATTGTTTCAATGCATTGTCATGTCTCTCCCTAGTCACTATTATGGGGGGTATTATACTATTTATGTCGATGCTTCCTTGGTTTTTCTTTGGAGTGAATTATGCACGATTGCATTACTATTTTGTGAAGGCAACACTGCCCATACTGTATCAATGTTCTTAAAACTACTTGCACTTGTATTTTCAACTTGCATTATTTGAGTAGTGATGATGGAGTTACTAGTGTAGATTTGTGTGCCATCAGTATTTTTTATTGAGAGATGTTGCCTTTTGTTATCTCTACTTTGAGCTTGGAAAAATTGTAGATAACCCTACATCATTTTGCTAGTCAAGGTCTTAGGCATGTTGCAAGTTGGGTTTAATATTTTGACTTACAAGTGATTTTCCTCAACACTTGTGTGTGTAATTAGGGCTCTCAACCCCGATTACAAGTCATTCATTGTATGTCAAATGCAATAAGCCCATTGCAAGTTTCCTTGCTTTGCATCAAATGTTGATTGGGTCCTGAGACCCGACCAACATGTTTTGTTAATGTCCACACATGTCCTTGCATGTTTTCTTGATTACATATCATCTAGCATTTTACATGTCATCGGGATCTTATCCTTGAATACAACAACAACCATCAGATGCTAATTAAGTCTCAGAACCCGACTAGCATATCCTCACCCTACGCAGATGTAGGTTGGGTTTCAAGACCCGCCCTACATGTCCTTTGCCTTCTTCATGTCATCAGGTTTCTAAGACCTTATGAAAGACCCCCTTTACACAATCGCAATCAGGTATTAAAGACCCAAATACATACAATCTTTTGTGCACTCATACAATCGATTCTTGAAGACCCAATAACACATGAAACTCATTATACACTTGTAATTGGGTATCTAGGACCCGACTGCATATTAATTTGCATTGTCTACACTTGTAATTGGGTCTTGAGGACCTGATTACATTTTGAATCTTCTTGCATCCCCATTGCACATGCAATTCAAGTGTTGAAACCCGAATTGAAACTTGGTTTGCCCTTAGTCAATTTTGACATGTTTTCCAACATTTTTGAATTTTGTCTTTGATGTCACTTGGGTTTTGTCAAATTCTTATCCAACTCTAGAAACACTTCATTCCATTGCTACTCCTACATTCCAAATGTTGCCATCCACATATTGGCATCTGAAGACTTCAAGCCCTAGCAACTTTGCAACATGAAGACCTCCTTGACAAGGGATGATGTTAATGAAGTTGTGCCTCTGGACACTTAGTTTGCTTTTTGTCATGCATTATGTAATTCAATTTTGACCCATTACATGTCAAATGGTAATATATAATTACATGTAATCACAGTACAAGTCAAAATAGTATGACTAATGTTGAATAAGTCAAAGTTAGTTATATCTCTCCCTCTTTTTTTGTCATAGCCTCTCTTCTATAAATATGAGAGCGCTCATTGTAAATAAGGATTTTTTTTGGCAATGCAACAAAACTCTACCAGTTTGGGAAGCATTCTAAAACTTTGATTTGAGATGTAAATCAAATCGCAATCAATAAAAGAGGTAAATTGCTTTCAATTTTTGTGTTGGAACAAGTTCTTATGTGACAGAGTTAATTATGAGTATTGTGGTGTTATCTAAAAGGCAATCTTTGAGCTGCTCCTCATGTTTGGAGTTAATGTTATGTTTTCAAACTTAAATCTTGTAGCCTTTGAACTACTTATTGAGCTCGGAACTAGTGTTATATGCTCAAGCTAGAAATACTTGTAGTCTTTGTGTTGATTTTATCCTCTATGGTTGTAAGATTAAAATGTAATGTATGTTGGAGTCTTTGAGCTACATGCATATTTCATCTTTGTTTCTGAAACTTTATAAGAAGTCATGGAAAGTCTTTGGGCTTTTGTGAGCTTCTTGGTTACTAACTCTTCTATATTGTATTTGAGAAATTGTTGTAAGAAAGGATCACTATCTTTAAGAAAGAGAATATGATGAAGGAAAGAACACATTCTTAAAAAAGAGAATATGGTGTGATGGTCCCAATCATTGCTGAGAGGGGAGGGGTGAATCAACACCCACTAAAAATTGAAAACAAATATGATATAATGTAACTAAAATTGTAAGCAGAACATATTTTATCACAGAAATAGCTATCAAACAATCAAGCAATAAATAACACCAGATTTATCATGTGGAATCCCAAATTGGGAGAAAACCACGGTGTGAGTAAACCTCACAAATTTTGCACTCTTTTGAAGTGTGCCTTGTAAGGAGCCTTCCCTGTTAAAGGATTACAAACACACTGTTAGATGCAACCCGGTTAAAGGATTTAAGAAATAAGGCATGTTAGAACCTACTTGGTTAGAGGACTTAGAACACCTAAAGAGATGTCACTCGGTTAAGGGATTTAATACAAGGGACATGTTAATGTCCACCCAAAATAGTGGGATTTCACTATTGCAATTGTTAGAGAGCAATAAAGGGTTTGATCTTTTAATGATGACTTTGTTGAGCCTGATAAGATCGTTATTTTATTCAACTGAGAATCATCACCGGTCTCTGCAGGTATGTTCTCCTTGGTTGTTGTGCTTCTCTACACACTCTACTTTCTTCTCCTCTCTTCGCCTTAGTAGTTTCTTTAGGGTACAGGTTCACTCTTTTCTTTGGCAGAATGAAGGCAAACAATATTCTTCACAGACTGAAGAATATATAGTCTTTCTTACCTTACCGTGTTCTACATGCATGACCTCTCCAAGATCTCATTCGGATCCATCACCCAGTGGAGTATTAGTTCCCTTAGGAAACATCTGATGCATGCCATGTGATTTTTTCGATTTATGAAGGAAAAGACATATGCGCATCAAAAGCTTTCCTTCACTAGAGTTTTCTATATGTTTTAATGCCACAAACTTCAGCATTAAAACCTTCACTTGCGCCTTACACCGATAGTTTTGATAACACAAAGTCTTCCAAATTTTGTGCAACAGGTCCCAGTTAAAGAGTCACACAACTGTGTGTCAACTATGACTTTCCCTGGTTCATCAGTCTTGATGAAATCTTTACTGATCGGTTTTCATCCCTAGATTTTGCATAGGTAAGAACCTTCACCTATCACCTTTCCTTCCTCTGTACGTACCGGTTCCAGCCTTGGTTAACCGGTATCCTCGGTTCCTGTTACCAATTACTGGTTACACCTTCCTTGGTGACCAGTCTCTTCTTACTTACTTAGTGTCACCGATTTCCAAACCAGTCTCTCTTCGCACTTATTGTTGTCAGTTGTGTCTGTCCTTGCTTCATAGATCGAACACTGGTATCCTTAGTCATAAATGACAACAACTCTTTGCCAATCAATGATAATACCTCTTTGCCATGTACCGTTAAATTCTTACCAGGTAATGCCAACAATCTCCCCCTTTGGCATTGATGGAAAAACCATTACCGGATAGACCACATTCTGGTCCACACACCTTGACCGGTCATAATCTCCCCCTTTGACAGTAATGTCAAAGGCTAGTCAGATGACTACCTTTATGAGGCCTGCTCCCCCTTCGAGCAACTGTCCTTTATCATCAATCCTGTTAAAATGAGGGTGAATCCTCTGTTGACGCACAATGGATTAATGAACACCTCTGTCTAGTTACTGAAGATCAGGAAGGGGCATTACCCTTAGTTTACCTCTAAGATACTCAAAGGTACTCTTCGTTAAGGGCTTTGTGAATATGTCAGCAACTTGTTCTTTTGTATAAACATATTCCAATTTCACCTCTTTATTCTGCACTTGCTCTCTCAAATAATGGTACTTAATAGCAATGTGCTTTGTTTTGGAGTGCATGACAGGATTTTTAGATATGTTTATTGCACTTGTACTGTCACAGTAAATGGCAATCGGTTCAGGTATCTGTTCGTGGATTCCTTTCAATATTTGTTTGATCCAAATCACCTGCGTGCAATTGATTGCAGCAGCAACATACTCAGCTTATGTTGTGGACTGTGAAATGAAATTTTGCTTCTTACTCGTCCATGACACAATCCTTTCTCCAAGAAAGAATGCACCTCCACTTGTGCTCTTTTTGTCATCAATATTGTCAGCCCAGTCTACATCAGTGAATACCTTTATCTCGAATCCTCCTTTGTGTGGAAACCATAGGCCATACTCCTCAATACCCTTTAGGTATCTGAACATTCTCTTTACTGCTATTAGATGTGTCTCTTTTGGATTAGCAAAGAATCGGGCTACAATGCCTACTGCATCTGCAATATCAGGTCTACTATGCACTGCATACTGTAACTTCTCAATCATTGACCGATACAATGTCTCATTTACATCTTTTGCATCATCTTCCTTTAACAACTTGAGGTTAGTTATCATTGGTGTACCAACCGGTCTGGATTCTTCTAACCCAAAGGATTTAAGAATTTCTTTGAAATACTTGGACTAAGAAATAAAAATACCTTCTTTGAGCTGATGGATTTGCAATCCAATGAAGAACTTTATGACTCCAATCATGGACATTTCAAAATCTTTCTTTATCTCCTCAGCAAAGACTTTGCTCATTTTGTCATCTCCTCCAAAGATGATGTCATCAACAAAAATTTCAACAATCAGATTCCCTTCTTTTCCAATCTTGAGATACATATTGTTGTTGTCTCATGTTCTTGTGAATCCTATTGTCAAGAGGTAAGAATGCAACCTTTCATACCAAGCCCTTGGGGCCTGCTTCAACTCATACAAAGCTTTTTTCAGTTTACAGACCATACTGCTCTTCTCTGTGGATGAGAAGCCTTCTTGTTGTTCTATGTAAACTTCCTCCTCTAATATACGATTCAGGAATGCAGACTTTACATCCATCTGGTATACTTTGAACTTTTTATGAGGAGCATAAGCAAGTAGGATCCTCACTCCTTCTAATATGTCACATGTGCAAAATTTTCACCATAATCCAGTCATGCCTCCTGTGCGTATCCTTTGCAGACTAATCTTGCTTTGTTCCTTATCACTTTTCCATCTTCATTCAATTTGTTTTTGTAGACCCATTTCGTTCCAATGACATTCTTGTCCTGTGGTCTGGGAACAAGGATCCATGTTTCATTCTTCTCAATTTGTTCAATCTCTTATTCCATTGCCTTGACCCAGTTTTCATCCTCTAGGGCCTCCCTGGTGGTTTTTGGCTCTATGTTGGAAAGTAAATAGATGCTTTCTCTAGCCTTTCTCCTGGTCAGAGTTTGAGCATGTTTGTTGCCAATAATATTATAAGGGGAATGATATGTGACATACCTTGGCAGTACCGGTTGGTGGTCCCGATCTATAATTTCCAGTCGATGTTCCCGGTCACTCTCTTCCGGTTGAGCATCTTCTCCAACATGGTCATGAGCAATTTCTTGTTCATCATCCAGGATTGGTCTTATGTTTTCAAGTATATTACCCTGCTCCAAAGGTCTGATTACCTGCTCTTCTCCTTCATCAACAACACTTATTTCATTGAATTCCAAATAATTTTCAGCATTACAATTCTGAAGAATGTCATACTCATTATGACTGATCTTACCTCTTGGTTCTGAGTATTCATCAATCTTTACATTGATACTTTCTACTATTTTTCATATCCTCTTATTTAGACACTGGTAGGCTTAACTCTTGGTAGAATAACCCAGAAATATGCCTTCATCATTCTTTGGCTCAAACTCCCCAAAATTTATCTCTCTTTTAATGTAACATTTGCTACCAAAAATTCTGAAGTAGTCTACACTGGGAGTGTGACCGAACCATAACTCGTAGGGAGTCTTACCGGTTCCTTTCTTAACTTGAACTCGGTTCAATGTATACACAACAGTGCTAATAGCTTCTTTCAAGAAGTGATGGGGGATCCTTCTGAATCATTAGGGTTCTAGCACAATTAATCAGAGTCTTGTTCCTTCTTTCAACGACTCCATTTTGTTGTGGGGTTCTTGGTGCAGACAATTGTCTTTTTATACCATGCTCCTCACAGTAGTGAGTGAACTCTTGAGAAGTGTATTCACCTCCTCTGTCTGATCTCAGACACTTCAGGCTTTTACCGGTCTCCTTTTCCACTCGAGCCTTGTAGATTTTGAACATGTGAAAAGCCTCTGATTTCTCTCTAAGAAAAAGTGTCCACATCATTCTTAAGAAATCATCTACAAAAAGCATGAAGTACATGTCTCCATAGTAGCTCTTTGTTCTCATAGGTCCACACAAATCTGTGTACAAGATCCAAAACATTTTCAACGGAAAAAGATTTACTGTTGAAACTTGTTCTTGTCAGTTTTCCCAACTGACAATCCTTATAAATACCTCTGTTAGGTTTTGTAATCTCAGAAAGCCCTCTGACTGACTTCTTCTTGCTCACTTTGACAATGTTGTCAAAATTTATGTGGTAGAGCCTCTTATGCCACAACCAATTGTTGTCCTCTCTGGTTACAAGATAGATTTTGTTTGTTTCTCCTTTTACAGATGTTATGAGGCAAGCTCCATCCATTGAGTCCAAGTAGAACAGGTTCCCTTTGCTTTGTCTACGGGTAGTAACATGAGCTCCTGATTGGTTCCTGACAACATAAGAACCTTTCCTGAATTCCAACAGGTAACCTTTGTTGTTTAGTTGAGCAACACTCATTAGATTATACTTGAGTCCTTCTACCCAGTACACATCCTCACATACAACATCATTGCTAAGTGCAATAGAACATTTACCTTTGATAGCACAAGGAGCATTATTACCAAAGGTTACTGATTCACCATCATTGAGTTTTAGGCTAATGAACTTGTTTTTATCACCAGTCATGTGGTGAGCACATCCACTGTCAATGATCCAGTCATCATACTGATGAGTTATTGAGATAAGTGTCATTTCACTTATCATTTGGCTTTCTTCTTTTATTGCAACAAAAACAATTTCTTCATCATCAGAATCTTCAAATTCATTGTCTATGACTCCTTCCACAAGGTAGCACTCCTTTGCTTTGTTCTTGAATCGGTTGTTCTTCTCTTTGTTTTCATTATCTGGACATCTTGCAGCAATGTGTCCTATCTTATTGCAAGAAAAATATTTTAGTGGGAGTTTACCTTTGTACTTCATTTTTCCTCTAGCAAATCTTCTTGCGATGAGTGCTTCAAACTCATCTTGCTCCATGTCTTCAACGAGCAAATTTTCAACAAAACTTCCAGCCTTGCCGGTGGAACTATTACCGGTTTCTCTTCCTTTCTTGGTGGAAGAGGTATTAATAGAAGATTTAAAAGCAGCTTTTTGCATGGGTAAGTTGTTATCAAAATTGCTCAATTCAAATGCAATCAACTTACCGATTAGAGAGTCAAGAGTGACTTGAGTCGTGGTCACTGATCTGAGCTCTTGTATGACTGAGATCTTGATGGCATACTCAGGCCTCAGTGTTCTCAGTAATTTGCTTATCACATCTTCCTCACTCAGTTTTCCTCCAACGCTTTTGATGGAGTTCATTACTTCTTTGATTCTGTTGTTGTAGTGCTCAATATCCTCTCCTTCATTCATCCTCATATCATCATATTTGCCTCTGAGGCTTTCTATATTTTCTTGTTAAATATGTGGGTCACCACCATATACTGTTTGTAGCTTAGCCCGCATCTTGTGAGCAGTTGTCAAATTTTCAATCTCTGCATAGATATAATCAGGTAGCGTACTTGCTATCATATCCATGGCAGTTGTATGCTCTGTGTTGATCTTTTGTTCATCAGGTGTCAAGGTATTAGTGGGTTCGGTGTAATCATGAATTACGTTATTCCAATATTGATCTCTGGTGGTTTTCATGTACAACTTCATTCTGCTACACCATAGAGTGAAGTTTTCCTTAGAAAATTTTGTTCCTTCCTTCCTCGTCATTTGATCTTTTTCTTGTTGTGGTTAAGCAGCTTGGAAAAGGAAAACTAGGCTTTGATACCAATTGATGATCCCAATCGGTGCTAAGAGGGGAGGGGTGAATCAACACCCACTAAAACTTGAAAACAAATCTGATATAATGTAACTAAAACTGTAAGCAAAACAGATTCTATCATAGAAATAGCTATCAAACAATCAAGCAATAAACAACACCAGATTTATCACGTGGAAACCTAAATTGGGAGAAAACCACGGTGTGAGTAAACCTCACAAATTTTGCAATCTTCTAAAGTGCGCCTGTAAGGAGCCTTCCCTGTTAAAGGATTACAAATGCACTGTTAGATGCAACCCGGCTAAGGGATTTAAGAAATAAGGCATGTTAGAACCTGCCTAGTTAGAGAACTTAGAACACCTAAATAGATGTCACCCGGTTAAGGGATTTAATACAAGTGACTTGTTAATGTCCACCCAAAATACTGAGAGATTTCACTATTGCAATTGTTAGAGAGCAATGGAGGGTTTGATCTTTTAATGATGGCTTTGCTAAGTCTGATAAGATCGTTGTTTTATTCAACTGAGAATCATCACCGGTCTCTGCAGGTATGTTCTCCTTGGTTGTTGTGCTTCTCTGCACACTCTACTTTCTTCTCCTCTCTTCACCTTAGTAGCTTCTTTAGCATACAAGTTCAATCTTTTCTTTGGCAAAATGAAGGCAAGCAATATTCTTCACAGGCCGAAAAATATATAGTCTTTCTTACCTTACCGTGTTCTACATGCATGACCTGTCCAAGATCTCCTTCAAATCCATCACCCAATGGAGTATTAGTTCACTTAGGAAACATCTAATGCATGCTATGTGCTTTTCCCGATTTATGAAGGAAAAGACAGATGTGTGTCAAAAGCTTTCCTTCACTGGAGTTTTCTATATGTTTTAATGCCACAAATTTCGGCATTAAAACCTTCACTTGCACCTTGCACTGATCGTCTTGATAACACAAAGTCTTCCAGATTTTGTGCAACAGATCCCCGTTAAAGAGTCACACAACTGTGTCAACTCTGACTTTCCCCGGTTCAGTAGTCTTGATGAAATCTTTACTGGTCGGTTTTCATCCCTAGATTTTACAAAGGTAAGAACCTTCACCTGTCACCTTTCCTTCCTCTGTACGTACCAGTTGCAGCCTTGGTTAACTGGTATCCTCGATTCCTGTTACCAGTTACCGGTTACACCTCCCTTGGTGACCAGTTGCTCTGATGATCAGTTAGAGCATTATTAGTAACATATATAGTCTCTTCTTACTTACTCAATGTCACCGGTTTCCAAACCAGTCTCTCTTCACACTTATTGTTGTCAGTTGTGCATGTCCTTGCTTCACAGATCAAACACTAGTATCCTTAGTCAGAAATGACAACACCTCTTTGCTAATGAATGACATATCTCTTTTGTCATGTATTGGTTAAATTCTTACCGGTTATTGCCAACATGGCGAAGGTAACATCTTATTGATTAGCTTAGTGTACATAATCTTAGATCCTAGTTAGTGTTCGTTGCTTTCAATAGAAATAAACAATAAGAGCCTCCTCTTTATGGAGCAACTGCCTCACATACTATGGTTGAAACTACTATTTTGCAATTAGTTTAATAAAGTCGATTGCAAAATATTCACCCAACACCTTAGTTTGTTCTATTCATCATTTAACTAGTGTCAATGAGGGCACTCATACATACTAGTGTATTCTTAATCTTGGCCATCATCTTGTTTTCAAAGATTCTTTAGTTACAATACTATATTAGTCATCTTTTGAAAATTGTTTGCAACTACTTCATGCTTCAATAATGTTCTTTATGTTCATCTTGTTTTTGGACATTAGTTTGAAGGCTTTTAAGTTCATCTTGTTTTTCTCTTTTGGAGACGACTCACATGGTTTTTCTCATTTTATTCATTTATAAGAGATTGTTTGTACATGGCTACCTCATCAAGCCTTGTTGTCATAGCCCATCTTTTACATCTTCGCCTTGGTTTTACACCTCCCTAAGTTATGTACCTAAACAATTCATTAGTGTGAACCTATTCACATGTCAAATTTACAAAGTCCTAAGAATCTTTCTAGAAGTCTTAGTTGTCCCAAAAAAATCTTATCTCATTCACTTTGTGTGCCCTAGGCCATTTAAAATTTGTTATGTTAGATGTCTCATGTCACAAGTTCAGAACATGTTATGATCTATCTACTTTTATGCAAAGGTACCTCTAGCATTGTCATATATCATCTTTGTACATGATCATCATATCATATTCTTGATTTGGTGGAATAGCATCTTTTGTTTCTTCTCGCTTGTCTTGTTGAGGTTATTTGTTGTTATGGATTGAAGATCTTGGATGATTACTTCAACATTTCCTATTTAATAGGTCAAGTCACTCAGCAACAATGCATGATCAATGCTCTCACGTGGTTGGAAACATGGATTGTGGGTACATGGATGTCATTTTAAAATATGATGGAAGATTCCATGAATAAGAGCACTGCTATATTACCTTTAATTATAGCACTTTGTAAATGTCAAGATGCTTATGACAAAAAAACTAATTGAAACGGGAAATATTTTTTTATCAGCACAATCCACATAACGACAATCATGTAATGATTACAGAAATGGCAGATTATGATTACACAACATTGATCACATGGGAGTTGTTGACTATATTCACATAAAGCAAAACAAAATAAAATAAAAGGGTCTTACAAAGAATGTAGCAACTTATAAGGCAAAGGGTAATCACAAATACTAGAAAGTTGTGAGTAAAGGGAGAGAGGCAAAAAGATACAAAGTGAAAAAAAAGGAGAACCAAATCACTATAGAAAGACTAAAATGAAGGAAAGAGACGACGTAAAACAAGGAAACGGAAGAGATCAAGAAACGTGGTAGAAAATAAAATTTGAATTGACATAAATGTTTTGTAATTGGGTATCTAGAATAAAATCAAGATGAAATGCTATTTCAACTAGCAAAGATAAGATGAAATGCTACTTCAAAACTATATTAATCAAATCAGTATAGTTGGCAACTAGAAGATAAGAGATGACTACATATGCATATGTTAGATCGCCATTTTTTGTTCCTTGGCTATCTAACATCCCGATCATGGATAACATAGTGCAATCCAAAACATTGATGAAAAAACTCACACAATTGAATCCAAAAACAACAACTATCACCATGCAATAAGTTTATTCACCACATCCATGAGCTAAAAAGTTCAGACAATTTACAATAAAGGAAAAATAAGCAAAGCGATAAATGCTCCAACAAATAATTTTTCTCCAACAAGCACCACAAATCGCCAAAAAGTAAATGCACTAAGGAATTTAGCTCAACCCAAAGTTGAAATATATAATTCAAGTATAGAAACAATAAAATACTTTTAACTCTAAAGGAGCTATTTACTAACTGGCCTTGAAGGTTGAACCTATTTTTACATCAATATGGTGTTACTCTTACACCTAAGAAACCATGCTATTTAATCCTCCCAAACCAAGGCGTCCTTATTTCTTGAATATTTAATATATGCAGCACACCTTACAAAATAATGATATCTAATACATACAATACACAAATAAAACAATCCACATATGCCTAAACTTACTGGCCTTGTTCTTAACTTTTCAAGTTCAAGTAATGGGATATATAAAATGGTTACACCAAAATCAAGTTCAATATATTCCCTCAATAAAATACGTAATAAATTTGCTCACGACTAGCGTTTCAGATGCCAAAGCAAAAAATTTATAAAAATCCTCAACTCAATTACCAACCCATTTATTCTTTTCTCTTATTCATTTTTTGTCATCATCAAAATGCATCGGTTCTCAGGATCTATACCAACATTTATTAATGGATATATTCTTTATTGCAATTCTCTATAGACTTCGAATGCTGCAGTTTCTTACCTTTCTACAACTATACAAGCCCTCCAATTACACGATGAAATCTTATAGCCTTCTCATAACTTTGTCAAATAATAATTATTATTATATATCAGTCTAGAACAATTGTTCGATGCACGGATATTCCTGCCAAAAGGTATACCTTTTACTTACTAGACTGGTCAAGTTCATATTTCCTCTATGTTATACGGGGACACATTTCCTGACCCCAAGGGACTCGTCCCCATCCCTGAAACATTTTGGGGACAATGGGACGAAAAGGAAATGTCCCTAAGCCGTCCCCAATTTCAAAAAACTGCAGGAAACAACAGGAAACGTCCCCTATCTGTCCCCGAAATGAAAAAGTGTCCCCTACGCATTCGGATGATTTTTGGCTTTCCAAAAAAACACTTTTTTTTTAATTCTTTTTGCCAAAGTCGCAATGTGGGGGGCCCACAAGGTTCGAGTTCGTGTCCGCGGACAATAAAATTTAACTAAAGTTCGGCATGGGAAACAAAAAAATTCATGATTAAATAATAAAAATGTTTAAAATTCTGTGCCTTTAAAAATTTAAAATATGTTAAAAAATTCATAGGCTGTGCCTGTAGCATGTTATATTTTGATGTTTGAGACTTCTAGATACATGTTTGAGACATTTTGATTTGGATATTTACATTGATAGACCATGGTTTTAATGTTTAAGATTATTGTTATAATGCTGCTATACTGATTTATACTGCGTCTGTTATCATTTATGTTGTTATATTTCTGTTGTAACTCGTGAATCCGTGATTTATTTGCATATTGTCTTGCTGTTATCAGTCATTGGCATCTCTCTTTCCCTCTCTCTATCTATAATATATATATATATATATACCGTCCCCTGCCATCCCCCTGTCCCCCATCCCCCAAACATCGTGGAACATAGTATTTCCTCAATCTGGGAGATTGTCATTGAATGTTAAGAGGAAGACAACTGTCTCTGTATTCTTGACAAAATTGAATTTAAGGAAAGAAATATTGATATATTTGGATCCTTAACCACTGATAACAAAATATGTGCAACCACCATGATCACTGTAGACAATACCCACAGAAAGTAAAATAAACAGAACTTGGGAATTTGTGATAATCGCTACAATGCTAAGATTTATGGCTATGGAATCACCATCAATATTGAAATGAACTCTGTAGAACATTTCAATCAAATCTGGAAATGAAACTGTGCTCAAGACAACAGGACAATGAAAGCAAAACACAGTGAACATAATACACACTGTTTGTACGTGGGAAACCCTCAATTCGGGAGGACAAACCCAGCTTGATAACTGCCATACAGCAGTTCTATCCGTCGTATTTCTATTCAACAAATAGCAGTTGTATCTTTGTTATTGCTATTCAATCAGTACAAGGAGTATTATCATGTAATTACTGTTTGTATCCTTACTGTCTACCCATCAATTGAACTGAGTTTGTTTTGTGTTTGCAACTAGTGCTCTGTGCTCCCCACTCTTCCAGCATCCAAAATTCCAACCTTCTCTTTTTAATAAACATTGGTCTTTATTCCTGTGCACAGTAGTAGCCCAGCCATCCTCGGCATCTCAAAAGTGGTGGTGTTTCAGTTCCCCTTCTTTACTGAGTTCATGTGTGAAACCACCACTCTTATCAAACTGCCCATTGTCAAATATGAAACTCATGAACCTCTCTCTCTCTCTCTCTCTCTACTTCCTTTGATATACTACATCCTCCAGAAGTACTACTCACCTATCATAAACCAAGTCTTCCACTGAAGGTCGCACCAATTCAGCTTCAATCAGCATGGATGGCTCATATAGGTGGCAATATTTACCTTTGAACACTAAGAAGAGTTTCATGAAAGGAGGACAATTCAACTCGAATGTGTTCTACCCAACTACCTCTAAGATGGCATATGGCTTATACCTTAAAGGGTATGTTTTCTTAGCTTTGTCCTTGCATCCATTCTTTAGCTAGGGGCAACCAGAGTTTGTCTCTGACTTTGAGGCCACACTCTACATGATGCTGAGCATGTCTCTACTTGTATTTCAATCAAGTCTTCTCCAGTTGTATCTTCACCTTGAGTTCGATTGCACAGATCCTCTTAACGGTTGCTTTTGTCAGTGTTGAATCCAATCCTCCTTGGTCACCTTACTCCTCAAGTGCAGTGTTGAGTGGACTAGTCAGTGTATATCCCAAACATACTTCAAACAGTGACTGTTCTATATAGGAATGAATTGTCTTGTTGTATTGCTGGACATTGGGTAATGTCATGCCCCTGCCGTGATAAATAAACAAGATAATATGTGATGTCCGATAGACACAACACAAGTCTGATTTTTCATACAAGTCGGCAATTCCAATTACAGAGAACCATGGCGATCATCCTGCGACAGAGAGCACTCCTACTCTTGATGCATCCTTAACCACCATTGATTTCTGTGTGTGGGGACAACCTTTGGGGGTAGAAGTGACGTTCTCTTGTGTGAGTTTTTGCTTTTATATTTATCGGGAATAAGCTCTATGCTCTCAGTATATGATTGAGCAAATACATATAATTCTGGTACATGCAAGTCCTTGGTGAAGAGTTTGAAACTGCCGAAGATTAGAGTTTGGCCCAATATGACTAGCCTGAAGTTGAAGAGGCTTATAAACCTTAGTCGGACCTTGTAATGTGTGATCATAAACTGACAATCACTGCCCTTAACAACATCAACTAAGAGGGCCTCAACTACAACGATTAATTAAGAAAAGAAATGTCATTACTAAAGGGTCACAACTCTTTGTATGAATGGTGTCTCTTCATCCTCTATTGAGGATATATTAGCCAGATCATCGCTTAGAGATAAAGAAGGGAAAAAGGGAATAAAAAAATAGATATCAAAAAGTTTATATCAGTATCCAAGTCAAGAATGGAAAATCAATTGGCATCTAATTCAGACAGCAAGCATGGTAAATCAAACAGGAACCAGCAATTTACATATGCATATAAATATATATAATAATCTATTATATGGGCTCTAAATTCTTCCATAAATCGAATCTCCAGTACAAGGGACAGAATAACAGTAAGCAGATCTGAGTCTAGGTTGTTATATTATTCTATTACTGATAATGCAGAAACAATAATTAGCTTACTTATATGAATTTATAATGTTTATCTGTCCGACATTAATAAACACTAAAACATGAATGTAATCTTGCAATAGTCTGTCACCAGGGAGGGGGAAAAGGGTCTACAATTAAGGGAGAACTACTAAGGGCACCCTGTTGAAGTGTCAATTAAGGGAGAACAGCTACGAAGGCACCCTAATACATTGTGAGAGGGAGAACTGCTAAGGGCACCCTATTGTAAGTCCCTTTCCAACTCCTACATCAAGGGACTATTGGTGAATGATAAATAACCCCAACCATAGAACAATAAAGGACTGTATGGAGGGAGAACTGATGTCTTAGGGCACCCTACCATGCCTCCTTACTCCACATCTATAATTGGAATTCACAGTAAACCTAAGCGCTGCATGATGATAAAGATTTACTCTTTAGTCTAACTGTTGATTTATTTATGAATAATGTTTACATCGTGATCTAATCTTACACACACACACACACACACACATATATACCCACTCGTATATTGGCATTTGTGTTCATGTGGTGGATGCAGGGTTCAACTTACGGATCACACAAGTAAAGAAACCATTTATTTGGTAAACCCTAACCCTAATCTGTTGCAATTGTGATTTAGGACAACTTCAGCAGCAAATTAGGAAGGGAACATTACAGGTAAAGACATCCCAAGCCTTCAACATCCTATTGTTACAACCATGTATGAGTCGTACCAATGTCCTATTCACCGCCTCCAATTGTCCATCTGATTCGGGATGAAAGGCAGCACTCTTTTCAAGTTTACTAACCATCTTCTCCCACATGAACCAAAATTTACTCACAAAATGAGTATCCCTGTCCAAAACAATCAATCTTGGTAGGTAAGGACTAAATTGGATCTCCTTTTTTGTTTATCATTTTCCCACAAGGGGATACAATACATAACTTATTGAACCTATCCATGACAACAAACAAAAGATTGGTAACCCACCCATGAAATTTTGGGAAGTGCTTTCCCACAATCTGGTAGGCACTAGAAGCTATACATAATTATCTTGGCTTATTGAATTCCCAAGTGAAATACAACTTGCAGCCTCAAATAAACTTTGCTACTTATATTGAAATTCTAGGCCAATCCCAAAATGACCCACCAATTTCAAGGTATCTGCCTCCCACATAAGAAGGCATTCGTCCTTTGGCACACACATCTTCGGCAACTTATAGAGTAATCATTCCTTGAGGTAGAAATCATCTCCTAGTCTACTAATCCCCAAAATCTACATCTTCCTCACACTCTTCTTCATAAGCTTCCCTAGTGAAAGACTCTATCTATGTGATTGTAGTAAGAGCTGATATGGGCTTTAAAATAGGTGGTCTAGATAGCACATATGCCACAACATTAGTACGCCCCTCCTTGTACTTGATCACCAACTAAGATTGGTACTTGTTGCAACTTATTTTGAGCTATATGTATTGTAAAGGCTAGTGTTCCATGTGTACAATTGTCTCTTTGACAAGTAAATAGTGTCTCCATTTCTTGATTGCCATGAAAAATGCATAAAGCTCCCTATCATATGAAGGATTATCCTTATTGAAGACCTTTGAATGGTAGATACTGGTTTACCACCTTTTAACAAGATAACTCCCATGGTATACTAATTTCAGTCTCAACCTCAAGGGCAGCTGCAAATTAGGTAAGGCCAATGCTAGAACATTGCAAATCTTATCCTTCAATATTTCAATTGATGTAGAGAAGCAGCAATGGAAGAGAAGGCCGGAAAATACTTAAACATATATCGTGTAGCACCTACAAAACTCCTTGTTTATATGGCACTCATTGGCATAAGCCTACTCTTGATAGCCTCCACATTTGTGGGATCTACTCTCAACTC
This sequence comes from Chamaecyparis obtusa, assembly GCA_027943335.1. Taxonomy (NCBI): domain Eukaryota; kingdom Viridiplantae; phylum Streptophyta; class Pinopsida; order Cupressales; family Cupressaceae; genus Chamaecyparis; species Chamaecyparis obtusa. The sequence goes on from BSBK01006631.1 coordinate 627,460, forward strand.
ACCTCCACAACTGCACAGCCTAAATATGTAAAAGATTCTTTGCCAGACTCACATTTCTTTAAATAACACACAAGATGTTTCTCTTTTAATGCTTCCAAAACCTATCGGAAATGCATCAAATGTTATCCCAAGTTACACACAAGATTAATATGTCATCTAGATACACTAAAAACATGTATCTATACACCTTGACACATCATTTATTAGAAAAATAAATGCAGGCAGTGCATTAGATAAACCAAAAGGAGGAACAAGCAATTTATACAATCCTTCTTTGATCCAAAAAGCAGTTTTCCATATATCCTCCTCCATTCTTACTCGATAAGAACTTGATTCTAAATCTAATTTTAAATGGCATGTTGTGACTGGCTCAATCATAGATGGAAACTTGCCAAAACCAAAAACTCGCCAAGGCCTGAAAAAAAATTGGGAAAAACTCAGCCAGTTCTTGGCAAAAAACTCTAAGAGATTAAAAATTGCTTAAATTTAATTAAAAATACTTTTTTTTGCAAAATTCAATGAGAAGATGTATCCAATGAGTTAATAAATGAGAACACAAAAGAAACAAGCTAAGTCTAGATATATTTAAACGCAAAGTGGGTACAAAATCGCACTCTCATGAGGAATAATGATGGCTGGAAGCAAAATAGGAAATAGTTTATGTAAAACTAAAAGTAAATACATCATTACAATTACATCTTCCTCTTCCCAGCTCTAATGAAAACTAAGGGAGAGGTAGAACTAGAGGATCTAGTCATGGAAGTTTGCACTGGGCGTGACTGTGCCTCCCTGTTCGATATGTCTGATTCAGTCTATGGCTCATCCTACATCCTAGATGTAGCTCTACCTCTAGCTTCTCCTGGCACTAGCAATGATTCCTCATTCAACTAATCCTCCTCAATGTCATCCAGTGTGAAACCAAATCCACCCTCCTTTAAAAACTAGAGATTCCTAAAAAAAATAGTGAAAGATTTAACAAAACTTGTCAAAACTAGTGTTAAATCTTGTTCCAATGACTCAAAATCATTTTAACTACTTAGGAATGATTTTCTATTCATCTAAATGCAACAAAAAATAAATAAAATGTTTTAAAAAAACATAGAAAGAAAATCAGAAAACCTACCTCGGAATCTAATTTTTCTTCAAAAACCACCACAAATTTATCTCAAATCCACTTCAAATCGATGCAAATCAGTTTGCAAGTGTTTGGAAGAGTATTTTTCCCCCTCTCAGCAAAATACAAGTGAAGAAACGATGAAATGAAAGTCATTTGGGCCGTTTTTTGCCTTTATGTGCTGTTTTACATTGGTGGCCGAGTTTTAAACAAAAACCCGCCGAGTTTTTGGCAAAAACTCGGCAATTAATCAGCGAGTTTTCACCAAAAACTTGGCGATTTTTTGGTGCGAATAAAAGTCGTAAGAACTTGCCACACCCAAAAACTCGGCGAGTTTTTGCAACTCACCGAGTACTCTGCAAGTGTTCCATCTATGGGTTCAAAAACTCATTTATCCTTGGAAGAGGATGCTGGTTCTTCGCAGTGATTTTGTTGAGAGTATGATAACCTGTGCACATTCTCCAAGAGTCATCCTTCCACCTTCCCATCACCATGGGTGATCCACATGGTGTTGTCAAGTCTTATTACATCTTGTTCAAACAACTCTTGTAGTTGCTTTACTTAATTGCTCTCTATCAACGATTGCTGACACAATCCTATATTTGATAGAAAGATTTGGGAAGCAGATGACTCTCAAGCTCTACCTCTCTTAGGAGGCTGCCCCTTAGGTTCACATAATATCTTTTCAAATGATGTCAAACAATTCTTCTAGCCCCTCAGGCTTCTTGCTGCTATGAGACATTGAAGAAATCCCAATTCCCTATTCTTGTTTATCTTTCAAAAGCAAATGACAAAACTGTTTGGTTTCTAGTTTAAGTGCTCGATTGGAATTTACAATGGCAATATGAGCCTTAATTTGGTGTCCTATGATAATGTCCTCAATTCTATCCTTGACCCATAAGTACTTGTTTGCCCTTCTTGTGAATATATAGCATCTGTACAGACTCCCAAGCACAAAATTGAATGAGTCGAGTGAAATCACAACTGCTTCAACTTCATCTATGTGATGAACATTAATAGAAAACTGAAATTGCAACTTTTCTTTATCTGAATTTCTACACCCTTTGTAACCAAACCCAACAGAAATTTAACTGGAGATGATCATGTCTTTTCAGGCCAAGCTTTCTTACTATATCAGCTGAAAATAAATTACATTGAGAACCAGGGTCTACAAGTGCTCTGTCATAGCTTCCTTCACTTGGGAGTTTGAGAATGAAAAGCTGGTTCACTGCTTCTTGTTCTTGTTCACTCATGGCAGTCCTTGTGGCTATGCATCTCAAATTTTCACAAATATCTGAACTGTTCTTTATTTCCACTTCATCTCTAATGGTACCCATGGACACTTGGGAGTACCCCTAGATGTATTCATAGGGTGTAACTTGGGATGCAGCCTCCAACATTTACTTTCAGTGTGGCCATCAATATAATGATGCACATGATGATTCTTTGGGTCTTTATGTTAATGTTATAGTAGCTGCGTGAGAGATCATATACCTGAGGTGATCTGTCGTGAGTCTCTCAGAAATACAATTGTTATGATGAATTGTGATTTGGTTTGTTCATTTGTTTGGACACTTTCCTATGTTCCTGTTCTCTGCCTTAATTCAAAAGCTGCTTCTTCTGCGAATATGAATTTAACTTCTATCATTGGTTCCATCCAAGAATTTGTATGTCTCTCCTTTCATGATTCAAGCTGTAACGTTTTTGTATCATGTTCAAGCCAGAGCTCTTCCATATTGAGTTCGAGTGTTTCGTTGTTATTGTTCGAAGATGTTTCAGACTTGTCTTCTTATCTGCGAAATTGAATGTCTTTGCCCATGTGTGTAGTGGTATGAGGTGGGTCGTAATTATGAAGTGGCATATTGTATCAACGGCTCTCGTATTGATGATTACCGTCATGTGTGTGACAGTAGACTCTTGGCTTTCCTCCGTGGAGTCCTTTCAGCTACTGTCAAGCCTACTCATCATACACTCACAGCAAGAGAAAGATAATAATGACGGCATATGTGTTATTATTGATTATTATTATCATTATGAGTTACTTGTTCAGAACGGGATTAGATTATTCATGCCACTTAATTAACAGGTGGATCATGCTTGAGTGCCATGCGGATTATTCAGACGGTTCATTGTTTGGAGATATCGTCGATTTATATTTGAACTTGTCAGTTCATTACTTTGTAACGTGCGTCCCTTTGTGTTCATCGGTAGAAGACTAATCGGGTTGTATTGAAAGTGGAAGAGCCTATGGGTATGGAAGTTGGTAGCGATCCTTTTCTGTAGTTTACGGCAACAATCAATTTATGTATTTTTCCTCTAGTATCATGAGGCTATGGATCAGAGATAGTCATATAGCCGTGTAATGTTTGGAAATCATCGAGCCACTTAATTCTAATCTGCTTATCATCGTAGAGTTGCTATCATATATCTGGAAAGTCATCATGACTGCTGAGTCGATGAGGCCAATATAGAGTTACCTCTCGTAACTGTTGTGAGATCCTATAGTTTGCTAAGCAAGCATGCACTTTGGGTGTGAACTTTTTTTGAGTATTAGTATCTAGTATCGATCTACAGCTGATGTCGTCGTTATTTCTGGTGTGCATTCTATCTGCAGCGTGTATCAGTATTGAATAGGCAAATATGCATCTGATACAGATTATTATCTGAATGTGATTATTTTCAGTAGTATCGTGTATGCGGATATTTTATCAGTCCTTGAGAGAAGCATCTAAGTCTATTTGATTGCGAAGAGAGAAGAGTGAAACCTGCTTGTGTGTTAATGCTCAAATTTGTGAGCTTTGTACTGAAACTAATTATTATTTTTCTAATAAAGGAGTACTGCTTTGTGTGGTTGGGTTTTTCCCTTGAGTAGGAGGGTTTTCCCAAGGTAGCTTTGGTGTTTTGGTGATTTTGACTTATCTGTTATTTGATGATTTCATTCTGGTTTGAAATTTAACATGGTATAAAAGCGGGTCTAAGGAAACGATCCAAAACCAGAATCTTTAAGTTATATATTACTCTTTGCTCTACTTATTATGGTAAAATAATGAATGTGTTATTAAACAATGATCATGAATGATCTATATATACAAGATACAAGAGAATGTTTCTATAACGAACAGGAGAGAGGAAATAGAAACATTCTTGTAGAGTGAAAGAGAAAGTTTCCATAATGAACAGAAGGAGATTATGGAAACATTACAAAAAGAGTGACTATTAGAAATAGACAAAAAAAAGAGATAAAATTAGAAACTATCTATTATCGTAATACCCTCCCTTAATGGTCAATCTATCTTCAAAAAAACAGAAATTTGCATGTCCTCATAAAGCGTAAAAGGCAGCCTCGGGTTGATCAGAGAGGTCTGCATGTTCTGCAATGTTGGCCTGTGACTAGGTCCCACCCCGCTTCCGCTGATCAGAAACAATGCGAGCCCTACAGTCTAGAAGCATATGACCAAATTTGTGGCAACAGTTGCACCGAATGTTCTTCTTGGAGCTATCCTGAGATGGAGCTGATGAATGAGATGGGCCTTTGTCCTTGTGAAAGGATTGGGCTGAAAATGCTTGTTCAGAGGAAGACAAAGGAGCACTGCTACCAAACTGTTGTTTCAAACGATCCTGCTGCAGAAGTTTGGTGCACAAATCTGAGAACTTCAAGTCAACATTAGTTGCAATAATGTTGAGCGTCTCAATAAAGTGCTCATAGGACGGTGGTAGGCTTTTTAGAGTAATGACCACCATGTCCTCTTCCTCCATTGTACGGCCAATGGCCTCAAGTTGATCCTTGATGTCCTTAATCTTCAGAAGATGTTCTTGTAAGGACATATTCTCATCCATAATAATGGAGAATAACTGATTCTTCAGAAAGAAGGCTTTGCTTTTATCTGATATCTCATGGAGATCCTTCAATACTGTCCAAATCTCTGCAGCTATCTTGCTAGACGGGATTTGAGGCAACTGAACATCACCACTTCACGATTATGTTCATCAAACTTGTCTTGAGTCGCATCGGTTGTGATAGGATGAGTCTTGGTACCCTGAACAAGCGCCTCAAGGCAACAGTACTCGAAAATTGTCAACATGCACTGCTTCCAGGTGTTGTAGTTCTTCTATTGAAACATTGACTGCCTTCCAGCATAAGACTGGTGAGAGATGCCATAGCACGTTTTTCAAAGAAAAAAAGTGAAAAATCAAAAAAGGGCACAAACTTCAAGGCAAATTAATGGAAGACCCAGAAAATTTGAGAGACCCAATGAAGAACTCAAAAAACCAAATAGAATCTGCTATCAGATTTTGAATCCGCTGGCTCAAAAATCAAGGCACGGAAAATGATGCACCCAAAAAAAAGCGAGACTAACCCAGTTGAGATTTGCAAAACCCACCAGGAATATGCTCGCAGATATTGGATCCGTTGGCTTGAAAATCGAGGCACCCAGAAAAAATGGACGACAACCCAATAGAGCTCTCAAAAAACCCACCAAGAATTTGCAATAAGAGTTTTGAGACGGCACGGAAAAAGAGAGTTTTGAAAGAAATCGTAGCCGTCTGGAATAACTGTGAAAAATTTGCAGATTGCTTGTAAAAATGGCAGATTTGCAAAAAAGGTTACAGAAGAGGACCATAAAGAGGGTCATTTTTAAAAGAACAAGCCAAAAAAATGACCCTCGGAAGGAGAAACGACCAAAAAATGGTTGAAAATGCAAAAGAAGGAAGGCCGCATGAGTGGCAGATAAACAAACACAAGGTTAGGAACTACAAAGATGCCCACGAATTTGCAGTAAACCCTTGACGGGTTTAATTCAGACTGCAAATATTCAAAGAAAAAAAATTGAATTTTTACTTTAGAAAAAAAAATGCCCAAAAACCTAGATGGTTAGGTGAGAAAAAAAAATGAAAATTTTGAACACACTCGGGGCAAAAAAGCTTCAAAATTCTCCACTGGGCCCTGTGTCTCTTGCTACAAGTAACTCCCCGCAACACGCCTTTGAATGACATACCTTCATTTTTCAATAAACTCCTTTATCATTCGCACAACATTCTCTAGATTGACAGCATTTGCCAATTACTTTTCAAGAAATCTGAAAACTTTTTCTATTACGGCCAAACCCTTAATATTGGTTAATGGGCAATTCCAAGAACTTAAAACTCTTAGACCTAGACAACAAAGACCAATAACGGCAAGGTCCAAACATGATATATCTCCATGAATTAATAATTTTCTCAAGCCTCCATGTCCACCCATGCAGGCAGCAACAGCAGCATCTCTGATATCATTAGTCTTTTTTCATCCTAGCATCTACTGAGCTCTCTGATAGCCTGCAGAGACTGCTCCCTTGCTGAGTAAACCATGATGGAGCTCTCCAAAGGGATTTACAAAGAAGATTCATTGAAAGCGGGAAGGATGAGCTCCATTTCAACTTGTGAACACTTGTTGGAGTGCATATTTATCCATCATGCACAAAAAAAGAGTTATCTACACCTAGATGTTGTAGTCCGTGAAAATTCAAAGAAATATTTTCTATTTCAACTTGATTTCCATTCATAAGTTTACTTCAACCATTCTTAGCTGACACGTGGTCAGCAAAAAATGATAAGACTTGAATGTCTTCCAGCATTGAAAACCATACTGGCCTGCCAATAACCCTTCTAATTCTGAATATTTACCTTATGTTCATCCATGGTTAATTTGAATTTTCTTCTTTACTGGCTGTATGGGATGAAGAAATTATTAGCAGCAATGGTATGGAACTTGTTACAATCTTTAACCTTTACACATCTCAAAATATCACCTAGATCCCACACCATTACATGTGAATTTCCTTCGAATTGAAGAAAGGGATCCTTACGCCTCAATCTATAGGGTATAGCCTTCACCTCTCCTACACCATTAGGGTTTTTATGATAAAATTCCAATTCCTCCTCATGGTTAGTCAAGTCATTTTTAACAATAGAATAACTAATAACGTGAAATCACCATCACATGGCCCAATCATTTCCATACAATGCAAATCATCATTGCATAGTTCAAGTACTTCAATAGCTGAAAATTAGGGGGATGTTTCTTAGACATCGCTCGCAACTGTTGACACAGCTTCCTTCAAATCGAACTCTTTGCACCCAACAAATGGAGTCTTTCCCACCTTCACTTCATCAGTCTTTTTCTGGTATACACAATCATTAGAAATCAACAAGGAATCTTGCTTGTCGGGTCTCTCTTGCTCTTGCTCCATGATGTCTTGTGGCTTTGAATTTGAGTATTCTTTTTGCTTCTTGGTAACTTCCTCAGCTAATACTCATCATTTTGATTCTTCCTTCATCAATTCCTTTTTTTTTCTCATATGTTCTCTCTGAATATGTCCAAATATTCCTCAGGTGACATAGGATTTATAAATAGCAAACTCTTGTTCATATTTACAATAGGCACTAAGCTTGCATTCATCTCTTTCCAGATGATCCTCTACTGCCCTTCGAATAGGATGATCTTCTTGTGATCTGTTGAATGCATTTAAAGTTCTAAGACTGCCAAAAATTGCTCCAAAAGTTACTGTTTAAGATCTGTGTCGCCTTTCTTTGGTAAAAACTTAGGTCACCAACCCATGCTTTTTGTCCAAGGTTCCCTTTCTCTCATGTGTCCGTTGTGTATCTGCATTCACAAAATCAGAACCACAGGCTGGCAAGATTGCTGCCTTGAAACAATTGTAATGGCCCAACACAATTATTTTGTGCCCAATTACTGAGCATATCATGACACATTGAAGATTTCTGCCTCTACAGTAGTGAACACAGCCAGCATACTTTATTGAATAATTTCATCAATGCATATATATTTTCTGAGCATCTTCTGAGCAAGAATAATAGGTCTGATTGCTGTTTACCTCCAATCATTGTTCTCAATTATGAATTTTTTAATCCAAAAGAGCATGAACCAAGAAAAGAAATGAATAACTACATCATAGTCTCATTCATTATCATACATCAATCCATTAATATCCAAATAAAATTTATTATATTAAGGTGCTGTGACAAACTCCCAAAGTAGACGGGACTGGCACTTGGAAAAATATCCACGAATATGCCAGCTAATGACTGGCTCGTGTGTAGCAATCTCAGATTTTGATTGGGCCAGATCTGTACACTAGGGTGAAAGCTGCTGTAACTTGTGAAAGCTGCTGTAACTTGGCTATAGGGTACTTACAAATCAAATATAATGGTTTTCAAAGCTTAGACAGGATGTGTTATGCTGCAGTAATGTATAGACCCTCACACCATGATTCTCTTGTAGATTGATTTTGCCCAGCACGTATCAAAATTCAGTTGATTAGCACAACCTGCACCTTCCGAAATGAAGCCGCCCAGGGAAGTATTTGGGGCTTCATCCAAATACCTTGTCCAGCAGAATTTTTTGTCACAGCATCAAGTGTTACTGATAAATAATAAACTCAGGTGTATGATAAATTCCCACCTGTCACCTTGAATTGCACAAGCTACATTTAGACCTGACTGTGCCCATACAAAGAACAGGACGGACTCCCATAGAAAAAACGAAATTGGTGCCAAAACATTCAAAATTAGGTTGGTCCAAAAAGATTTATTATTATTATGTATTAAAATAATGAATATTATTATTGCAGTCTTTGAAAACACTTCTATAATTGAAGTGTTGAGAGGGTCGGCCCTGAAAGATAAGGGACATGACACATCTATACTAAGAACTCAACAATGGTAGGAAAGCTGCTCTAGGAGAATTCTTGGAACAGACACCAATCTCTAAAAGACAAGTGGGAACAGAAGGGGCAGATTATGTGAGCGCAATAAATGTTGACAGTATCAATATGCTTAAGTGGAAGGCCATACCTCATGATGTGGTTCCCCCAAACCAAGTAGCCACACTTCATTCCATTCTTGATAACGCCTAAGTGAGAAGGATTATGAAATCAAGTGGATTTGCTCCATTGTGGATCACTGTCAAAATAGGATATGAATCTCTAATTGTTCATCCATAGATCCAAAGTGGACGATGATAAAAAGTAGGCATACAGACTATCTGCAAAAAGCTCCTTCACCTAGATAGCCATTAAAAGTTAAGTGCTTACATGGATAGTGTAGGCGCACTTTTAGTACCCCTATTTCAAAACTTCAATATTTGGTTGTTTTGGTTAGATGCCCCATAAGATTCCTGGAATTTCCTCTAATATGATGTTGCAAAAGATTAAGATCATAATCTGGATATGCAGATATGAAAGCCATGTTCGAAGAATTCAGACCCCATTACCTCAGTTCAGACTTATAAATTCAATTGGAATTCAGAAAGGAGAATACAGAACTGGAATACAGAATCGGAATTGGATTGCAGAACCAGCATTGGGAATTTGAATTGGCATTGGGATGTAGAAGTGGAAAGTGAGAAATCTGCTACGCATTTCTCCTTCCGAAAGTAATATTCCATCGAGCGTGTTCAATAAAGATTATGAGTTTCTTCAGGATCAAATGGGAAAATTAATGTATAATGATAAGGTATGACAGACCAAGATACCAATAAACTTAATTGAAAGGTCCGAAACAAAAGTTAATAAATTCATGATAAAAAATGCTATGATCGTGGCCGAGATATTCAGATGAATTTTCAAGTACTTATATCATAAGGGAGAAGCAATTTGTGGCAAGTTGTGATTTATATACGATGCTGGTAATATAGTGCCAACCCCATTCTATTGATACCTTATGGCGGCACACTCATATATTCAAGCTCGACCACGTAGAGATTGAAGACACAGTCCCGATTTGAGCAAAGAACAGAAGCAAAAAAAAAACCGAGGAACCAATTGATCTATTTATGGTGGAAATTATGCATATGAGGCATAAGTTTTATGCAGAAAATCGATAGCTCTCATGCCCTTAGAAGACCGGCGGCAGGGGATTTGTATTCAATATTGCAGATTGACACAGTTCGATGATATCTAATGGAAACTCCGATATTGAAGCATGAAGTTCGATATGCCTATTGAAGATAAACAGAGAAAAGGAGATTCGAATTCATTTTTGCAAAACAGAGGATCGGTTCAAGTGAGAACATTCATGCTCGCGGATAGATATGAATTGTGGACATCATGGTCAAGAAGTGATGTTATAGGACTTCATCGACAAGGCTTTAATGGTAGAGTGTAGAGTTAATGTATCGAATGTAATTGTTTGAGGTAGATGATGAGTTCGGTGTGACAGCGAAGCCAAATGGGAAAATTTCAATGAAGACATCACATTGGGGATATGGTTCGATGAATACTATAAGAAATCCCTTATGTTGTTTTCGTTAATGGATGCTGGCTACGAGAAATTTCAGAAACATTTGTAAATTCAAGATGAAGCAAGCAAAGATGACGATATGATGTCTCATGAATGCGTTCCTTATTATAATCTACTGTTCCACTTACATTCAGTTCTATACCTGGAGTTCATGCTGATAGGAGTCCAATGGAGGCTTTTCCTCATCAATGTTAGAGCAAGTGATGAAGCAGAGGGCTTGAGGCTTAGAAAAGATTTACCTTGTCATCAGCGTTCAAAAGGATTATATCAATAAAGGAAAGGGACATTTGTCACATAGGAAAGGGAATGATTTTGAACCGATTCTAATCTCCTTTTCAAGAATGTGGATCAAATGTAAAGAGAGATAAAAAGGTACGACATTTTGAAGTAATTAGAATTTGGGAAGAAAGCTAGAAGGCCCCAGAAAAGGGCAATTTATTCATAAAGAATGAGATATTTTCCTTTTGAATGTTTCTTTTAAAAGATCAGTTCCACGGAACTGTAAAGCGACCGGTGGAGAAACTAAACAGTCATAGAGGAACTGAACAGTTGCCAAGAAAGCTATTTATTGTAAATCTTTTCCTGTAGCGAGGGGTCTTCTTTTCCTGCATACAGTCAGAGAGCTGGAGTAGAGGGGAGGGCGTGTTAGTTTATGCATTTCATTTCATTGCATATAGGGGTTATTATTCTGATTTCTGTAATAGATTTGACAATAAACTGTGAGCAAATAAATCTGAGTATTGTATTTGTGTGTTCAAAACAGAGAAAAGTTTCATTCTGAATCAGAGTGTTTAGTTGTTACTTTTCTGATTATATTCAATCAGAGTGTTGGTATATTCAGTCTTGGACACTATCTTGCATTTTGTGTCAAATAACGAATGTGTTGTGGATCATAGTGTTTGCATGCATTCCTATGACGGAAATTTGAATATTTAACTCGCATTCCATTTTTCATTCTGCATTGCATCTGCATTAACAAGTTCTTCATATTGCATTATTAATGCCAGGGAGTCATAAGATTGTGAATTCTTGGGGTTGGTTATGTTTAATATCTAAATCTGTCTGAGTTAGTCCTGCCTAGGATTAGCTTGGTTTTCCTTTTCCGTTCTCGGATTAAGAACGCATCTAGTTAGTTTAGGCATAAAACAAATTCATTGCATATCATTCTATAAGGGAGCTGTACCTTTCAATTCAGAGGAAATCTATCAACCTCATGATAAATTATCTAACTGTTGGCATCTAATTGTTCTTTCAGATTTGGGCATTTGAGAGTTTATTTAAGAAGAACAATCTGTTTACCAACAGATAGATTCGTAGAATCCAAAAAGTTGGTTCCTTGGGCCCATTCCAATGCCCTTTATACCTACAAGCTGATGAGACCAATGAAAACCCATTTATAAATTGTTCTTTTACTCAGAAATGTTGGGACTGGCTAATCAACAAACTAAAAGCCATATCTCTTTCCCAACAACTTTGTTGCAACTCTTCACAGATTGGCCGAGAGGCAAACCCAGTGCAACATTTTCATGCTTGCGGAAGACTAGTCCTTCATTGCTGACTTGGACTATTTGGAAGGAACACAATTAAAGAATTTTCCAAGGGAAAGAATGTAATTGAAACGGAATCATCTCTTAATTTGAAATTTCCATTACAGAAGCACCAACGAGCAAAATCTCCTCCAAATCATTGAGAAAGTGTACACTCTCTTCATGGTACAAAGATATGTTGAACAACTGGAGTAAGCTATCCCTTCCTCTCCTGTTCATGGGATCTCAAATTTTATCCTTCCCTCAGTTGATCGTTCAAAAGTTAAGTGGATTCTGCCTCTGGAAGGCTCATAGAAATTAAAATTTGGTGGCTTGTCTTATAGGGTAATTCAGGCCCATCTAGTGCAGGGTGTGCCATTCATGATTCTTTGGAAAATTTGATCAAAACAACAGCCAAAAATTGAAACTTGGAACAAATAACGAAACCAAGGCTGAAGCATTGCTTCTTCGATTACAGTTGGTCAGATCTCGCAACCTCAATAACATCATTATCGAGTGTGATTCAAAGATTGTCACCCTTTTGTATAATTTATAGATATTTAGCAATTGGAAGATAATGAATATACTAGAGGAGGCTCTGGATACATTACAAAACATCACTATGTACTACATCTCCATAAGCAATCCACAGAAGGATTTGACTGATTACCTTTCAAGTTTCAAACAAAGATATTGATCAATTAGAAGAATTAGTCATTGATGATAAAATGATGTGATGGCTGAAATTCCAAAGGGTACTGTGAAATGATTATGAATCAAATCCTAATTAATTCTTGGGTCAGGTGATGTTATGGACGAGACAATCATTGCTCTCTCTCTCTCTCTCTCTCTCTCGTCTGCATTGTACATGCAGCCATCACTCTAATTGGGTTCCTATTAGGCAAATGGCATTTACAGGTAAAGAGACAGCAGCCAAAATGAGAGAAGCTTTCTTAGTTTAGGATGATTAAGTCTTGGAAGCAACATAGGAAATTCTAGGTTGGCATTTCATCCAAGGGGCTACCAAGCACTATGTTACTTCAATTCTTGTAGCGAATGTGCTTCTGTTAACATTACCAATGCTTTAGGGAGATATTTCATATGGGAAAAATTTAGGGTTGATAAGGATGAACTTGTTAACAATGTAATAATGGAGAAATTTTCTTTCCCAATCACTAGATACGAGTTTCGTGGATTAGTGATGAAATACAGTGAGATGCATTGAGAAGAGGCTCAAAGCTCTTATCCAGGGGGTTGATGGCCATCCACAAATCCCTCTCTGCAAACATGGGTAAACCTACATTCCACCCAGTTCAGCATGTCCTTAAATTACTCCAACCTGAAAAATCTTCTCCCCTACAAGAGCATTTTAACATTGCCAACACTGAGAAGATGACTAATTTTCTTGTGAGGCATGAGGCCCTAGCCAAGAAAGAAAATGGCACTTACAGTCCCAATGGTAGTGGCTTGTTTTGATTCTCATAATCATCTCTGGTAATTATCTTTTGTTGTTGATGCTGCATAGTGATATAGGTCTGTGATAGGGAAATTTTGTAGTGGGAAGCCCTATGGAACATAGCATAGCAGCCCATGTTGAGTCACTAAAAGAGACATATAAATGTATGATATGTCTACAGTATGTTTCAGCCCTTCTGTTAAGATTCTGCAACCTTTCCACTCTGCATGAAAGGACTTTTCATGAAATCTTTCTGATATATTAATACAGAGGGAGAGGGCCCTAACCCCTCACCTGACTTAAAATCTGGGTAGCAGCTACCAGCCAAAATTTCCCCAGTTTTTATCGCAAATTAGATTCATTATGGAGATCAAAGTAAAAACAAAACAAACTCCTTCAATGGTTAAGAGATAGTGAAAAGAAAGTAAAAGAAAAGTTTGGGTATTTCTGAAGAAAGGTGTGAAACCGAACGTCGATGGTGCATCTGGCTACATAATAAGGGATAATTAGGAAGTTATTTTGAATGGTGACTCTCAACTTCTAGGATCGAAATCCAATAATAAAGTGGAATGGGGGGTGCTTATAGCTGGTCTTATCTTGATATATGAGGAAGGTTTTCCGGAGCTGGAAGTGTCTAATAACTTGCAAGTTATCTACTCTTGAAAGAGGTGGAAGTTGTTGATGTTATAGTGTTGGGAGCTATATTTCTTTCCTAAATTTAAAATATATAAATAATATATTTTATATTAAAGACAACAAAGGGTCCTCACTTTGAAGGGACAAGACATTGAAGAGTCAAGACAACGAAGGGTCTTCACTTTGTAACGGCAAGCCAATGAAGGGTCAAGAAAATTTTATTTATTCTTCCAGGAGGAATTTGCATGGTGACATACAGATTGATATCTTGTGTTTCTTAATATCTATACAAAAGCAGTAATTATTATTGTTTGCAGATGATAGGAAGGTAATCATCACTTCAGTTTGAGCCTTATGTTTGGGCATATTGCATTTCAGACTTCTGCATGTTCAAGTTGGAGGGTTTTCCCGGGATAATTTGTTGTCTTATTGTTCTTTTTCTTTTTAATTTATGTTGTTTATCTTCATTTCGGGTTTAAAACATTAACATGGTATCAGAGCAGGTGTAAGAGAAAGCAGAATAGAAATGAAATAGATTTGAATTCTGAGTTTTTCTGTGTTTAAATTTGTGATTCTGCAGGAGTATAGTCTTCTCCTTGGAAAGTTACTTTCTTGGAGGCATCTGAATATGTTCTTTTCATAAATTGCGAAACAAGGAGTATAATCAGGACCGAATAGATAACTGACATCGTATGGCATTTTTTCCTCGCTTCCTAAGAGTTGCTTAGGGGAATTTCGCCGAAATGCAGCGATTTTGGACAATGTGGGAGGAAACCTCTGCACAAGGAAGAGGAGTCAAGTATCTTCGTTGCTGGTGCAAAAGTGCAAGGGTGTGGAAACTATTCTTTCCTCATCCTCATCTCATTGTTTGGGAGTGCCCGATTGGTGATCTGATGCATCTACAGTTTGAGGGCCTCTTTCACAATCCATTTATGGCATATTGTAATGCAATAGTGGGGCTCTAAAGGCCTACAGTTGAGGGGCATGTGTTTCTCCATGTCCTCGAAGCTTTATAGTAGAGAGCAATGTGGGGATTCCCTCACGAGGATGCCTGTCAAAGATTAGGCAATTGAAGATGTATGCAATTTTGAGCTCGATGCCTCTCTCTTGGAGCGGAGTGGCGGAAGAGGTCGGCGATCTTGAAGCGGCTCCGCTGGTGTCCACTTGACTCCTTTTGTGGGCGCCAAAAGTGCATGGGTGCCGCCAGAGATGTGTGAGTCAGAATGGTTGATGTGAAAATGCTGAGAAAAATAAGGGATTCAAAGACTGTGGGGCCGCCGAAAAGAGATAGTCATGTCAGCAAGTTGGGGTGATGTCAGAAGTGTAATATGCTAGATGTGGGTGTCAAGAAGTGAGATGGTATTTATGTTGTTGGAATCGTTGCAGACTGTGCACAGATGCAGAGATCGACGAATACTCTGTGATATCTGACAGCACATATTGGGTATGATGGATGATATGTTGCCGAGAGGCTCGAGCTCTCATTAGTGCATAAAGAGAATTCTATCAGTAGTGTGGGCTGATGAGGAAGAGAGGCGGTAGGTGGAGGCACTCAGCCAGCTATGTGAGATGGTGTTGATAGGCACAGAGGAGTCACTCAGTAGCCTTGTGGTTGATCCATTTGTGCCTGTGCTGGTGGGCCTAATCAATCATGAGACCGGTGAAGACATAATGTTACTTGCCAAAAGGGCTTTGTCTCATATTTGTATCCCATGGGGAAATAACAAGGCTAGGAATGCACTGTTGCAAACTTCGTGGTGTTCCTATGGGAAACAAGCCAAATGTGTTCTTGAAGCCGCATGAATTTGGATCAATTGCCATGAGGTGTTGTGGAGAATGTTGCTCTTGCTGAGAGAGAGTCTCTACTAAGAGGGAGTCTTGACATCAATGATCCTCGGTATGTGCTAAAATGCATATTTCTCTAAGACAGAGAAATATGAGGTGAAAGCCCTTGAGAGATGTTGCTCTTTAATGCATATTTCTCTGAGATGGAGAAATATGATGTGAAAGCCCTTGAGAGATGTTGCTCTTTCCACTCATGGGAGTAGCCATGGTGTACGTCATGTTGAGAGACTCCATGACGACTTCACGTTGAGTCACTTTGTGATGGGCACTAGTGCATATGCTTCTTTCCACACATGGGAGTAGCCATGGTGGACATCATGTTGAGTGACTCCATGATGTTACCATGTTGAGAGATTTCGTGATAAACTCTGTTCCACAAATGGGTGTAGCCATTGTGGGTGTCATGTTGAGTGACTCCATGACGTTATCACGTTGAGAGATTATGTGATAAACTTTGTTCCACAAATGGGTGTAGCATTGTGGGTGTCATGTTGAGAGACTCCGTGACAAGGATATCTAGAAAAATACCTCCCCAGCTAAGAGGGAGTGTTGATGTTATAGCGTCAGGAGCTATCTTTCTTTCCTAAATTTGAAATATATAAATAATCTATTTTTTATTAAAGACAATGAAGGGTCCTCACTTTGAAGGGACAAGATATTGAAGAGTCAAGACATTGTAGAATCAAGACAATGAAGGGTCAAGACAACGAAGGGTCTTCACTTTGTAACGGCAAGACAATGAAGGGTCAAGACAATTTTATATATTCTTCTAGGAGGAATTTGCATGGTGACATACATATTGATATCTTGTGTTTCTTAATATCCATACAAAAGTGGTATTTATTATTGTATGCAGATGATAGGAGGGTGGTTAATCATCACTTCGGTTTGAGCCCTGTGTTTGGGCATACTGTATTTCAGACTTCTGCACATTCATTATATATAAGTGATATATTTGTGGCTGGGTTTTTCTCCCTCAAGTTGGAGGGTTTTCCCAGAATAATTTTTTGTGTCTTATTGTTTTTTTTAATGCTGTTTATCTTCATTTCTGGTTTATTTCTGAAGAAAGGTGTGAAACCGAATGTCGATGGTGCATCTGGCTACTTAATAAGGGATAATTAGGAAGTTATTTTGAATGGTGGCTCTCAACTTCTAGGATTGAAATCCAATAATGAAGTGGAATGGGGAGTGCTTATAGCTGGTCTTATCTTGATATTTGAGGAAGGTTTTCAGGAGCTGGAAAAGTCTAATAACTTGCAAGTTATCTGCTCTTGAGAGAGGTAGGAGTCCCAATTGGAGGATGAATATGGATCTGCAGGAACCAATTGTGGTTAGATAAGTTCCAAGCGTTCAAGTTTTCTCACCATTTTAGAGAACAGAACTCTGTGGCTTATCTCCTTGCCAAAAATGGTATAAATAATACTCTCACAGTGGTTATTGAGAGCAAGAGTGATCATGAATGGGATGGTCTAAAGTATTTACTGACGATTAACAGGAAGGGTCTCGATTAATTTTTTCTGTGTCTGATCTCCTTTTTGACAGCAGTTGGGTAAATAATCCATGTTGAAGGACCCCGCATGCTTTTGGGCATTTGTTCAAGTTTGCTGGCTATCATTTAACATGTTGACTGATACGCAAGTAATCATTGAATTAGGAGGTGGTGTTACAGCTGGATGTGGTGTTGTGGCATCCCAGGACCTGCTTCAGCATAGGCAAGTCTCAGACAGACAGACTTCAAGATCAGAAAAATAAACCATTGTCAATCTTCTCAATTCCTCAATCTAGTGAGAACAATTCTGGTACCAAATGGGGTTGGTGACACTGGTCTTTAAAGGTCATGTGGTAATATCTTGGCAGATTTTTGAAACAAAATAGATAAGGTGGTCAAGACTGTGGAGGTTTACAGGTGAATTTAGTATCTTGATGTGCTCAATCACATGACTGAGTAGGACTACTATGGCTTGGAATAGGAAATGTTGCCTTCTGTGCCTTTTTGTCTGTTGGAAGTGAATACAGAATATTTGAAGGAGGATTTTAATTGCCTTTCCAAAAAATGTTGGTAACGAAATGAATATGCTTCAGGGTCTCAGTAGAGTCACTAAACACCCGTTTGTTTTACATTATGGAGGACTGTTGCAGGTTACAAGCAGTTTCTCATTGCCACAGTTTGCGAATGATATTTTGTCCTATTCTGTTAAGCATGTTGAGATTATTGGAAGTGTTTTGTAATGTCCCCTTTCTGGGACTTCCCTAAATCTTGCCTTCCAATCTGCCGTTGCAATATTGACAGATCTGACTTGATGCTGATTCCCTCTTTAGATGCTTGCTTATGCTAATTTATGAATTGTTCCCCTTCTTATGAGTACCAATCTGCTTCTCTTCTTGTGCTTTTTTATCTCTGTTTATTCAATTCCAGTTCCAAAATCGATGTCTCAGATGATTGATAAGTCCCCTTCAATGCTTGGAATGAATTCTCCCTTATACTTTGTTGGTGCAACTGTGCAAGTATCACCACCTTTCATAAGAATCAAGTCACCACTTTTCATTGTTGCCTTTGAGAATAATATATTATTCCCCAAATTGATCTTTGCTTTTATCCCCTCCTCAAATGAAACCTTCTCCCCTTTATATGCCTCAATGTGAGTGAGAGTACCTCTTCATAATGATAACAACCTTTCACAATTACCACCCTTCAAAAGGGTCACAACCCTTCATTGTTGCTGCCCATTTGAAAGAGTCACTTACTTATCTTCTTCCCATTCTCATCTTCTTCCATGACTGCTTCCTTAATGTTCCCTTTGAAATGAAGTTCTCTTCTCTCCCTTTTATTTCTCATGTTTGAGAGAGTCGCAACTTTCCATTTCATGCCCTTTGACCATTCATTAAACTTAACTAAATTTTAAATTTAGTAAATTTTATTTTTATTCTTTTATATCTAAATTTTTTATTATTATTTATTTTAAAATCCTATTTCAACGAGGGAACATTACAGTCTGGCCTTCCCAAGCTTGCTTGTCCTCAAGCAATGCAACTTTCTATGAACTAAACCGTGAAGGTCCCAAACTAATCCTCGAAGAGTTGTATTCCTTATTAGTTTGGTTGACCCAACGTTTGCACAATATCATGGCTATCTCTTTGTATTAAAGCAAGGGTGATCCAAACATATATATTAAGATGAGGATCAAAAGCATGACACACATCTATGACCTCAAATGCAATAAATTCATATCTTTTTGGTTTGCTCTAGTTATTCTCATATCTAGAACATATCAAGTATGAACCAAACATGGAGCATACACATAAAACACAAAGTTTACACATGAATATATATAGACACAAAGCATACACATATAAACACAAAGTATACACATGAATATATGCAGACACAAAGCATACACATTAAAATATAAAGTATACAAATGAATATATGCATTGTTAGGTCCCTTCTCTTTGACTAGAATGCATCCATAGATTTATCCAAGTATTCAAACACATTAGGGTTTGAAGGAGGAAGCATAATAGGTCCACCCAAAGCCATCCTCCCACTAACCCCAAGAGCAAACACTCACCTTCTTGGCTACAGTGGCAAGCACATTGGGCATCCACTTGGGTTGGTCTACTTAATGGAGTGCTTGTATCTGCTTTCTCTATTCATGCATCACCCTTTTTGTTAATAGTCAACCATGGTAGAGTTTGAAGATGAGATCGCAACAGGGGGCCTAACCCCACCTTACTGCTCATAAGTTGTTTAGAGCTAGAATGAGGGCCTACCCCATCTTGTTGTGTATATGCCATTAAGAGCAAGAAAGAGGGTCTGACCCCATCTTGTTACTCATAAGCCATTTAGAGCCAAAAAGTGGGCCTAACCCCATCTTGCTGCTCATAAGCCATTTAGAGCCAGAAAGTGGGCCTAACCCCGCCTTTCTGCTCCCATGAATTAGGAAGGGGGTCTAACCCCACCTCGCTGCTCCCATGAGCCAGGAAGGGGGCCTAACCCTGGTTTGCTGCTCATAAGCCACTTAGCGCCAGAAAGAGGGCCTAACCACACCTTTCTGCTCCCATGAGCCGAGAAGGGGACCTAACCTTGCCTTGCTGCTCATAAGCCGCTTGAGCCAGAATGAGGGCCTACCCTGCCTTTTTACTCCCATGAGTCAGGAAGAGGGCCTAACCTGCCTTGCTGCTCACAAACGTATCATAAATTTGCTCCAATATGCTTCAAAGATTTGCTCAGTGTGTCCCATAGACCTGTTCCAATATGCTTCAAAACAAATTTGAAACTCTACATATTTCTCTACTCTAGGACTGCTCTAATATGCTTAAGGATCTACTTATGAAGTCCCTTTGAATTTTCTCATAACTGTCTTTTACATCTGCTCTTAACTCTACTATAAATAGGAAAGATATTCATTAGTTGCTTCAACCACCGTTTGCCCACCAAACTGGCAGAAACGATGCTCTAATACCAATTGTAATGTCCCCTCTCTGGGACTTCCCTAAATCTTGTCTTCCAGTCTGCTGTTGCAATATCGACAGATCTAACTTGATGTTGATTCTCTCTTTGGATCCTGATCGCTGCTCTTTGGACGTGCACTTATGCTGATTTATGAACTGATCCCCTTCTTATGAGTATCGATCTGCTTCTCTTCTTCTTTTTTAACTTTGCTTATTCGATTTCTATTCCAATTTAGTTATTCGATTTCTATTCCAAAATGGATCTCTTGGATGATTGATAAGTCCCCTTCAATGCTTGGAATGAATTCTCCTTTATACTTTGTTGGTGGAAGGGTCACCACCTTTCATAAGAATTGAGTCGCCACTTTCCATTGTTGCTTTTGAGAATAATATATTATTCCCCAAATGCTGGTGTTTGGCTTCATAGTTATTTAGTTTTAGTTTTTTGGTCAATGTTTAGGTTGAATGTTTCCATCCATGGTGGAACTCTCACACATTTAGGTTTAAGAAGTACTTTGATCTGTTTATTGTAATCAGTATTTCCTTGCATATGGAGAGAGGAACCCTATAAGACCTTTACATAAAAAAAAAAGCATTAACAAAACAAGATTCAACCCTTCAATAATACATAAAATCTATCTCTCTTCATTTTTTATGTGGTAAAAATGAAGTTGCTTCCCAAACATGCTCGCAAATAACCAAAACATCACAGTAACCCTCATTCAAAGTGAGTGCATGGCAAAGTGAAGTTATCTATGATTCTATAACAATAGAGGTTTGGACATAAGACCAAACAAGCAAAGGCTCTGTGTAAAGTGACCTAAATGATTTCAAAATTTTATGTAAAACACACAAATAATCCCACTTTGGCAATCACAACCCCAAGGTACAATATGGTGTTTCAAATGTTGAAAAAAAGGAACAGAAAACTAGCAACTTTCTAATTACTAAGACAAATCAACCTCTTTCTAATTACTAAGACAAATCAACCTCTTCAGTATCTCATCCTAATCTTCCAGCTATACATGTAACTGACAAATGAAAAGGAATAAGATATGTTAATCTAGTCCAACAAATCTGAAGTTTGGCATTTAGGGACTTTTAGAAATTTAGGTATTTAGAGCAAAGAAAGTCTGATTTTAATTTGTGCTGGAAAAGCTACTACTCAAATGCTAACCCATGCTTATTAGGACCACCACTTGTACAAAATTGTACTAATCCTCCTGCTGGGGTGCGGACGTGCACCAATTGCTAGGAGCAGGAATAATCCAATAGCATGAGGACTCAACCCATCCTGAAAACTATTAAACCTTAATAATCACATCACCTCATCTCTGTATAATGCTCAAGAGGTTCGCCCTACCTAGCTGATTGATCTAAGCTCAATGTTGCTGGGTAAAAATGCCAGAATCACAAATAGATCGTATGAAATCATGATCAGATGAATTCTGTTAACTTCAACTAATAATTGTCTACGATTTAAATCAAGCTCTCAAGAAAACCACTAGAAGTAAAAATCAACACTTAGCTCATATTAAACAAAACTAGTTCACTCTTGTGAATAAAATCCAACATTTAATTCAGTATAGCCATATTCAGAACCCAAGTTTAGAAATTAAGCCACTTAAGTGCTTGATATATAACATAACTTAGCTCCGAAACAACCCTCCTTACAGGCGGCCCACCCATAGATCCGGCACTCACAGCAATCTTGAGTTTATTTTAAAGAGCACAGCATAAAGCCCGAATTCGGTAAAACGATACAATACGGGCAAAACCATCATAATTCAACTATACAACAGAAACAGATTCAGAAGGAAGCATTTTAGAATTTCACTGTAGAGGCCAAAAGGCTTCCATAAACATGCTAGAAACGCCACAATTAAAAAACCAAGAACTTTCAAGTTCAATAAAACACCCTCCCCAATAATACAATTAAAAACTCCCCAAAAAACCCTAATCAACGCGCGTTCTGAAACCCTTATTTACATTAAATAGATGTGCAATTTAGCAAGTGGGTATTACTGATCAGCACGCTGGCTGTCATAATCAACAACCTCAGACTCCGTAACCGACCTGGAATGCTGAACAATCGATCGCCCAATGGAATTGATCCACTCCTCTTTCTCTTTATCGCTATCCGCAATGAAATACATCGTCTCCTTGCTTGTGGAGAGCTCGAACGCAAACGGCTTGTTCAAAACATCTTCAGCGCCCTTGACCGTTAGGCAGGTGTTAACAGGGACGATGCCGCGGGGCTTCGACTCCCTGGTGATGTAATTTTCTTTGAACCAAAAGAGCTTCCCCTTCTTCAGCACGAACCATCTGCGCCTCCACGTTTTTATGTACTCGCCCTGCTTCATCAGCCATCCTGATCTTTCTGGTGTGTTCCAGAAGTCTATGTTCTGCGTTTGCCCCTCTTCACTGCTTCTTGTGCCTCTCCATAGGCTAGCTAAGCTTGCCATTCCAGGGCAAATACAATGGGATTTACGAGGAGACAAAGGTTTGCTGATCGAATTACTTGGGATTTTTTATGCATACTAATAGCTGTACTAACAACCTCGCGGGCATGGACAGGTATCCATGGTCCACGCTTTATATTATGTACCATACCTACTGGCACGCTCGAATTTGACCGAAGGATTATGGGTTAAACCGTGTAAATTTTGTGAATCGATGATTGTGAAATGATTACTTCTAGTAATTATATTTGAAAAAGTTGCAACCACATGGATAGGTGTAATATTATATGTATGTAATTGTATCTGATGACGCAGCAGCCACATGGATATTTGCACAAGGAGGAAAGTAGGTGTGAGAAGTGTGGGTTTAGAAATGCTGTTGTAATGGAAATATATAAAAATTCGCATTTAGTTTTGGGTATATGTTGATGAAATGATTTATTACGATCATATTTGTTAAGTAGCATATTCTTGTATTCTTGCATTGAGTTTGGTTCATTTCTTAATATTCATTTGGTTTTATTATTTATCTTTTATAATTATGATCATTTACTTGATCTCATTTCTAGTTACCTACATTCCTATATAGTTGGCATTGTTAGTCATTTATAACACCTATCATCACATATGTCCATATCTTGATCTCTACCTTGAGATCTATATTATTTTGTTATATGTCACTCCCTTGGTGTTAGGATTGATCTTGAGAGCATGTGATATATTCTTAATTTTATAGTTTCAAATTTAAAATTATCAGCTATCACTTTTTTTCCTTTTTTTATTAGGAATTGTTTTGACATGTGGATCAAGGTGGTTTGATCATATTTTCTATTGCACAATTGGAAGGAATATGACCCACTAGGCTCAAGTAGAAATTAAGTATTAAGAGGGTGTAGTGATTCTTCGTGAGAATTGATTAGGATGAGTTGGATTTGAGGGGATATGATAGGATGATATAAGATAGAAGGCCAAATAAGCAAATATGACAAAATTTGGCAAAATACAGACTGGTAGAAATAGACATTAACTTGTATGTTTAGACACTTAAAAATGGCCAACTGCCCTAACACAATGAGATTACTAACATTCCTCTTTAATTTATTTAATAATCTTTATTATTTAAATAAATTGTGTTTTTCTACCATATTCTAAAGATCAAAATCATCATTTCTCTTTAATTTCATAAATAAGTTATTTAAATTAATTAGCTTAATTATTAATTATCCAATCAAATGTTTCATCAATTATAAAATAATTAAACATTATTTAATTATACTCTATCTCATTATAATTGATTAAATAAAATATATTATTTAACTGATATTCCATTTTTCTAATTATTACATTTGTGTAATAATTAAATCAAATCCCTCTCACAATTAATTAAATTATATTTATTTAATTAAACTAATTGTTCCTCTCTCGTAAATAAATAAATAATTATTTATTTATAATTCCCACACGTGCAAGTAAATAAATTATTTTATTTATTTAATCATAATTATTATTCCAAAGCTCACTCATACTAACTTTCAATTCACTCTTCAATTACAATTTTGACTATTCAATCAACATTGTTAATTCATCCCTCAACAATCAATTAACAATTCAATCTATTTTAGTATTCTATTCCATCTCATCAATCAATCCTCCAAATCAATGCAGTCAAGCAGAGTTGAACTCCTACTCACTTTGAGTTAACTTTTTCCCCTCATCAAGTCAATCCTCCAATCAAGGCAAACGAGTTGAGTTGAACTCCTACGCACTTTGAGTTAACTATTTCCCCTCCTCAAGTCAATCCTCCAATTAAGGCAATCAAGTAGAGTTGAACTCTTACTCACTTTGAGTTAACTCTTCCACATCACCAATCAGCCCATCAATAAAGGAATCTTGATTGAAACCCCTAAAAATCTTATAAATAGAGAGTTAAATCTTTAATTTTGAAAAACCACAATTGATTTAAATTCTTATGCAAGCATGATCTTGAGCACAATTATGAAAGCCCAACATTGCATGAAGAGGAGAATAATAAAGGAGGAATTATGGGCTTGCATATGCTTTTATGTTATTTGATTTCAATATCTTCATTTATGTATGTAATTCTCTTGTTTCCTTTCCTCTTTTGATATTGGGAATACTAATTGTTTTAACAATCTCTTTGTGGTTGATATTTTGATGTTATTGCAGGTTTTTATAGAATACCTTATTACCCTAATTACAAATGGTGAACCCAACATGAAATCACAAGACCTTTTAGGAAATATTTTTCTTTGCATGTGTGTATTTTGTAGGTATTTCAATGTTGCATGTTGAAAATATCATAAATGATGGATCATTTATTTCTCTCATCTACATTTGGTAGTCCCGACAGGACCAAATCGTAGGATTTTCAAAGATTTGGTCATATCTTTCAAACGACTTAGAATTCTTCTATGAAATTTTTTTTATAGGTTGCCACTCATATAAGGAGCTTACAATCCAAAATTTGGATTTTTTTAAATTTTTTTCTTTTTTTAAAATATTTTTTTATGATATTTCATAGAAAATTACTTCTAGGCACAAATCAGTGTATTTCTTTTTAAAAATTACATTTCTGAAAAGGTGTCAAAATTCTACATTGTCTATTCTCTATGATTTTAATTTTTATGAACAATATTTGTAAAAAAATAGATATTTGAAAACTAGTTTGTTCTGATAAAATGGGCCAATAGGGCACAAACTAAGGAATTATTTTGTAAAAAAAATATTACAAGTTTGCTTTGATACAAGGAGCCTACATACAAAATTTTATTTTTTGAATTTTTTTCTTTTTTTTTATAATTTTTTTATGAGATTTCATAAAAAAATATTTCTAGGCACAAATCAACATTTTTTAAGTTACATTTCTTGAAATGTCTTGAAATTCTACAAGGGGTATTCTCTTTGTGATTTTAATTTGGATGGAAATATTTTTTAAAAAAATAATAGATCTTTGAAAACTTTTTCTTTTTGTGTGCATGTGTAGGTGATAATCGTTTTATCAAAGACATTGTTTTGAAACTACAAATTGTCTAAAATCTTACTCTCTATTATGAAATGACACATTTTCATTGTTGAAACTGCGCACTTGATGTAATGAAAAAATGTAGTGGGCCCCCAAACATGAGAAAGTCAAGATTTAGGAGCTCATTAAATAGTACAAAAGAGAATGATAGATAAAGCAAAATAGAGAACTAGCTCACAAATTCATACTTGATTTGTTGGAAGAAGAATTTGGATATGATAAACTCTTTAACGCATATTTGGACAAGGTAACTAAGATAGCACACAAACACGGTAATATTCATGTTGATATTGGTGCTCTTTCATCTTATCAGAACTAATTGCTAAGTTTTTGGTACTAACTTTTTCTTTGTAGCTTGTGGCTTGGGAACAAGTTTTATCCTTTATTAATCTAACATTAATTCATCTTTCATTTTGGTGCTCTAAAGATGAGCAATGCATGCTCAAACATCACAATTCATACTTCATTTTGGTGCTTAAAATTGATGTGTGGTTAATAATTGAACAAAGGCAAAGAACATTTGAAACTGGTGCAATAAAATTAAATAAGGCAAAATATATTTGGACTTTGGTGAATCTAAAATTGAGCAAGGAAAATATCATCTAATTTGGTGCTTTAAAATGAACCTACGTGCTTGTATTGAAGTTTTAGATTAAGCTAATATTTGGCCTTTTGGTATTTAATTCGATTAATCTGATGTCTTGGGTTCTTGGTGTGATTGCACACTCTGTTAGATTAAAAATCATTTTTTTTAGAGAGGCATGTCTGGAAGGCTCGCTTAACCTAACTAGGGATGACCTCAAACTAACAAATCCCTCTGGTCTGTATAGAAACAAGACTCTGAGAAAAATTTGGTCTTATATCTAACCAAGCTCAAATGAGGTGTATTGATGATAGTATGGATTGGATGAAGTATCCCTAAGCAACCATCATGGTCAAATAGAGACTTAAGTGTCTCACATGTGTACAAATTGATTGGGTAGACTCCACAAATCTTACTACAACCATATTAATTAGAGGCCATCTAGTTCACCTCTAAATCATTGGCTTATTATAGTGCGAGGGGAGGGAAGAATCTCCCCCCAAGACTCCCATCATATGTTTCCCAGGGATATTGTGTTATGAAAAAGATCTTTATTAACACGATAATAAAACCTATAAAAGGCAAAAACATAGGCACCTTCAAGAGGACTCTTCTATTTTAGTTGCATGACAAAAAAAATTGTGACCTTACGGACATCCAAGCAATGGGCCTATAATATTACAATTGAAGCCAATTTGACCTTAGATTAGACTACATATATATTGTTTTCATCACGACAAACCTTGTGAAAACTTGCAACTTAAAACACTTATTGAACATACACCGATTGTTTCTTTTTTGAGTCATTCATACAACCATATACCGATTGTGTGATTATTGAGTTTGTACATCTCCAAAAAAATTCCTACAACATTATCCTCTCAAGAGAAAACTCAATCAACACTTGTCCTACAAAAATTTGTCCTACCAAGAGCAAAATAGAGTCAACTTTGATCCTACAACATCATCCTACATAGAGAGAATTATTCCAACATGAGTCCTACAAATGGTACATTAATATTTCATCATGGTTCCTTGTGATTGAAATACTTACATAGGCATATCTTGCATCCTTAGAATCTTTCTTTTTTGCATAGTCATCATTTTAGTCCAAAAAATCCAAAAAACCAAAAACATAGCTTGCATATTTTAGGATTAAAAAGTATTGCACTTCTTAGAGTCATTCACCAAATTACAAGGTACATTTTCCTATGACATTCCTATAGTGTTCTTTAATTTTATCTTGACTTTAGTAGCACAATATTTATCTACTTGCCTCAGCACATGCACCTTATCATTTTGGTTAATATTTGTCTTGGACATGCATTATTTCCAAAATTTATCACTTTTGTCCTACCTTTTAGGAGTCAAGATAGTCCTCAATATCATTTGGGTCTTTCCTTAGAGGTTTTTACCTTTGAAGCTTCTAGAATCTATCTTAGGGTAAGGTACTTGCACCTTAGACATCATTTTTTTATTCATTCTTAGTTTGCATTAGCATCCCAAAATAAAAATAAAAATAAAAAAATAGTTTCCCTTATTATCTTTGCATTTTCAAAAAAATAAAAAATAAAAACTAGAATTTGATTTCCCTAGACGTCTTGCATTCTTACATATGTCGAACACACAATCCAAGAAGAGTAAGGACAAGATGGAATACAACCAAGACTCCAACCAGGATTCCACTTGGGAAATTGACTTTGCATCTAGAACGTTGATACTAGATTTCAAGAATCCTAAGACATTGTTGCGTCATGAAAAAACACAAGTTGATATTCCACCATTAAATGAGTTCTCCATAGAGGAGATTAGGGATAGATTCACAACATAAGAGATTAAAGATGGTTTACAAGACAAGAAGTCAATGGTAGTCATAGAGGCCATGATGAAGTCTAACCCGAATAAGTACTTTCATATGCTTGCACAAAGTGGTGCTAAGTTTCCCATTAGGTTCGATAGATCCACCATAGTAGAGGACACACCTATGTCATCATCTTGGGTTGCCTCAACAACAACCCTTCCACTCACTTCAATCCTCCCATCTACCAGTTCCACACAAAATGCTTCCAAAGTCACCACATCTTCTAGTACCCTAGGGGTCCAGTACAATAATCCCCTATTTGACAACTTTCCACCCACATCTAGTGTAGTCACTACCATAGAAACACCTTCAATATTGACCTTGGCTAATCCAACAAGTACCTCACAAACAATGGCAACAAGTTCCTCTAGTATAGCTCCCCAACCCAAGCAAGGGCTCCCCCTACTAGGGGATCCTCAACTACAACCTCCAAATGTTCCTCAACCAGGTGTCCCTTCCAATTCAAGACAATCCCAAATCAATCAAGGGGTGCCTCTAGCTAATCCAGATTATTCAGTAATATTTCTAAATTTGTTAAGAAAATGATGGAAAATGGGTCCAAACTTCCTATCCTATGCAAGAACCTTATCAATTCCAAGAACCTCAAAAATTCCAAGCACTCCAACAAGTCCTAGCACCTCAACATGTCTCAACACCTTAGCAAGCCCTACCACCTTAACAAATCCAAACACCTCAGCAAATCCCAACACCTCGACAAGACCAAGCACTTCATCATGTCCCAGGACCTCAACAATTCCAAGCACATCAACAAGTCCAAGCACCTCATCAATTCCAAACACCATAGCATGTTCTAGTAGCTCAACAAGTCCTAGCACTTCAACAAATCCCAACACCTCCACAAATCCCAATACCTCGACAACTTCTAGCACCACATTATATACCAACACCCCAGCACATTCCAACACTTTAGTATGTACCAACGCCTCAATATGGACCACCACCTCATGTTACTACAATACATACAAACATGGGATATGCACCTCCCTTTAATCAAGCACCACAACACAATGGAAACCCATTTATTTATCCTAATGCAATATTTGCTACATTGACGCCCACTAATATACTTGCTCAACAATTTCAAACCCTTCAACAACAATTCATTAACTTAAAAACAAGAGCTCCTAAAAGGTCTTACACCATAGAAGACCTCATTCCTTATCCCTTTGATAGGATGCTACATATTTCATCATTTCCACACAACTTTGTCACACCTAAATTTGATAGGTACAATGAAAAGGGTGATCCCTATGATCACATAAGAGAGTTTTTCATGATATGTATGAAGGTATTCCATAATCACACATATCTAATGGGACTCTTTCCACATAGTCTTAGTGGGACAACCATGGATTGGCTCTCTAGACTCCCTCCTGGGATAAAGTCATGGAATGAACTAGTAGAAAAATTCATATCCCACTATTCACACAACATTGTCATAGAAGTAACATTGATGGATCTTTGCACCACCAAGCAAAATAATGGAAAGAAATTTACCTCATTCCCACAACTTTGGAGAAATGTTGCCTCTAAGGCATCCTTCTATCTACCAACCAAGGAAAATATCCACATATTCATAGAAAACTATCAATTAGATCTAATGTGTGAACTACACTCCCAACGTATTGAGTCCTTCAAAGAACTAGTCGAACAAGGGATAAAAGTAGAAAGATCCCTCACCTTGAAGGGAATCATCAAGAAAGAGACCAATAACCCAACACCTTATGAAAAATATAAATATTGGTCCACAAACAAGAATGTAACAAATGATGGCATTGTGGATGCAAAGATGGCACAACTAGTCTTACATGTACACACACCAACTCCAATTCAACATACCCAATAAACACAAATTTCTCACAATGTTAATAAAACTTCTCCTAAGCAAAGTCTAGAATAGACCAATGTGCTTAACCAACAATGAAGTTATTCAAGAAGGAACCCCACTTCACGATGAGAGTTTATGCCTCTTTCAAAACCTCTTGAGATGATCCTAAAGAAATTAATACAGTTCCAATCAGTCACTTTACCTAAGATAAGCCACTATGAAGGTCATGGTAAACCAACATGGTGGGATGACAATAGTGATTGTAGCTACCAGATAACTAAAGGACATAAAAGATCCAACTATATGCAATTGAAACACATTGTCCAATATTTCATTGACCATGGTGAGATCAAAGTTGTCACTAATTTTGGCACCACCAACCAAGACCACAAGTTGTTCCAAAACCCATTGATGAATCACAACAAAGGTAAGTCCTCTACCTCATGAAAGAATAATCAATAAAACCTCACTTACACCAAAGAATACCCAAATTTGACCATAAACACCATCACCATCTGAGGTCCATATACTAGTTGTGTTTTTGCCACCCACCGTTCCAATATAATAGTGTAAGGAGTCACATCAAAAATTGTTATACCAAGTAAGTTGTCCAATCCACTACCAAGTCAGTATAATTTTCTAGACCATCTGAAAAATACCCCAGCGCAAATATCCATATATGAACTACTCTGCATTTTTCTTGACCACAAAACAGTCTTAGATACAAACCTACAATAGTCATCCATCCTAAAAGACCTAGAATTTGATGAGTTTCAAGCCATAGTAGGGTACCTGTCCACACCACATCATGTTGCATTCACTAAAAAATACCTTCCATCACATAAACCATCCCACAATGACCCTTTAAATCTAGAAGTACTTGTCCATCTTCACAAAATTAGGTGAGTCTTGATAGATGGAGGAGCAAGTCTAAATATTTGTACACTAAAATTGGTACAAGCATTAGGATACTTTGAGAGTTGTGTAGATGCACCAAGATCATAATACAAGTATATGATGATGAATAATTTCCTTCTAAGGATGTCATAAGTCTCCCAATCAAATTAGGTTCAACAACACTAGATACTACATTCCAAGTACTAGATCTAGAGTTGGGTCACAATATGCTCTTGGAAAGACCATGGACCCATTCCATGTAGGTTTTACCATCCCCTTATCATCAGTTTCTAAAATTTTATCATGATGGTATTAAAATCAACATGCCTAGTGATAGAGATCCCTTTCTATATTACACAAATCTTAGAGGAACTATTTTTAATCAAGTACCCAACAATCAAGAAGAATCAATTGTTTCCTCTTCTCAAAACACAAATCCCACAAGTCTTGAAAAATCAATAGCAAAACCAACATCAGAGCTAAAAATCTAGGTACAAGAAAAGGGATGTGGAGAATATACCTATGCAGAATTCTTCTATGTAGGAAAATTACCTATCTCACCTAGGTCATATGGAAAATTGAGGCAACCTCTAGAGAGGAAGAAACAACTAACAATTGTCTATCCACCAATGGTTTTCATAAGATGAGGAGATATACATGAAGAGATCATTGAAGATAACCTATCCTCTTGGTTGTATACTGATCAAGAACCTCTATAACACATAATCCCATCACACAAATATTGAAGGGGATATACCATAGTCTAGAAGTAGGGGTACAATGGGCATTCAGACCTAGGAAAGAATGAGAAAGGAATTGTGGATCCAATCGCTCCTACCCAAAACCTAAAGCATTGTGGTTTAGGTTACAAACTACCTATGAGAAGCATCACAGATATTTTGTTACCCTATAACATTAATGCTTGTGTTTACAACAAAGTTGAGACATTAAAAGAGTCTCATTCAAACATAGACTCGAATGAATATGAATGTGAATCCCCACATACTACCAACACCCTACATCTTAACACAGAAATTGCCCTACTGTCCCTTGAAGAGAAACCCAGAGATCACAAAGCATGGATTTCACAATTTTGGAATAGATATAAACTATCATCACCATCCTCATCTGAGACCCATGAATTAGTAATCGCCAATACAAACTAGGAAAAAGTGTAAAATCGTGGTGAGTTGTACATTATTTTAGGGGGGAATTTGTTTTAATGCAGGTGATTTTTTTTTTTCAAATCCTCATTTTTCATAGTTTGTATTGGCGATTTTTTCCTTGCCGAATGAAAATTTCATAAATTGTTGGCAAATTCTTTAGTCATGTGGGGAAAATATATATTATATGAGGCGAATGATTTTTTTTTGAAGGGAAAAATAATAATTGTATTGGCGAATTTTATGTGCCGTTTGAAAATTTATTTATTTTATTTGCTAATCGTTCATTAATTATGGGGAAAAAATATTTTATTGGCGATTTTCAAAAGATGGGACATAACACAGACACATAACCTAACCTAACATACCTAACATACATCCATTATTTTATAATTTTAAATGTATTATTTGGGACCGTCTGATGATCGAAGATCAATGGCTGAAGTTTAATTTTGGCCCCAATTGCTTAAAGGAAACAGAGTTGTCCAGGAAGTCATTGGAATGTTGACACGTATCAAATAAGGGTAACTTGTCTATAGACTACAGTGTACACATGTTGGTATCGATAATCACGGTCCTATTACTATAGTGCAACTTGTAACCTCTTAACTCAGTAAGAAATAAATGCCTGGTCAGTGACAAGCAACATTCTTTAACTTGTCATGCACCACTTCCAAATTCGTACAGACGATATAACTGAAATCTGACATTTTTGTATTTATGGGAAAGATTTACTGCCAAATATGAAAGATTAAGGACAAAATTTTAATTTCTCACACGCATGCATTTAGGGGAAAGATTTACATGAAAGATTTAGAGGCATATTAAGGACAATGGATTTAATACCATTAAAGATAGAATAACTTATTGCTAAGTAACAATCAAGGATTCAAGGGCTATTTATAGACGATCTAGCTTCATTATTCCCCAATTCATCTTTGCTAGATAATTTGTTTGTTTAGGTCATTAGTCTACAGTTTGCACTCAGCAAATAATTTATTTTGAAGTTTTTTGAAGTTTTAGATGGACACTCCAATTAGGTTTAGATGCATATCTGAGGAGGCCCAGAAGGCCTTTCTGGGTTCCTTTTCAAATGAAACCTTACAATCAATTTGTAAGAGTGTGGGCCTTTCGTAATATAGGTTGTTAAAATGGTGTTGGGTAGAGAGTTTCTGCACAATGAAGATAGGCACTAAGGCAACACGGACATTACATCCCATTTTTTGGCATCTCTTCTTGACCTCGGAGGAGACAAGGTGGACATGTTAATGCTGTTGAGGAGGGTTTTTAAAGAAGAATGCCTGGGGGACAATGTTGATGTTGTCATGTTCATGGAAATAGGGGTGGGGATCCCTTGGATAAGTGAAATACCCAAGCTTCTCCTCCCAGGCCAGAATGTGGCCATGCAACCTTTTCTTTTGGGCCTGAATGCTGGGCAGTATGAGCGCTATAGGAAATGGGCCCTGATTACTAGGGATTTTCTCCGAAAGTGGTTTATGCTTGACGAAGTGGAGGCTCAGGTGGGGCAATATGGGTGGCTCGATGAATTCTCACAGTTAATCCTCTCTGCAGAATTCTACTTAGATGGAGCTAAAGGACAAAATCAGTAGTGGACTACTAGTGGTTTTTTTGATAAAAACATACCTCATTTTTTGGTTTTTTTTGTTTATAGTAGGTTTCTCTTTGTACAGGAAATGGACAATGTAATTATAATTTTATGAAAAAAAACAATGAAAATTTCGCAAGCTTTAGCTCATTTCAATTTGTACAAAAAATGGTTCTTAGACTTATATGTCACTGTGATTGCAATATTTTAATTAGTTGCTTTATTCGTGTATTAGACATGTATGATGTAGTTGTAGTTAATAAAAGAAATGCCTTATTAGTTATCTTTGAGTACTGACATTAAGTTTGGGTAATGTTACCTGTCAAAATTCACACACTCGTACATTTAATATGAAAGATTTACAAAATTTTGAAGGACAAATGAATTAATAAGGTTAGAGAAAGAATTTATGGTTTTCTAATTATAATGTATGAGAATTATATGTGATTATAATTATCAACGTTAAAGTTATAATCAATAAAAAATATCATTTTAACTTTAAGTATACTATATAATCAATTTGAAGGACAAATGAATTAATAAGGCTAGAGAAAGAATTTATAGTTTTCTAATTATAAGGTATGAGAATTATGTGTGATTATAATTATCAACGTTAAAGTTATAATCAATAAAAAATATCATTTTAACTTTAAGTATACTATATAATCAATAAAAAATATTACTTTAACTCATGTTTGGGAGACCTAGCGAGTCAGCAACCACATAAATCTCGTAATCTCTAAACACTAACCTTAACTCCGACCTCTGAAATATATTAGAATGTAATATTATTAAAAAAATAGTACAGTTTGAATTTGATTGGCTAAAATTGTTACTATTCAATTAAATAACTTTAAATGTTATTAACTTATTATCCATTATTAATTAATATCTACAAAGGAAAAAATAATAGTATAACATTTAACAATGTCTATTGCAAATAACTACCGTTGGATGAGCACAAATCGACGATGTACGATGGACTTTGGGATGAAAGGGAAAAGCAACCCCATCTTTTCAAACCCGTTCCAAAATCATGACACGTGTTACTAAACACGTAACATGTTCCACTCGCAGTCTTGTGTGGTCTACTAACAATGTCATTTGATGATGATGTGACACGTTTGACTCGTGAGGTGAGTCAGTTGTCAGGTGACTAGGTGAGTTAATGGGACCTACAAGGCCACCACACTACTCACCAGACAGTGACTAACAATGACATTATGACAATTGGATGATTGTAGACCAA
The DNA here is from genome assembly GCA_027943335.1 of Chamaecyparis obtusa. NCBI lineage: Eukaryota > Viridiplantae > Streptophyta > Pinopsida > Cupressales > Cupressaceae > Chamaecyparis > Chamaecyparis obtusa. The sequence continues at coordinate 662,502 of BSBK01006631.1, forward strand.
CGACCCAAGTTATATTTCGAGATGGAAGGGAAAAGCAACTCCATCTTTTCAAACCCATTTTGGAATCATGGCATGTGTCACTAAACACGTAACATGTTCCACTTGCAGTCTCGCACGATCTACCAATAATGTCATTTGATGATGACGTGACACATCTGACTCGTGAGGTGAGTCATCCGTCAAGTGACTAGGTGAGTTAATGGGACCCATGGGGCCACCACACCAGATAGTGACTAACACTGACATTATGATCGTTGGATGATTGTAGATCAAGGAACGAAGCTATATTTCAGGCTGAAAGGGAAAAGGAAACCCATTTTTGCAAACCCATTCCGGATTCATGATGCATGTCCACTCACATGGTCAGTGACAAGTGTGACGATTGTAGATTGTACAATTTTGGCACTTTAAGTTTCACTTTCCAATCTAATTTTTCATTTATAAGTATAAGTAGTCTGCAGATTTAGAAAGGGGTTATAGATTCTAAATTTCTAGGTTGAGGATTGAGGTCTAAGGAAAGCAACAAAGTCTCTCAGCTCTCTTCCTAGTCATAGTCTGCAAAAATCAAAACTAAGGGTAATGGGTAACTACTAAAATCTTGAACACCTACGTCCCACATTTTAAATTTTTCAAATCTCTTGATTTACAACTTTACTGTTTATATTATATATAAAAATTAGCCTGTTAGGGTTTAATTTTGAATCACCCCTATAAATTGTAGGCTTGTAGCTGTGTATAAATATTTGAATTTTCATACGAGTAAATTGTGATACCGGTTACCAACTTACCACGATGGGAAAAACAAATATCAAGAATAAGACTATGAGTAAAAGGCCAAGTTAGATAATAGAATTCCTCAATCTTCTTAAAACACCAGGTTTCACTGATTTGTTCCATGATATTTATGATCCTGTTATTTATGGAAATAAGGGAATAATGGAAATTAGATTTTCAGTTGAAAACAAGTGGAATGATCCAAATAAGGGTTCAAATTTTTATTCATTTAACCCCATGATAAATGCAATGGCAAATAAAATTGGAGCATGGTTTGTTGGGTCGGCATGCATGGCGTTACCTCAAGTATTCCCTTGCCTAGAAATTATCATGGTTTGCACCAAAAATTATGATGAAAATAGAAAAGCAATTGTGAATAAAAATACTCAGGAGGAAATTTTGTCCATAACCGAGAGTGAATTTGCTAGTCTGTTGAACCTAGGGTTTGAACAACAAAACTCAAATGTGCACATTGACCTAGGAAAGCTAGCAGACGATTATGAAAAAATAGATGCAACATAGAGAGATTCTTATATCAGAGGAATAACAAGCGGTTCTAGTCTGAGTCCAGATCATAAGCCTCCTTATGATTATGATATTTTTGTGCCATGGGCACAGGATAGTATTTCCTTGCTAGCATTTTGTTTGGGATTGGATAGTAACAAACAAGTGGGTGCTAACATTCTTGAAATGCTTTTTCATATTCATTTTGAAAAAGAACCAGTAAAATATTGTTTTATTGAGCACATTGTTTGTTCCATGCAAGATCAATTACTAATGATTAAAAGAGGTTCACAGAAGATATTTAGATTCACAACCTACTTGTGCTATCTTCTCTTAGCAAAGCATTGTGCAATATTTTAGACAAACAAGCTTTGCAGTTAGGGCCAAAATCCAATATATGAGTGGACACCTCAGATAAGGATGATTGATAACAAAAGGAACTACAACAATTTTTTAGATTTTTTTTGGCACCAATGTACCATAAAATTACAGGCACTCCAATGCCAAGATTGCCTATTACTTGTAGAGATTGCATTCAACTCGGAAGTCAAATACAATTGGTTGATTGGTACTTAATGGAAGAGTACACTGTGTTAAGGTTTTACGATTTAGTGGTAGAACCCTACAAACTTCCAATACATGTAATAGAGAGGGTATTTGCATTGGAATATGTACGGCAGATGGAGAGCACAGATGTACTCTTTAATGGTCAGCAAAAGAAAATGATATTTCCTTCCTTGCCTTTCTCATTTGGAGGGTTCACATTTGAGAGAAGAGGATTCAAAGTGGCACAAGCCTTTTTTTCAATTTTTTGCTTTGATGTTGACAATCACTGGCAGTATGATCCACTCAACATAATTGGAACAAAGCTTAGAGAGAATGGGAACTTTGCAAGCAAATGCCAACATGAAAGTATGCCATTGATTGAAAAATTTAAAAATATGGAGTCCTGGGACGAGGTCAAAAAAGAGATGGAGAAATATGCTGCTGAAAATAATATGTCAATACAAGAATTGTCATCACAAATTATGGCATTGAACAAACATAAAGGAAAAGTGCAGGCCATGACATCATCCAATTTCTACCAGAAAGCTGCTCAACCATCTACAATATCTATTCCAAAAGAGCTATTGAATGAATGTATGGATGATAATTGGACTCGAACCAAAATTTCTGATTTTTGGGAAATGAGGAAGAATCTCAACTAGCCAAAGACCTCTGCAAATCTTTATGACGTGGAAGAGGATACAATGTTTAGCGAAATGTGGAATAAGGAGCATCCAGCTAAAGCATATCACGACGATGATGATGACTATTGTTACCCTCAATTTTTATCAACCCTCAATTTTAGTCTTGGTCAGTAAAATCCTAAGTCGAAGTTGAACTTGAACTTTGTTAAGTTCAAGTTCAAGTTCAAGTTCAAGTTCTTTTTCATTCGAGTCATGCAATGCTAATGTTTTGTCCGTCTCTTCAAAAGTCTTTCAGTCTTCAAAGTCGAACTTGAACCTAAACCTAGTCCTGAACCTTAAATTTAGTTCAAGTTCAAGTTCATGGTTGAAATGCAATGAATAACACATGGAATGTTCGACAGGATTATTCTTTCATTTCGTAAAAGGTTGCCAGTTTCAGGCACTCTGGGTGTTTAATCAATTTTTGGAAGTTATCGTATAGGGTTGTTAAATCTGATAAGATGGCTCATGCATGTGAAGTAGTGGAGGTGACAGCTGATGGTGTGAGGTAGTAAGGGTCATTATTGCAAAGATATGGTAATCAGGGAATGTCCTGGGGAATTGAGATTTTCATGCTGATTTAACTTCAAGATTAATGATGAGTAACTCAAGATGTCATGTCAATCATTCCTTCATTAAGACATTTATTGAACTGTGTTGTGGGGATTTACTAAAATCTTATGAGCCATTGTTAATAAATGAAGAATGGTTAAGACATTTTTGTTAATTATTTTGGCTTGAGGAAGAGGAAGGAGCGACAGAATTGGTGGTGAGAAGGTTACAATAATCTGGTGTGTAGGAAATAGGTGAGTTCTTTTCTTCCCTATAGTTTTCAGTTTATTCAAAAGAAGTCATTCTGTGTTGTAAGTCTTTTTGACTACTTGCTGGTAAAATGCCTCTGTTCTGTCCCAAACTCCCGAAAGAGGAAATTAGAACCCACATGTTAATCTCCCTTCCAGACATTGGCGACACCTCTTTGGTGAATGTAAGTTTAGGGGAACTCTGTGATAGGGTTAGGAATGCCTCAAAAGGTTCATTTTCAAAGAGGCTAGCAGGGAGCAGATTAGTAGAGGTCATAACTTTTCCCCCAGCTCTAGTTTGTCCTGAACTGGTGTTAGAATGTACCAATAAGTATGACGCTAAGAGCAGATGTATTAAAGATGCTTCAAGAGAAGTTTTGGTCAAGATTAGTAGGGAAACATTAATGGCAACTTTGCGGATTCCAGATAAGGAACCGTATGAACCTTGGACCTATGCCAAGTCAGATCATGTGTATGAGGCAGACAAGAAAAAGTATAGCTCCTCGATAGCTCAGACATGGCTTGCGAAACCAGAGAAAGGGGGATCCAGATTGCCTAAGCCTCTAACAATCAAGCATTTCCGTAAGGATATAGCCGATATTGTATTCCTTCTAAACAAGGTGAAAGGGAACCCACACATGTTCCATTAGGAAAATTGGATGTATTGCTTTATTCAGAAAATTGTAGAAGGGGATATATTTATTGATTGGGTTGATTTGATAGCAAAGAAACTTCACAAAGAGCTCCTAAATGTGACTAACCTAACTGCCTTTTACATGTCTTCCTACCTTATCTATATTTTATCCTGTTGCCAGACTTGGGAGGGGTTACCCCATGAGTTGTGGACAAATGACATGTGGATATATGACTATTTCATATGTTTGCAGAGTTAAAAGTTCCCTGGTGTATTCATAACGGTTAATGATAGATTCTCAACAAAGTTAGTTTTTGAATTGAGAGGGAAAGCAAATTGCAGACTCTCTGAAGAAGCCAAATAGGTGGTAAATGTATATGGTTGTCATTTCATACAATTTCCTAGATTCACCTATATTAGGGTTGGAGCATTTGATGAAGAACCATTACAGCTTCCTAGGTTTTGTTTAGACAATGTGGTTTTAATGGAACTCTGTAGGCAACTTGTTATTGTTGAACAAATCTGGTAGCTCAAAGAAATCCTCAGGTGTTCTTTTTCCTATCAAGTTGGGTTACTATAGATTCAAGAGTTTCTAGGATGCTTTGACTATGGAAGAAGCATTGTCTACTTTCTTTTTATAGACTTACACTCCCATAACCAATTTTGATTACAGAGGTTTTGCTAGGGAAAACCTTAATGTTCCTGACATTTTCATGCATATTCCTGAGTTGGAGGATTTCTAGGCCAATTGTTCTGATGAATTGGAAGTAAGGAAAAGGTTGTGGTCCAGATTAAGCTTGAAACAAATTATCACTTTTAGACTGGATATGAATATAGATGGGGTAGAAGAGGATGATGAAGTTGATGTTCTTGATCCCCAATTCTTGGAGAAAGTAGAAGCCCTTCCTATTCCTGAGTTAGATTGGATGAAGCTGGAGGAAGATGACTTGCAAGCGAGAATGAACAGGGTGACTGAAATAACAAAGGCATGGTTGCTTGAGAAAAAGGCTTCCATAAATCCTCCATAGCCTACCAAGAAACAAGTGAAAATAAAGAGGAGGAGTTCATTAAAGAAAGCTTCCATTTTAACTAATATGAATATTGATCAATCTTTTGCAGGAAAAGTTGAACTTGAAGTTGAACCAACTTCTCCATAAGTTCAAGTTCAAGTTCAACTTCGAGATGAACCCATAGCTCAAGTCACTCGATCAAGTTCCAGGGTGAAGAACAAGGCTAAGTGGCAGGAAGTGACCCCTAGTGTCATTGTGAATTTGGATCCACCAGAAGCTGATTCACAGGAGAATCTAGTTGCAGGCTCTAGTATACCTAATATGGTAGATAATCAATAGTCACAGGATGAAATAGAGAATACTTTGAAGGATTCACTGGCTCTTCTGAGTAGTTATGATACTCAAAAGAAATCTTCTGTAGCTCCATTATGGCTGGAGAATTATGTTTCCAAAAGAAAAAGTGTGGTTCCTATATCCATCCCTATTGAAGATGTTGTGAGCAGGTGTTTGGGAAAAACTCCGAAGACTAAGAAGACAAGGATGGAATCTAGAATTGATTTCGATGAAAGCAATGGCCACTAGACGACATAAATTGCAAAGCCGGTAAGAGACAAAGTTGAAGGGAAGGTTTCAGCCCAAGATTTCCAGATATCCAGAGTTGACTTAGGGAGAGATAGCAGAGCCATTGACATGAAGTTTTTTGAGGTCTCGAATAAGAAGATTGCCAATAGAGTCTAGAAGGATGCTAACAAAAAACAAGAGACGAAGGAGGCTATGAAAAATATGGCCCAATACATAAATGCCATCCAAAATCTGGACCCCTTTCATTTGAGTGAAATGCTAGCCTCCATTGATGTGAAATCCCCAGATAATCAGAGGTTTCTTGACCAAGTGCAAAGAAACAAGGTGATTAGCAGAGCATATGAGGAATGGGTGGAGCATGTAAAGTTAGAAGCTACCAAGAAAATAACTCACTTAGATCAAGCTCACGTTGAAGGAAGTTATTTAATAAAGAAAGTTGAGGCAAGTATCGAGGAGTGGGAGATAGAAAAGACAACCTAGAAAAAAGAACTCCATTGGATGGAAGAGGCCCAAGAATACAGCCTGCAGAAATTCCTCAAAGAAAAGCCAGTACCAGGGCTAGATGAAAAAACCCTTTATGTTATAAAGGAGTGTATAGACTGGAGAAATGAAGCTGTAGCGTAAGGAGTTTGTGAAATAAAAGACCTCCTAAAGGGGCTGGGAATCATCAGGGATATTATCTCCAATGATATAAACTGGTTAGATAAATAGTGCTGAGGAGAAGCAGATAGACCGATTAAGCAGGTAATTAAGAATGTCAGTACCTAGTTTGATGAGCTCAAAGGAATGAAGGCACCAGCAGTCCAAGAATTCATGAAGGTTACACAGATAGAATCGACGCTTATAATTCAGCGGGATCACTTAGTCATGCATAGAGAAAATATAGCTGAAATCAAGAGGGAAAAGGAAATATGGAAACAATGAATCAATTTCCTTGGGTTGCCGCACTGACAGGTAATATCTACATTCACAGCCGCATTTCAAGATTGGAAGGCAGCACGGCTCGTGATGACTTCAACACCATAGTCATATGGGACACCTGGCTCTGTTTTGAAGGCACTGTGTGCCTAATCCCATTTTAGTTTGCTTTATGCTCAGGATAGTTATTGAGTTTAAAAGCATTTACTTTCAGTAAAAAAGACAGTTTCATTCAATTATTTGCATAAGCCATGTGTGGCTATATATTTGAAAACTTTTAACTTATTAAGGGTTCGACTCTCTAAGTTTTGAGGAACTATTTTCTAAGAACTAAACTTCAAGCTTTTTGGATACTGATATTACAGAATATATGAAATATCCTATGGTATTGCATATGTGTTTAAGCTTTTGAATCGATAAATACTATTGTTTATCTTATGTGATTTATTTTCTTGTGGAGATAAGTTATATTAAACAAAGCTCAATTGTGATATGGGTGGATGATGTGCTTAGAGTAACAGAGAGAATCTTTACTAAAGTTTTCGATTTAAAGATTTCAAAGTTTAAAACAGTGATAGAAGTAGATTTATTTCTTTTAAAATCTGCACATTCTTTTCATGTTAATGAACTGGATGTTTACCTTAAGTGTTTTCTGGTAAAAAGCACACATGGTTTTACTTTTCTATGTTCAATAAGATCATATTGAAAATCTTTTTAGAAGGTAGCTACACCTTATAATTTTCAGAGAGTTTTCTTTCAAAGAAACTCATTTGTTAGTGTTGAGATTTTCTCTTCTTTTCATGCTTTAAAGAAGTCTGAGATTAATTTAAAGAAAGGGAAAAACTGTATGCTAACAACTATGACCAGGATTCTATGAATCCCACATCCAGTAAAGCATATTCAATTAGTAGAGGAGTTGATGTATCCACAAAATTTCAATATACCAAAGGGGCAGATATTGTAGAAAAAAATGGGCTACCTAGGTTTTGGTGGTCTGGGTCCCAGTGGACAAGGGCTTTGGTTTGTACCTGACCCACCAGCTCCACCAAAACATGGCGAGAAACTAGACTTTGGGCTTGGAGTTCAATCATCATATTCATCAACTTAGTCAATTTCATTTGTTCCAGCTTCAAATATAGTTCCACCTATTCCAAGCACTTAGATTCAATCTGAATCAAGCACTTAGATTCAATCTGAATCAATTGCCACTCCCACAGCTGTGGATATCATGGGTACAACTACAACTAGTGGTCCAAAAAGGACATTACAGGTGGACATGAAAATAATGGTTCCCAGAGATCAAGGCAGTGTAAAGAAGCAAAAGGTTATGACAAGTATTAGTACAACAATGATAATGGTGACTGTGAGTCCAACAATTGCCCAACCTTCAGGACACAACCCTCAAAACAGTCCAAAAACTCCACTTGTAATGGGTTAGGGTGTTGGTAATCCTCATGGTGGAATTAGGAGAACCACATGCAACATAGGTGGAAGCTTGTACATCAATGCAAGTGATATTTCACCATTCAAACATTCAATTGTGTCAGAAAACCTTGATTTTTGTTACAATGATTTTGTAACTAACTTTGAATAATCAAAAAATAGGAATAGACAAAATAGTAAGACAATGAAGATGGAAGTAGTTGCCGCAACACATGATGCAAAACCTGCATCCAACATATTATTTCCCACATATGACCCAAATAAAGATATGATGGAATTAATGGTTGTTATGCCCCAAACTACAGATAACAATCCACCAGAGAGTCAGTTAGATCCATCTCAATTTCAAGTTAGCACCCTCCAAATGGATTTATCCAAAATTAAAAATGTGGACAAGATAAATGTGTTGAAAATGACCAACCAAGTGGTCTACAGTTCAGTGATGAAGTTGGAGAGAGAGAAAGGAAAGCTTCAGGACACAATAGATAAGTTAAAGACAAGCCTGGAAAATGTAAAGGCAAATGAGAAAGTAGCAGAAAATAGGTGCAAAGAATTAGAGAGAAGGATAAAAAATTCATCCTCTAAAGAAGCAATTGGACAGTAAGAACACATGGACGTAGAATTGAAAACTTTGAGGGAAAAATTGGAACAAAGCGAAAAAAACTTGAGGATGAAAAAGCCTCTTCATTAAGTTTATACAAAAACTTGGAGAATGCGGGACAGGCAAACAATAACTTAAAGAAAGAATTGGAGAATGAGAGGGTAAAAACAAAACAATGGGAAGAGAAAGCAGAGAAAATAAAACAACATAGTGAACACCAGTTCTTAGAAATGAGAGAAGACCTAAAGAAGGCAAATAATACAATTAAAAATTATGAAAACAGCTTGAATGACCATGTAAATAATATAGTCAAGCAAATAAAAAAATTCTTCTGGGGGAAAATAAAGATGTCTGGTGATAGGTTGTGTGATTGGTTTGAACTGAATGAAAGTCTTAGAGATGTTTTTGGGAAGCTGAAAGAGCACATTGAGAAGAACAAAATTTTTTGTTAGAGACAGAAAACTGCAAAGCAAATTATATAAGAAATCAACACAAATAGTGACAGGCATTTGGCAAGCAAGGGAATTCAAGACCGTGTTGGTGCAACAATAAAGGCGAACTCTATCTTTCAAAAATGTCAGAAACTAACAGAAGAAGATGAAACTCTTGCCTTATTCGGGCCAAAGCTCGCTAAGATGAATAGTAAAATAACCAAATTGATATCTCTTGGTTTGCCGAGTCCTTTTCCTGATTACTCATCAACGAATTTCATTGGAAGAGAAGCTTACAAAAAAAAGTTGGAGGACACAATGACATCTGATTTAGGCAAGCTTCCTCAGGATAGAACTCATGAAGGCATTGCCAACTGCATCAAAACATTGACAAATTTGAATGCACTAATGGAAGGAACATTTCTTTCAACTCACTCTTCCAAGTATGGATGGATGATGAGGTTGCAGGTCATTTACTATAACATCACAAATTTTGCCCTTCAAACCGATGAAGAATGGAGCATACTAAAGAAATTGACAGAATCATCTTGATCTCATCAATAATAGTATGTAAAAGTACTTTCAGTTTCAATCATCTCTATATCTTTAGTATATATCTTTGATATTATCCTAAATACTAGAATTGAGTTTAAAGTAACAAGTTTGAACTTTGTTTTTTGAATAGGATCAATGTTGCAGATGCTATTGCCAATGCTAATTTACTAAACCGACCTGTCAAATGCAGAAATGTACAACTACAGTTGTAGAGATGTTGTAGACTTGTAGTTGTCTTACTGATTTAGATTTTGAGACTTCACATTAGGCAAATCGACTTGAAGCTGTTGTTGCTCCCTTCTTTCTATAAAAGGGAATTTAGGGTCATTGGCTTAGGGTAATGAAATTGAAATTGGGCAATGTGCCAAATTGCCAATGGGTATTGAGTCATTGACTTTTGTAAACAGAATCAAAGAGTTGTGTTCTTACTAGTACTAATGAATGAATTGTTACATTGTATCATATTTGTAATTAATTTAATGAGAATCAGTATTTCTAAGAATTATAACATAGGAATTGCTATGTTGTCAAAAAAATAATGAAAAATCTACAAGAATTGTACCATATGAGCTGAATAATGCAAATGAAAACCATTATTAATTGTGGAATTGAATCTTTATGACATTATCAACCACATTCATGTTTTTGACATTGGAATATGCTATTATTCATGATTGATGATGAGATACAGAAACTGACAGTAGACTTTAGGAAAAAGTTTAATAAATACCTAGGACCTGCTACTTCTACAATAGTTCAACTTCAAGCTGCCACATCATATCATTATTGAGATCATTGGATTCATCGCCATCAACTTCATAGCTTCCTTGGTTCTTTGATATGTTTTCTTCACTTTGCATACCTTCGCTTAACTAATGTTCATCGCTAGCAGTACCAGTACCAGTACATGAGTCAATGACATCATTGTCTCTGACATTCCCACTCCCAGTCCCACTTTGGTTTGAAATGTTTCCCAACCCTCTTCTTTGACATTTCTTCCTCCACAATTTCAGTGTACTTTCGTAAGGAAAAGTATTGACTTCATACCTGGATGTATACAACCTCAAGCAATTTTCCAGATTCTTGTCTAGTTTGTTTCTTAGCTTTGACTTTAGGAATCCCAAAGCACTGAAAACTCTCTCATCCTCCACCGACCCCAATATCATGGTCAGACATAAATCAACAAGCTTGAAATAATTTGATATTGAATCAATCAACATTTCGCTCTTAGCTAGATTTTTCCAAAGCCTTGATACCGATCCATCTTTGAGTTGGTTCTGCATAATATTATATTGTTCCCTCATTATCAGTGAAAAATGACCTGATTGCTCTCTCAAATGATTTTCATCTAAATTTCCATTTAGAGTTACTCCATTTAACTCTTTGGTTTTGCAAAAATGATCTATCAAAGTTAGTAGCTTAGTTTTAAAATCTTTCAGACTGTTCAGACTCCAATATCGAGGAAACACAATAGCCATGGATTCAAGTAGTTTGAATGGAGGGACTCTTGCTCTAATTTGTGCAAAAAGATCAAAGGCAATGCGCTTCACAGAAGTTGTTACAGACTCAATGATCTTGGTAAAGTCTTCCCTTTTAATACTTGATACTTGCCTCCTAGGGTTCTTTCCCGGTTCCTCAGATTCAATCCTGGCAAAGTAGTGCATTGGTATCTCAACTCCGTGAACTTCTGCGCATAACTCCCCGTTTGCACCGATTTTTAAAAAGTTATCAGGATTGTCCAAATCTGTGATTTTCAGCTAGCTGGCAAATTTTACATCATCACATGATCGATAGAGATTATTGAGTGTCATGCATGTCAATTTACGTAGCGCAGCATATTCTGCAATATACATAGCTCTTTGCTGGGCCTTTCATTAAATTTCTCATTTCCTCAAGCATGGGGAGAAGACCTGCTAATGTTAAGAGTGTCTCTACATTACTTAACATTTTCCGTAGCGTAGGAAATTTTAGTTGCCCTACTTCATCACAACTTGAGTTCATTAGACCAAGCAACGATTGATATTCTAAAAAAACTCGATGTGCTGGTCCATCCAAAGAGATCCATCTGGTATCATTATCCTTAAGAAGCTTGTTCCCGTCAGTTAGTCCTTCGACAAAGTGTTGAAATTCCCTCAATCATTTTGGACTTCGATAGAAGTATTGGTAGAGCTCTTTGATTAAAACTTCATTTTTTTTGTACTAGAGCATGCTTGCTGACAACTCCAAAATCTAGATTCACTTTGTGGGCCATGCAGTGAATGGGAGTAATGTAGGGTGCACAAGAAGATTGTATCTTTGTGCAAAGACCACCCGTGTGGCCTTGCATTACTGAAGCTCCATCTGCTCCAACACACACCAACTTTTTGGCAATCATCATGTCATTTATACCTCCATAATCAATTAGAGAACTCTTTACTAGTTCAAATAAATTTTCCACTATCGCATTATCCTTCATTTTAGCAACAGTTAGTAGATGAGGTTGGCGAACAAAATTGTGTACTGTATAAACATGCATGCTTTACTAGGAAGTATTGTCTACTATTGTAACCTTGTCTAAAGACAATGCAATAAAATTTGACTCTTTAATTTTTGACTTTAGATCCTCTTTTTCAACCTCGGCAAGACAACTTGCCCATTCCCATCCACTGTTTACTGACTAGTAACTGTTAGGATAGTTACGAACTTTCAGAAAGTGTAATAAAGCACTCAATGATGGGTAGTCTATCATAGGATGCCCTCTGCTCAAAATATTAAACACAACACTTAACTGAACAACTTTTCCCATTAGTTCTACTTCCAATGCTTTTCCAAAATAAGCTTCAATAGAGCCTTTAACTTCACCTGGCTTTGTCTTTATATTATGTTGAAATTCATATAATTCTGCATTCCTAACATGCTGAGATTCCTCCTTTGTTTTCCATCTTATCACTGATTTTTGAACTCCATCTATGGTTTTCTTTTCGTAAACAATACCCATATGCTTCTCTATGGTGTCAATTTTTAGTTGCAACCTCTTTTCCTTCTTATTTATCTGGCTGCAAATCTTACATCTGCATTCTACCAGAGGCTCACCTTCAATTGGATTGTCCACTGGTTAATGAATGGATACTTTGACACCCATTCTACTTGAAAATTCCTCGGTAGATCCCACATCCGATCTTTTTTTTGATTCTCTATCATTCTTTGATTTATATTTTCTTTTCTTCTTTCCTGCACCATCATCTTCTCTAACATTCTCAGTCTCATCCAAGTCAATTATATCATTATGGCTATTCTGGGTATTTAACTGAAAATCTTCTTCAAGTTCATCGTGATCTGAGATATCAGGTTCGCTGACTTCTTCAATATGTCGTGTAGGTTCAGGTTGTGAATCTTGAAAATCTTCTTGTGATGAAGTAGCTTCCCGATTTTGGCTAGAAACATTTCCAACAACATGACCAAAGTACGATGATAAGGTTATGTGTTTTGGTGGCCTCTCTTGGCTTTCCCCATATGTAGGAGCCTTACCCTTATTCTTGTTCGACATCTCGATTCTTCAACAAAATAAAGGCTACGAGCATACCAATGACAAAAAAAATGTTTACTTGTTGAAGAAGTGACAATAGAACTATAATATATATAAATATGATTCATTGACCCTTAAATCATGTCTGAGGTCACCACTATTCACTAACTGGTCCCCACTAAATAAGAATGAACTCAAATTTACACAGTCATAGAATAATAATCACTTACCTTTGCCTCAAATTCAATTGCAGTTGCGACTCGCCAATACAGTCAAGACTCAATAGTTTGAACTTTGCTATCTATCAAATTGAATAGAGCCAAATTGGGTACAATAACACTGATCTATGAATGTATTTATACTAATCCTTTTTTGAGGAATTTGGTGGGAGGTATTAGGTCTCCAAATATTTGGAAATTGGCGAAGCCTGCATAATTATAACACATCTTGTGTTATATCCTAGGCGATTATGGGTTGCCCAATACCTCGGTATGATTAATAAAGTTGGCAAAAATACATCGATTTAAGACACGCGTTCGTAAAATGCCTGGTGAATTTGGGGCTGCCTAAAAATATATATATAAAACTATTGGAGAATATAGGCTGTCCATTTGGGGCCACTTTGAAATTATAGGCAAATGTTTAAAATATATCATGCCCAAAAATTATATGCCATTGGTGATAATGTGAAAGAAATGGACAAAATTACATAAACTGATGGGCGATGGGCCCAGGCATTGGGCCCAATTTTAGTAAATGTGGGGTGATATGGTCATTCCCATATGGCCAATATATTTTCCAAATCGGGGGTCGCCGACATACGACATTCGCCAAATGGCAAATAATCGCCACTAAAGTTTTCACTAATATTTCATAAAAAAATATTTCTAGGCACAAATCAGTGTATTTCTTTTAAAAATTTACATTTTTGAAAAGGTCTCAAAATTCTACAGTGTCTATTGTAATACCCCAAAAATGGGCTATAGGACCATTGACCTCATACATCGACAAATCAATCGAAATTGACACAAAAGTCCTAACCAAAGGCACATCTATGCATCAAATCATTGAAAACCTAATCGATTTAATCTTAATTCTGCATTGGGGAATATTTCCTAAATATTCTTAATTTATCCTAATTATCTCCTAATTAAATATTGTTTGGCGATAAATGATATTCTTTTATTTATCCTAAATTTGATTAATTGAATGTGATAAATATTTAATTAATTAGATTTAATTCTGCCACTTAATCATTTAATTAGATTTAATTCTATTTATTCCTAATTAATATTATTTAATTTTGACAATAAATCAAAATCCTACAAATAATTGATTAAATTCTTATTTAATTAATTAAATCTAGTTGTCAGATTTAATGATATAGTTTTTGGAATAAAGTTTGATTAAATATTTGATTAACCCATAAATCAGTTGTTTTAATTCAAAAATCAGTTAAGTTGAGAATAATTCATTTGAATTATTAAATTAATTCATAATTATCCATGCACATTCAGAAAAGTAATTAAAGTTTAAATCAATAAATCAAATCAATTTGTTATCTTTTTAAACTCAACATCTATTTCGAGTTAAAAAGTGATCTAATCTTTTGATTTGAGTTAAAAAGATCATTTTGCATGATTTTGTGAGTTAACTAATTATAATTTCCTGATAACTCAACAATCAATCTGAGTTAATCAGGGAGATATTTTTGGCTTTCCATGAGCTTTCAAAAATCTTGGATTTCTATATAAACAAGGCTCAACCCTTCACAAAGGATCTTCTTCAATCTTGGAATCATCCTTCAACTGTGCTTGGAGAATCGAGCTCTTGCGAATAGGTGATTGTGAGATTTTTGCAAATTTCATTCATTGCTTTCAATCCATTTTTCATAGCATAGCACATCATTGTTAGATTAGATTTGCAATTCATTTGCATTCATAACAATTTAGATCAATTCCATATCAATTTTTCATCTTATTGCATAGAAAATCCAAAAATATAGATTAATCTACATCCATACTTTCATTTCTTTTAGCATTAAATCCTTCGTTTAGGTATTGCATTGTCACTAGTCTCGGTCATAATCTGAGAATATCAAACTCATACCTACTAGAAGGCATTAAATCACCTGGTTAGCTTCGTTATTTCATTTGCAAATTTCTTGATTTGCTAACCTCTAATGTTTTACTAAAGTGTTGTGTCTCCAACTAGGTACAAAATTCACAAGCACATTTTTGGCACCCACCGTGGGGCCCTGCAATGGGTTTCCATCTTGATTTTATCATTTTCTAGCATTTCACATTAAAACTGTGATTTTTAATTTTCTGGTCCATAGGATTTCGTATGACATTTCAGAAAGTCGTATCAAAGCCTTTTGGTTGTCATATGACAAACAACATTCTGGAAAGTCGTATGGGTTGTTACGTATAGTCATTTGGAAGATAGATTGTCATATGAGAATAGACCCACTGGTGTATCATTTCCAGATTGTCGTATGACAAGTTGTAGAAACTCATACGAGTTTTCATGTCAGTTTTGCATAGTCGTGTCAGATTTTTGAGTAGTTTTTTAGAGTTTTTGATTTCAGATTTCTGCTAATGGATAACACTAATGATTGATACTTGTTGTTTCTGGCCATTTTTGCTCATAGAAAAGCTCAACAAAAAGTAAAAATAAGGTAAAATCTACTAAGCGCGTTGCTTTGGATCTGAGGTATTTCACTGTGTCTCTATAACATTTTGATTTTGGGAAATAAAATGAACCTCTTACGTGTTTAGCTTGAGTGTTTCTTGCTTTCATAGATCACACGTTCATTTTGGCTCTAAAAGGAATCTAGATTTGCTTTCTTGCATATCTATTTCACATAGTAATTAGGCCCTATGAACACTATTTATGACATTCTTGAGAGAGTGGGCTTCATTCGCTTGTTTTATATGCAATTCTCTTCTTGAAGATAGATCCCCTTGTAGGTAGGGAGGATTTGTTATCATCTCATGGTCTTACTTGGTTTAGTCTTCAATTTTGATGGTACATTCTCTCTTGGTCCCACTTAGAGAGATCAGTAGTCATTGTTGTTGACATATGAACCTTGGTGAGGTGGTGTCAATTTAGTGTGCCAATCAATCTGCTTGCTATGTTTGGGTGAGGTGAAGAGGCTAGAGGATTATGCTCTATTCCCTTTTTGGGCAACATAAAAAACTCAAATCTTTGAATTTGAGCTAAGTCCACATGTGGTCCTTTTTGTGAGTCTCCTTATTAGAGAGGGTTAATCGTAGTGGACATTCCCTTTATTGGGTCAACCACGTGGATGAAACCTCAAGCGATAATAGCCATTTCTGTCGTGGTAGCAGCAGCTGCTATATAAATATCCTTATGGAAGAAATATCCACAAGTGTAGTTTCTTGTTGGGCTGTCAGATCTCCTCAGCATCTCCGATTGATTAAATTCTTGGAATGTGTCAAAACCCCGGTACGCCTAGATTAGAGTTCACCCTTTTGAGATTGCAAAAGTGGTAGAGTTGACCATTACTACGAACCATAGTGCAACCAACTTTTTATTTTCTAGGACTATGTGCGTGATTACAAAAACATTTTGAGAATATACACAAGTAGAATTCTTAGGGAGTAGAATACTACGTCATTATTCTTGTTCATGTGCAAGGTTTCTTTGTCCCTTGCTCATTGTTTGAAGACAAATTGCTTGTTTGAACTCCCTGATTACTGTCTTGTGTGCCTGGTTCACAATAAAGATCTTCAACTTGCTACTGGAAACACCAAACAATCTGAAAACTTGCAAAATATGAAACAAAAATCCTTTCTGGTGTCAGTTGTCATCGTGGAAAAATAAAATTCATACGAGTTTTTAAATTGTCATTTCAAAACCCCCAGAAGCTCGTACGATAACCTGAACTTTATCGTATGACTGTTGTAAGAAAACCCAAGTAAATTTCAATACTAGAGTCAAGTGTCGTATGATTTTTGTTAATTGTCATATCAGATGCCATCCTGACTCGTACGAGCCTGGAGAAAGTCGTATGAGAGTTGAGTCAAACTTGTCAAAAAGCCTTCAATTTTGTCAGAAATTCAATCATTGCAATCAACCACCAGATTCTGTCAAAATATTCACTGTGTTAGGAACATAATAGAAAAACCAAAAAATCCAATTCATTTTCCTAAAGTGGTCTCTTGAGTTTGATCTAGCCCTCTGATTTTTTGATTTGGATCCCTTTTCATCTTGTGTCAAAACCTTGTTAAAATCATCTTCAAAATTAGTCTTCAAAATGGCTAAGTGTTGCGAGCTTGTGTCCGCTATCTTCTGGGCATCTACCCATACATCTAGGGCACAATATCCTACACTTATGTCCAATCAGTCTTTTCATCAATCAACCAATCCAATCTTGATAAGGTTGCATCATTCGATTTTCCTGAATCAAGTCATTTGTCAGTTGTCTTAATCTTGCTCTTTCGATTTGCTCGAGGTTAATGGTGGAAACCAGAGCTTCCTCACATAAGAAACCTGGAGAAGAACCAAAATTCTCACCGTTATCTTCTTACGTTGTCCAGTCCATTAATCAACCTTATGATACAACTTGGTATAAAGAAGATGCTCTAGGTAATCTACATTTGAAAAAAGGCTATTCTAATCCTCCTCAATCAACCCACTGAGGTAATCAATCAACTCCACATCAATCAATCCATGCTTGTCCTAACAACACCACAATGTCTCAAGGAGGAGCAAACCAAGGTTCCCAAGGTCACCACTCTAATCATGGCGGAGATCTAGAACCAACACCATCTAAAGTTGAGCGATATAGAAATGATGACAACTTTCAAAGAATGATGAAATATTTCTTGCAGGAAGAGAAAGAGGCCTATTTCTTACAACTAGCTCAACAAGGAGCCAAACTTCATTAAAAATTTAATGTCAAGAATATCATCACACAAGAGGAAGAAACTCCCATCACGACTATGATGAAATAGATGCATGCTATGCAAGTTAAGCTCAACAAGCTAGAAAAAGAAAAAGAACCTAAAGAATTCTCTATGGAGGCTCTATGCCCCTTCCCATTCAATAAAAACTTGTATATGCCACCATTCCCAAAAAGAGTGGAGATACCAAAATATGACAAATACGATGGAAACTATGACCCCCAAGATCATGTCAGAGAATTTTGTACTCAATCCATGGAGTTTATGCACGAACCAACCTACTTAATGCATCTTTTCCCACAATCTCTAGGAGGAGCAGCCATTCATTGGTTGTCTAAAATGCCTCCAACAATCAAAACCTTTGAGGAGCTAATCAAATCGTTATACCAACAATACTCCTACAATATTCAACATTCGGTCACTATGATCGATATCTGCAATTTGAAGCAAAACTCAGGAGAGCCCTTCCTGACCTTCCTCAAACGATGGAGGAAGAAGTTTTCACTCTATGGTCGACCTATTCTAGAAACTGTAAAACTCAATATCTTCATCAACAATCTGATTCCAGAACTCAATTATCATTTGCAAATGCAAAATCATACTTCTTTTGAGAAAATGGTAGAAAATGCCATAAAGATTGAAAATGTGCTTGCTTGTAAGGGAGATATATCACTTAATAAAGACAATGAGCATGAATCGGGTTCTAGTTCCAACAACAAAGATAAAGTCAAATTCTGAAACAAGAACAAAAATGTTGAAACAGATGGTGTTGTCGATCACATCAATACTCCATCAAAAGCACCAGCATTCAATCTCACCGTTGGCACCCAAGCCATAAAAGCTTCTGAGCTAAAGGCATCTGAATCTTCTAAAAAGTCTAATGACTATAAACCATGGGTTACAAAACCAAAGCGCGAGTTCACTCCTTTGGGTGAGTCCTTAGAATTTGCCATGAAAACACTATTGGCAAACAAAATCATCACATTGCCTGAGATAAAACCATATGATCCTGAAGTTAAACCTAAATGGTGGAAAGAGACTGATTTCTGTGACTTCCATCGAAACAAAGGTCATAAAACCAATAACTCCATGTGTCTGAAACATCTCATTCAAGACAAAATTGATGATGGAGAAATTGTGATTGACAACCATAAAACCAATAATGATCATACAGCATTCACGGAACCATTTCCGAAGCATAATCAAGGTGATTCATCTTCTAAACCTCACATGGGTGCAAAAGTCAATTACGCTTACTCTGGAAATAATGATGTCATAAACATGGTTGAACCATGCCCATCTGAACATTGCAATGTCATCACCATTGTAAGAAGAGATAGAGATAATCAATTAGCAAATGTAGTAACTCGATCACAAGCTTAGGTACATCTACAAGGACAAAAATTGGGTTCATCAAATGCCCCTAAGGTTCCTTTCAATCTTTCATCTGCTTCTAAATAGAGGGTTGCCTCAAAATCATCAAATCTTAAAGAGACCAGGCCCACATCATATAGTATTGTCCAACAACTCCAGCATACGAATACAAAAATATCCATGTTTTAATTGCTTCGGATATCTCTTGCTCATAGGGCTATTCTGGATAAAGCTATGCTTGGTTCCAATGTTCCTGACAATCTTGATCTAGATAGATTTCGGACTATGGTTGGTCATCTGATATCACCCTAGTATATCTCCTTTTCAGAGGAAGATGACAATTCACTGAGTCATCCGCATAACCAACCCTTGCACATTGAAGTCTTAATCCAAAACCGTCATGTCAAACATGTGTTGATAGATGTAGGTGCTGGTCTAAACATCTGTTCCTACAAATTGGTCACACAACTGGGATTGTGAGAAGATGCTACTAATCCTAAAAAGAAGATAACCATAAAAGCATATGATGAGCAAGAAAGATCTTCCAAGGGAACAATTGTACTACCTATTAGAACAGGACTAGTTATCAAAGACATCACCTATCAAGTTTTGGATCTTCCATTGGCCTACAAAATTCTTCTAGGGAAACCTTGGATACATGAAATGCAAGCTATTCCATCAACATACCATCAATATGTAAAATTTCCTTACAATGGAGTAGATGTAACAATCCCAGATGACATATCTACATCTTGCAATGCCTTGAAAGAAAGTGCTGACAAACTTGTTCCACATAATAGAGAATCTTCCACCAAGAAAATAGACATTGCATCTACATCCAAGATGGAAGAAATTTCCAAAGAGGTCATAATCAAGGACATGGGCATTGGAGAATATACTATGGAACTAGTTCTATCTCTAACATCTCTCCCGGTCTCGCCTAAATCTTATGGGCAACCTTTAAAACAAACAAAACAAGATTCTAAAGAACCTCAAGCTATCTAAAATGGAATTTTTGTCACAGAACAAGTGTCCAAGAAAGAGTTTGAAGAGGAAGAAGTTGTGCTTGCATGGCTATACAAATATGATTCCCAATCTAAATCAGTTCAGAAATGTGACTCCAAATCAAACAAGATTCCTTCAAAGTCATATGGACCAGGTCACAAACTCATGTCTAAAATGGGATACATAGGAAATGGACCTCTAGGAACAAGAGGTAAAGGAATCATACAACCTATTGAACACCGTGGAAGAGAAAACAAGGAAACTACATGAATTGGATAACACAAGAAGCCCTTCCACCTCAGTGGTAACTTGACTCATGTCCTAGAATAGATAAGTCCAAAAATAGAAATTCAGCTAAAGGGAGAAACACAACAATCAAATAGTGATGATTTAGACACCACTGATCTTATTCCTTATGAACATTTACCTCAAAACATACTAGATCTTCTTAAGGATGAAGAGAAACCTAAGGAAAATATCAACGTAGTAGATACACAAGAACCTACTACTGAACAAGGAGAAGGTAAACCTATCACAATAGCTGAACATTTGGGATACAATAGTGATTATGAGACAGACTCCCATGAATATGAATTTCACTCAGAATCTGGAGGTAATCCTACTTAGGGGATTCCTCCTAACTTTAAACACCTTCTCAGATTTCCCAGAGGTCTAGATGAAGAATCAGAGGATGAATCAAATGACTATGAATGAGGAGTTATTCCAGAAGAAGATGAGCTTATCACTGAAACACACATTGATGTCATTCACCAATATTCACCTAAATCTGATGTAAGTCTAGAGTGAAATGATGAACTTAATGAGTCTGATCCACCTACTATCGAAGTGGAATCCAATAATGATGTTGAAATGATTTGTGAACTGAACATTCTGAGTAGTAATATCACCTTTGAATTCAAGAGTCGGGTTAGGACTAATGATGACAACACCATATGCATGAACACCATTTCCCAATCCTCCCCTACATTGACTATCCAACATCCAGAGCTTATTGACCAAACATCTACCGATCCAAACCAAGATATCCATACCTTTCGAACTGACTACGCTCTTACCTGCTACCTCAATGCAGTAGAACCCATGACAACTTCCATCGGTGAACCTAGTGTTAACATGACGAAGTTAGATATCAAATTTTTCAGTCAGAAAAACAAAAGTAAAAATAAAAAGAGTTATGAGGGTGAAAACCACTTTGTGGTAGTCTCAAAACCTAAAATAGTAAAAATAAATGATGTATCCAAAGGTGAAAACCTCCCTAAGGCACCTAAGGATGAGATATTTGATTTCCTTTTGAGTCATTTATAGGACAGATCTCCAGTACTAATAGAACCAACTCAGTCTATCCACTTGGGTACCACAGAGGAACCTCGACTGATTCATGTAGCACAATCCCTATCAGAGGAAGATAAACAAGAATTCACTACTTTCTTAACAGAAAATAAAATCAACTTCACATGGATATATTCAAATATGCCAGGGTTAGATCCAAATTTGATAATGCATCATCTTTCTATAGCTCCAGGAGTCAAACCTGTCAAACAAAAATTGTGAAAGATACATCCACATGTTGCACTCCTAGTCAAAGCTGAGCTAGAAAAGTTGTTGTAACCCCAAAAATGGGCTATAGGTTCATTAACCTCCTACATCTACAAATCAAACGAAATCGACACCAAAGTCCTAACCTAAGGCACATCTGAACATCATCGAATCTTAATTGATTATCTTAAATTCTGCATCAGGGAATATTCCTTATTCCTATTTATCCTAATTATCTTTAATTTAATGATTATTTGGCGATAAATCCTATTTATCCTAAAGTTTGATTAATTGAATATTTTAAATATTTAATTAATCAGATTTAATACTGCCACTTAATTATTTAATTGGATTTAATTATATTTATTTCTAAATTGTATTATTTCATTTGGACAATAAATCAAATATCCTATGACTAATTGATTAAATTCTTATTAATTAATTAAAGTCAATTGTCAAATTTAATAATATAGTTTTGGAATAAAAGTTTGATTTAATAATTGATTAACCCATAAATCAATTATTTTATTTTTAAAATCAGTTAAGTTGAGGATAAATCACTTTATTTATTTATTTAATTCATAATTAATTATGCACATCCAAAAAGCAGTTGAACTTTAAATCAGAAAATCAATTCAAGTTGTTTTAAAAATAAACTCAACTCTCTTTTGAGTTAAAAGCTGATCTCAACTTCTGATTTAAATCAAAAGGCTGTTTTTGCATGATTTTTTTGTGAGTTAACTATCTTTAATTCCTTGTTGACTCAAAAATCAACCTGAGTGATTTATGGCTTTTTCCATGCATCACCAAAGCCCTGGATTTCTATAAAATCAAGGCTCAGCTCTTCATAATTCATCTCACAAGTTTGCATACTTACTCTGCCAAAATCAATCCATGAATTTGCACAATCACACTGGCGAATTGACATCTGAAGAATTGAAGCTTCTTTACAAATCAACAACTTTTGTGAGATCAATCTTGTTTTTAATCATTTTTAGTTTCATATTTAGCATATCATTGTTAGCTTGCATTGCATATCAGTTTTCTTTCATCTAGAATATATTCATATCAGTTTATTTCATCTTATTGCACAGAAAATCCAAAAATATAGATTAATTTTCATTCATCTCATATCTAGATTCTGCATTCAAATCCTTCATTTAGGCGTCGTCAAGGTCACTGATCTCGGTCCAAATCTGAGAATACATACTTGCATCTACTAGAAGGTAGTAAATCGTCTGGTTAGATTAGTTTCCATTTCACTGCATGATTTTGATTTTAGCTAACCTCTAATGTTTTACTGAAGTGTTGTGTCTACAGCTAGGTACAAAATTCACACACACATTTCTGGCACCCACAGTGGGGCCTTGAAACGGGTTTCCATTCAATTTCTATCAATTTCTATCATCTTCTTGTCATTTTCTGTTCAAAGCTGTGATTTTAATTTTTGTCCGTACAATTTTCGTACAAGTTTTGTCAGAAACTTGAATTAGGAGATACCCACTGTTGTACAATAGTTGATTTGATCGAGGATCATACCATTAGAAATACAATGTCATTTGGAAGCTCAGTTGTTGTATGATCTAATACCCATTATTGTACGAGTTTCTAGATTGTCATCTGGGAGGTGACCCATTGTCGTACGAGTTTCAGTGCCAAGTTTAAATTGTCATTTCACTTTTTCAAATAGTTTTCTAGATTTGATTTCCAGATTTGGACTGACAGCTAACATTAAAAATTGAAATTTGCTATTTATGATTGATTTTTGCTGATTTTGATTGGGAAAAGTGTGAGAGTTGCTAAAAATAGGTAAAAATCTACTAAGCGTGTTGCGAGAAATTTAGGTAATCTTCTTACCTGATAACGTTTTGATTTGGACTAAAATGAACATCTCACGTGTCTGGCTTGTGTGACCTTTTTATTGCTTTCATATCACAGACTTCATTTTGGGCTATTAAAAATGAACATAGATTTGCTTTTCAGCATCTTTGTTACACAGTAAATAAGCCCTATGAACACTATTCATGGTTCTTGAGAGAGTGGGTTTCCAGCGAAACTCTTCTCAACGAAGGAACCCTTGTAGGTAGGGAGGATATTGAGGGTGTCTCACGTTCTACTTGATTTGTGTGTCTTCAACTTTTGATTGATACATTCTTTCTTCGGAGGGGTTGATAGATCATAAGCGGTTGACGTCATAGATCTTTGTGAGATAATCTTGGTCTTAGCATGTAAGATTAATCTGTTTGCTTTATTTTGGTTAAAAGTAAAAAGGCTAGAGGACTATGCTCTACTCCCTTTTTGGGTAGTATTAGAAACTTAGATCTTTGAATCTGGAACTAGTCTCCATGTGGTATCTTTTGTGAGTCACCTTTAGAGAGGGTTAACCATAGTGGACATTCCCTTAATTGGGTCAACCACGTTGACAGAACCTCAAGCAGTAATAGCCATTTTCATCATGGTAGGAGCAACCGCTATATAAATATCCTTGTGGAGGAAATCTTCACAAGTGTGGTCTCTTGTTGGGCTATCAGATCTCCCTAGCAGCTCCTGATTGATTAATTTCTTGGATTGTGTCAAAACCCTGGTGCACCTGGATTGGAGTTCGCCCTCTTGAGATCACAAAAGTTGCAGAGTCAGACCATTACTACAAACCCTAGTGAGGCCAAATTTTCATTTTCTAGGAATATGTGCGTTATTGAAAAACTTTTTAGAACATACACTGTTAGCACTCCTAGGGATTAGCATAATTCAGTCACTTGATTGTTCATGTGTAGGGTTGCTTTGTCCCCTATTCATTATTTTCAGATGTTTTTGAAATCACTTGCTTGCTATTTTGTGTGCTTGTTTATCTATCTAGTTATTAAGAACGAATCAATCCGGTACAATCTTCAAATTTGGACAGACAATTTTGTAAACAATTTAAAATTGAAAACCTCAAAAATTGCAAAATTTGATGTCAAACACCTTTCTGGAGTCAAAATTCATCTTGTAAAGTTAGAAAGTCGTACGAATTTTGGCTATTGTCATTTCAGAACCCCCAGATTGTCATATGGTAGTTGGTACATTGTCGTACGAGTTTTTCTACTAGTCAATTCGAAAGTAAAAAAACCCTGCTATCAACTATCATGCAAGTTTTGTAATAGTTGTATGAGTTTTTCAATTGTCATTTCATAGCCTACCCACTGTCGTACGAGCTTGTAGAAAGTCATTTGAGACATTTTGAAAAATTGCCAGAAAGTTGTCAGAATTGCCAGATACCCAACTTTTTCAGCCTATTTCCAGAATCTATCAAACAAATCACTATGTCAGGAATAGAGAAGCAACTACTAAGAATCCAATCATTTTCCTAAAGTGGCCTTTTGAATCCAATTTAGCCTTCTGTTTAATTGATTTGAGTCTTTTTCATCTTGTGTCAAAACCTTGTCATAATTATCAATCTTCAATAAATCCTCAAAATGGCTAAGTGTTGTGAACTTGTGTCCGCTATCTTTTGGGCATCTACCCATACATCTAGGGCATAGTATCCTTCATCTAAGTCCAATCTAAGCTTCAATCAATCAAACCTTGACAAGGTTGCGTCATCTGATCTTCTTGAATCAATTCGTTCTTTAGTTGTCTCCATCTTATTCTTTTGCTTCACCCAAGGTTAATGGTGGAAACTAGAGCTTCCTCCCACAAGAAATCAGGAGAAGCATCTCATACCTTACCTTTGACTCATATCTAGGGTCCAACTCTTGAACAACTCTACAATTCTGGTCTTTACGAAGACAACGATTTTGGGAACTTTCGATTAAAAACTGGTTACATTCCTCCACCATCAACTCATAGAGGTAATCAACAAACTCCTCCTTGATCTATCCCAAGGAGTCCTAAAACTCCTACCATGTCTCAAGCATGGAAAAACCATGGCTCTCAAAGAGCTCAATCTCAACATGGTGCAGATCAGGAACCCACACCTGAAGAAATTGATCGGTATCAAAATGACGATGACTTCAAAAGAATGATGAAGCATTTCTTGAAAGAAGATAGAGAAGCATACTTTTTACATTAGCTCATCAAGGAGATAAACTTCCTCCCAACTTTAATGTTGAAGATATCATTATGCATGAGGAAGAAACTCCTATTTCGACTATGATGAAACAAATGCACACCATGCAAGTCAAACTTAATAAACTTGAGAAAGAAAAGGAACCCAAGGAGTTCTCCATGGAGGCCCTGTGTCCTTTTCCATTTGACAAAGACTTGTACATGCCACCATTCCCAAAAAGAGTGGAGATGCCTAAATATGATAAGTATGATGGACACTCTGATCCTCAAGATCATGTTAGAGAATTTTGTACACAATCAATGGAGTTCATGCACGAACCAACTTATTTGATGCATCTCTTTCCTCAATCTCTGGGGGGAGCATCCATTCATTGGTTCTCTAGATTGCCTTCTACTATCAAAAATTTTGAGGAGTTGATCAAATTGTTCTATCAGCAATACTCCTACAACATTCAACATCTGGTCACCATGATCGACATCTGCAATCTCAAACAATATCCAGGAGAACCATTCCTGACATTTCTCAAGAGATGGAGGAAGAAATTCTCTCTATATGCTAGACCTATTCCAAAAATTGAAAAACTGGAAATCTTCATCAATAATCTTGTACTAGAGATCAACTACCCTCTACAAATGCAAGATCATACATCTTTTGATAAGATGGTAGACAATGCAATCAAAATTGAAAAAGTACTTGTGAAAAAAGGAGACATCACACTTCAAAAGGACAAGTACAAATCAGGATCCAGTTCTAAAGACAAGAACAAAAATTGGAACAAGAATAAAGGCATCGTCATAGATGGCATTGTTGATACTATCTGTGTCCCATCAAAGGCACCAACTTTCAATCTAACCATTGGCACCCAAGCCATCAAAGCTTCAGAACAAAAGGTGTCCGAACCATCTCAAAAGAAGCTAGAATACAAATCTTGGTCTGCTGATAATAAATGAAAGTTCACTCCTCTTGGAGAATCTTTGGAATCAGCTATGAGAACTCTACTGGCTAATAACATCATCTCTTTGCCTGAGATCTGACAATCTGATCCTGACCCTAAACCAAAATGATGGAGAGAGAATGAATTATGTAATTTCCATCAGGGTAAAGGTCACAAAACTAATAACTGCTTACGCTTGAAACATACTATTCAAGATCTGATTGATAATGGAGACATCATGATTGACAATCATAAGAGCAATAATGATCATACAACATTCACAGAACCATTTTTGAAACATGGTCAAGAAGTTTCATCTTCTCAGCCTAATATGGGGGCAAAGGTCAATTATGCTTACCCTGGAAATAATGTTGTTATCAATATGGTTGAACCTTATCTCTTTGAGCATTGCAATGTCATCACAATTATGTGAAGAGATAGAGATCATCCTTCAGCTAATGCAGTTACTCGATCATTGGCTCAGGCACATCTGAAAGGACAAATCCCAGATTCATCAAATGTCCCTAAGATGCCCTTCAATCTTTCTTCTGCTTCCAAATAGAAGGCTGCTTCTAAATCTTCCAATCCTAAAGATACGAGGCCGACATCTTATAGCATTGTTCAATAACTCCAACACACTAATGCAAAAATCTCCATGTTTGAGTTGCTTCAAATATCTCCAACACATAGAGCTATTCTAGACAAAGCTTTGCTTGGATCCAATGTTCCTGATGACCTTGATTTAGATAGGTTCCAGACTATGGTTGGACATCTTACATCTCCGCAATATATCTCCTTTTCAGAAGAAGATGACAACTCCTTGAGTCACCCGCATAACTAGCCCTTTCATATAGAAGTCTTGATCTAGAACCGTAGAGTCAAATGTGTGTTGATAGATGGGGGCGCTGGCCTAAACATTTGTTCTTACAACTTGGTCACACAATTGGGATTTTCAGAATTGGCTATTGATCCTAGAAAGAAAATAACTATAAAGGCCTATGATGAACAAGAAAGATCTTCTAAAGGCACCATTGTCTTACCTATCAGAGAAGGTCTGGTTATCAGGGATACTATATGTCAAGTTCTTGATCTACCTTTGGCTTACAACATTCTTCTAGGGAGACCATGGATACATGAGATGAAGGCTATTCCTTCTACATTCCACCAATGTTTGAAATTTCCTTATGAAGGAGTGGAGGTCACTATTCCAGTGGACATATCCACCACTTGTAATACATTGAAAGAAAGTGCGGATAAACTTGTGCCTAATAATAGAGAATCTTCCATTAAGCCAACAAAAAAAGCATCCACATCTAAAATGGAAGACATTGCAAAAGAGGTCAATATCAAAGAAAATGGTATGGGAGAATATACTATAGAGCCAGTGTTATCTTTGACATCTCTCCCTATCTCACCTAAGTCTTATGGGCAGTCTTTGAAATAGTCCAAACCAGAATCTAAAGAACCCCTTGAGGCATATAAAAGGAATTTTGTAGCAGAACAAGTCTCCAAGCAAGAGTTTGAAGAAGATGAAGCTGTGCTTGCATGGCTATAGAATGATGAACCTGAATCTCAAGTTGTTCAAACTAGTGACTCTACAGTATCCAAAATCCCTTCTAAGTCATATGGTCCAGGTGATAAATTAATAGCTAAGATGGGATATCGAGGTAAAGGACCTCTAGGAGTTAGAGGAAAAGGTCTTATAACATCTATTTCACATACTAGTAGGGCAAACAAAGATACTGTTGGCTTAGGCTTTAAAAAGAAACCCTTCCACCTCAAAGGTAATTATTCTCATGTCATAGAGTAGATCACACCAGGAGAAGCCCTTCTTAAGAAGGAAGAAACTGAACCATCAGATAGTGATTCAGACAGCTTAGAACTTATTCCTTATGAGTGTTTGCCTAAAGAAATCAAAGACCTTCTTGATACAGAAGATGATCCAATAAAAAGAATCAATGTGGTAGAAACACAAGAACCTACTATAGAGCAAGAGATAGTTGCAACACAAGAACCAGCTAATCTCAAAGACAATCAAACAGACAAAGAGGAAAGTGGTAGTTATTCTGAAATAGATTCCCATGAGTATGAATTCAAATTAGAAACTGAGGGTAACCCTTTTTGGGGTGTTCATCCTAACTTTACACATGTTCTAAGGTATCCTAGAGGTCGCGAGTCAGAAGATGAATCTAATGACTATGAAAGGGGAGTCATTCCATAGGAAGATGAGCTTATCATAGAAAAACATGTTGATGCTATTCACCAATATGCACATAAACCCAATGTAAGTCTAGAGTGAAGTAATGAACTTAACGAGTCTGATCCACCTATGGCTGAATTGGACTCCCACAATCACTTTGAGCCTATTCATGAATTGAATGTCTTAAGTTATAATGTCACCTTTGAACTTGAGTGTCAAGTTAGGACCGATGATGATAGATCTATATCCATAAACACTATCTCCCAATCTTTCCCCACTTTGACTATCCAACATCCTGAACTTCTTGATCAAACCTCCACAAATCTGAGCCATGGTATTTATACCTTCCCGAATGACTATGCCCTTGCTTGCTACCTCAATGTAGTTGAGCCTATGAGGACTTCCATCAGTGAACTGAGCATTAGCATGACAGAGTCAGACATCAAGTATCTTAGTCAGAAAAATAAGAATAAAAATAAAAAGAAAAGGAGTTCTGAGGGTGAAAACCACTTTGTGGCAGTCTCAGAACCTACAAAAGTAAAAATAAAAGATGTATCCAAAGGTGAAAACCTCTCTGAGGTGCCTAAGGATGAGATATTTGATGTCCTTCCGAGTCATTTACAGGACAGATCTCTAGTTCTAATTGAGCCCACTCAATCCATCAACTTGGTAACAACAAAAGAACCACAGTTGATTCATGTAGCACAATCTTTATTAGTAGAAGAGAAGAAAAAATTTACAACATTCCTAATAGAAAAGAAGATCAATTTTGCATGGAAATATTCAGATATGCTAGGGTTGGATCCTAATCTTATAATGCATTATTTATCTATAGCTCCAAATGTCAAACCTGTTAAGCAAAAATTGAGAAAGATGCATCCTCATGTTGCACTCTTGGTAAAAGCTGAATTAGAGAAGCTACTAAAAGCTAGATTCATCTGTGTTATTGACTTTGCTGAATGGATCTCTAATATTGTACCTGTTTCAAAACTAGATAAATCAATTAGAGTGTGCACATACTTTAGAGAT
The DNA here is from genome assembly GCA_027943335.1 of Chamaecyparis obtusa. NCBI lineage: Eukaryota > Viridiplantae > Streptophyta > Pinopsida > Cupressales > Cupressaceae > Chamaecyparis > Chamaecyparis obtusa. The sequence goes on from BSBK01006631.1 coordinate 692,566, forward strand.
GTGAACAAAGCATGCCCTAAGGATGATTTTCCACTACCTAACATTGATATGATAGTGGACATGACTGTGGGTTTCGAGATGTATTCCTTAATGGATGGTTTTTCTAGATATAATCAAATAAAAATTTCTCCAGAAGATCAAGAGAAAACTACTTTCACATGTGCATGGGGTACCTTCTGTTGGAATGCCATGCCATTTAGGCTTAAAAATGCTGGTGCTACATATCAGAGAGCTATGACATCTATTTTTCACGACATGATGCACAAAACTATGGAGGATTTTGATGGCACTTTAGCAAAATCTATGATCAGAGCTAAACATCTAAATGACTTGAGCAAGATTCTAGACAGAAAGGAAAAATTTAGTCTTAGACTAAATCCTAAGAAATGTGCTTTTGGTGTCACTTCTGGAAAGCTCTTAGGATACATAGTTTCAAAGAAGGGCATTGAAGTTGATCCAACTAAAGTAAAGGCTATAATGGAGATGCAACCTCCCAAAAACATCAGTCAAATGAGGACATTGCAAGGGAGAGTTCAATCTATTAGAAGATTCATATCATAGCTTGCGGATATATCACAACCTTTTACAAAAACATTACATAAAGGTGTGAAATTTGCATGGAATGAAGAATGTGAGAAGAACTTTGACCATATCAAACAATATCTATCAAATCCTCCTATCTTGATGCTTCCTATTCAAGGGAAGCCATTGATATTATATGTCTCTGCAATAGATACATCACTGGGGGCATTGCTAGCACAACATGATGAGAATAAAAAGGAAAGAGCTATATACTATATCAGTAGAACATTGGTTGCATATGAGAAGAACTATTTAATGATTGATAAAGCTTGTCTAGCTGTGATCTTTGCATCACAGAAATTGAGACATTACATGTTAGCTCATACCACACATTTGGTAGCTAAAATTGATCCACTAAAGTACCTACTAAGAAAAGCTACCCTCACAGGTAGATTAGCCAAGCAAGTCATGCTCTTAAGTGAATTTGACATTGAATATGTTGAAAGGAAAGCTATAAAAGGACAGGTAATTGCTGATCAATTAGCAGATGCACCTATGATTGATGATACACCAATGCAAATGGAATTTCCAGATTCCTCTATCATGACTCTTTCTTCTAGAGAATGGCAGTTATTCTTTGACAGCTCCTATACATAGAATGGATCTAGAGCAGGCATATTATTCATAACTCCTCAAGGATACTCAATCCCAAAAGCATTCAGATTAAAGTTCCCTTGCACAAACAATATTGCAGAATATGAAGCCCTTTTGAATGGTATGAAAATAGCAATTGAATGGAGAGTAACAGAATTACACATTCATGGAGACTCACAACTTGTTATCCATCAAGTTAATGATGTGTACCAAACTAAAGATGAAAATCTCATCCCATATAAAATAATGGTAGATGATCTAAAGAAGTATTTCATATCTATCACATTTGAGCAAATTCCTAGAATAGAGAACAAGGTTGCTGATGCAATGGAAACATTATCTACTTTATTACAGCAACTTGAACATGAGCTATGCTACGAGTTCCTGGTGGAAGCACTATCTTATCCTACATATGATTCCCCTGAAATCTGCATGATTTGCACTATTGTGGGTCATGATTCATCCAGATACAAAAATCTATTCTCCTATCTCAAAGACCAAATCATTCCTAATACCTTCAACCGCCATGAAAAGCAACACCTTATCCGTAATGCCTCCCGATATGTCATCATTGGTCATGATCTATACAAATGAGGTCTAGATGGTACCCTACTTAGATGTTTAGAATGGGAAGAGTCTTAACATGTGTTAGAGGAAGTCCATGATGGTATTTGTGGGTCACACTTGAACGGTTTAACACTAGCTTGAAAACTTATTAGTGTTGGGTACTATTGGCCTAAAATGGAGAAAGAGTCTATCAAGTTTGCTAAGAACTGTCAAAAGTGCCAAGTGCATGGCAACTTAATTCATGCTCCAGGGAGAGATCTAATTCCCTTCACTACTCAATGGCCTTTTCATCAATGGGCATTTGATCTTATAGGATCCATACATCCTCATTCTTCTAATGGACATACCCATATAATCACAGCTATAGATTATTTTACAAAATGGGTAGAAGCAGTTTCTTTGACACAAGCAACTGGAAAACAAATATCTATGTTCATATTGAACTATATCATATGCAGATATGGGATACCTCATTCCATCATCATAGATAATGGTGGATAATTCAAAAATAAAGACTTAGATGATCTATGTGCCAAATTCAAGATTACACAACATTGGTCATCTATCTACTATCCTCAAGGGAATGGACAAGCAGAGGCTTCTAACAAGAATCTGTTGAAAATCTTGCACCGTACAGTTAATAAAATAGGAAGAGACTGGCATCTCATGATCAATCCAACTCTCTGGGCCTACAAAACAAGTATCAAAATGCCCACTAGGGCTACACCTTTCACTTTAGTTTATGGGTCTGAAGCAATACTACCTATTGAGGTTGAAATCCCATCACTAAGAATCAAAATGCATGGTCTAGTAACTGATGATGACTACAGAGTGTCTAGGTTGCAAGAACTTGAACTACTAGATGAGCGCAGACAAGCAACGTATGATCATCTTAGAGTATATCAGAAGAGAATGTCTAGAGGCTACAACAAGAAAGTCAGACACAAAGAATTTCTGGTTGGTGATCTAGTCTTGAGAGAGAATCCTAAAAATCAATCACATAGAGAACACAAGGGGAAGTTTGAACCCAACTGGATGGGTCCCTTTGTTATCACTGCTACTTTTGTCTCTGGTGCCTATCAACTTTCAATGACTAAAGGAGAATAGCTCTGAGAACCAATCAACGTTCTCCATCTGAAGAAATTCTATGCCTAAGGCATTCAGTGTATGGTAAATTGTCTTGAAAAAAATCTTAAAAATCTGAAAAAGTCCTAAAAAAATGAACATCTTGGTGAAAACCTAGCAATAGGCACCTTGATGATTCACAAAAAAAAAGTAAAAAATATCAAAAGTACAAAAAAAAATTGAAAAAATGAAAAATACAAAAAAAAAAGAGAAAAAGAAAAAAGTGCCTTAGTGAAAACCTGGAAACAGGTGCCTTGGTAGCAAAAATAGAATCTCTGCCAAGATGGTGAAAACCTGGCAAATGGGCACCACTTGTTTCAAAACGCTCCATCTATTAGTGCAATCTTGGTTTTTCCTAGCTTTTAGTCTTGCTTTAGTTTGTACATATCTCCTGGTCTTGTTTCCACATTCCTGTTTTCAATAAATCAGTCTATACACCAATCGGTTCAAGTGTCTGTATCCTATCAAAGTTCAAACTTGGGGGCAATCATTGTCATATCCTATGACCTCCAATGTATCTTAGACGTGTCAGATCCAGTCAAAGTCCTTTTGAAGCTTCATCTGAGTCAATCAGTCAGTCTCGTCTCCAGAAAGGGATTTTGCATCTACAACAACACAATCAAACATCAACACAAAATGAAAACAATCTATCCTTCATGCTTTTATCTCCTTGTATGCTTACTGATTCACATTGAGATTTTTGCATATTGTGTCCCTTCGAGCTCTTCGATGATGTCCTTTATAGGATTTAGAGGGTGATGACTGGGGGCATAATCTTTTCTTTGTTTTCTTCTTATATGTAAAAATCTAACAACTTTGGAAATTTTGGATTGAAATGGTGTCCGACTGTAAGAATCTCTATCTTGAATTGGATGGCCATGCGTACCTTGACCATTGATACCCAGAAAATTCAAGGAAGTTTGATCTAACTATTGTCTTTTTGAGTGAATTCTTTTTCCTAATGTGAAACGCGATCTTACCTAAGGATGTGGATGATAAAGGGTCACTACGGGTAATTCACATTAGATTTAGAATGATCTCTTGACTGCTTGATGTGTTTGTACGCAAGGTGTATTCAGGTCATCATGACGTTTATGTTTTGATGCTTATACAAATTGCTATATCAAAATGGACATGATATTCAGGTCATCCTGGCGTTTATGCCTTGGTGCTTATATCTAATCTGACATTTCAAACATAAAATCAATATTCATATGTCCATGGTTGCCTAACCAGTGGGTGTTGTATTGATTCCTACGCATATAAATTGATATTCATATGTCTATGGTTTCATAACTAGTGGGAATTGCATTGATTTATCCGGTTACCTAAAAAGTTCAATGATGATAACAAATCGACACATGATCAGTGAATAGGTCCTAGGTCCTAGGTTTGCATTTCATTTTGCACTTTGCATGATTGCATAATCTGACAAATTGCTTAAACACTTAAATGATTCTTCAAAATAAAAAATGCTAAACATGACACAAGAGCTGAATCTCACATGAAGGTTCCTCCAACGAAACAACAAGTAGAATCCTTTTTCGAGATCAAAATTGAAATCTGAGATCATTTATATTATTCACTACTTGCATAATCAACCTTCAATCATCAAAGAAATCTAGTATTCAACTTAACTGATTATCTTACATCAAAATATCAAAAATTCAACTTGGTCAACCATGGTCAACTCATGGTCAAACCTAGTCAAACTTGGTCTCGAGGACCTCTAAACGATGCAGAATGCATTCTCGAACGTGTTTAACCACTTCTCAAATCAATTAACATGCTTCTAAACTATAACACTGACTTTTCTTGTCAGATTTCAATTTTAATCCTGAAGGGGGCATGGTATTACACATCATTCAAAGTCTGTAATCTAAATTTGAAATTATATCTTTATTGAAATCATATCTTTCCTCAGTAATCAAGACAACAACCACATCTAGTTGCTGATTCATTAAAAAGACCTCATCGCTCAGGGCAAATCAATCATTGCTTGGGGCATATCATACTCATCAAGATCCATATCAATTTGGTATTCTCTTAATCTTGTAAACTATATCAGTTTTGTACAACCATCGGTTCATTAGTGTTATTTCCTTGGTTCTTCGTAATTGAAGGGTTCAGATGTGATACCAATGTGATTCTTATCAACAATCGGGTCTGGAATCAGTCACTCACTTCTTCGAAATCCTAAGGTTCTGAATTAGACGTTTTGACAATTTTTCACAATCATCGGTTCATTGCTGTTATAGTTAACATTATCTTTGGTCATTCAGGACCTAATATCTTCATATCAATTTCAATTTCAAACATCAGTTTCAACATCATACATAGATTATCTTTGAACCACTGCGCTTCGCACAGTAATTCAAAGAGGGGCAAAATGTAATACCCCAAAAATGGGCTATAGGTTCATTAACCTCCTACATCTACAAATCGAATGAAATTGACACCAAAGTCCTAACCTAAGGCACATCTGAACATCATCGAATCTTAATTGATTATGTTAAATTCTACATCATGGAATATTCCTTATTCCTATTTATCCTAATTATCTTTAATTTAATGATTATTTGGTGATAAATCCTATTTATCCTAAAGTTTGATTAATTGAATATTTTAAATATTTAATTAATCAGATTTAATACTGCCACTTAATTATTTAATTGGATTTAATTATATTTATTTCTAAATTGTATTATTTCATTTTGACAATAAATCAAATATCCTATGACTAATTGATTAAATTCTTATTTAATTAATTAAAGTCAATTGTCAAATTTAATAATATAATTTTTGAATAAAAGTTTGATTTAATAATTGATTAACCCATAAATCAATTATTTTATTTTTAAAATCAGTTAAGTTGAGGATAAATCACTTTATTTATTTATTTAATTCATAATTAATTATGCACATCCAAAAAGCAATTGAACTTTAAATCAAAAAATTAATTCAAGTTGTTTTAAAAATAAACTCAACTCTCTTTTGAGTTAAAAGCTGATCTCAACTTCTGATTTAAATCAAAAGGTTGTTTTTGCATAATTTTTTGTGAGTTAACTATCTTTAATTCCTTGTTGACTCAAAAATCAACCTGAGTGATTTATGGCTTTTTCCATGCATCCCCAAAGCCTTGGATTTCTATAAAATCAAGGCTTAGCTCTTCATAATTCATCTCACAAGTTTGCATACTTACTCTGCCAAAATCAATCCACAAATTTGCACAATCACTCTGGCGAATTGACATCTGAAGAATTGAAGCTTCTTTACAAATCAACAACTTCCATGAGATCAATCTTGTTTTTAATCATTTTTAGTTTCATATTTAGCATATCATTGTTAGCTTGCATTGCATATTAGTTTTCTTTCATCTTGAATAGATTCATATCAGTTTATTTCATCTTATTGCACAAAAAATCCAAAAATATAGATTAATTTGCATTCATCTCATATCTAGATTCTGCATTCAAATCCTTTGTTTAGGTGTTGCCAAGGTCACTGATCTCGGTCCAAATCTGAGAATACATACTCGCATCTACTAGAAGGCAGTAAATCGTCTGGTTAGATTAGTTTCCATTTCATTACATGATTTTGATTTTAGCTAACCTCTAATGTTTTACTGAAGTGTTGTGTCTATAGCTGGGTACAAAATTCACACACACATTTTGCTAAAAGCCGGATTTATCCGAGTAATAGATTATGCAGACTAGATCTCAAACATAGTTCCAGTTTCAAAACCAGATAAATCTATAAAAGTATGCACAAACTTTAGAGATGTAAACAAAGCATGCCCTAAGGATGACTTTCCACTACCAAACATCGATATGATAGTGGACATGACTGCGGGCTTTGAAATGTATTCCTTAAGGATGGTTTTTCTGGATACAACCAAATCAAGATTTCTCCAGAGGATCAAGAGAAAATAACTTTTACATGTACATGGGGTACCTTCTATTGGAATGTCATGCGATTTGGTCTTAAGAATGCTAGTGCTACTTATCAATGAGCTATGACATCTATCTTTCATGATATGATGCATCAAACTATGGAAGACTATGTTGATGACTCCTTAGCTAAATCAATGATAAGATCTGAACATCTGAATGATTTGAGAAAAATAATGGATAGAATGGAGAAGTTTAGTCTTAGACTAAACCCTAAAAAGTGTGCTTTTGGTGTCACTTATGGAAAGCTCCTAGGCTATATTATTTCAAAGAAAGGCATTAAAGTAGATCCTGCTAAAGTCAAGGCTATCATGGAGATGCAACCACCTAAAAATATCAGTCAAATGAGAACCTTACAAGGGAGGGTGTAATCAATCAGACATTTCATATCTCAGCTAGCAGATATATCACAACCTTTCACGAAGACATTACATAAAGGTGTGACTTTTTCATGGAATGAGGAGTGTGAAAAGAACTTCAGTCACATCAAGCAATATTAGGAAAATCCTCCTATCCCGATGCCTCCTATTCAAGGGAAGCCATTGATTCTGTATGTCTCCGCCACAAATACATCACTGGGGGCCTTACAAGCACAACATGATGAAAACAAGAAAGAGAGAGCTATCTACTACATTAGAAGAACATTGGTACCTTATGAGAAGAACTATTGAATGATTGAGAAAGCTTGTTTATCTGTGATCTTTGCATTGCAGAAACTGAGACATTATATGTTGGCACATACAACACAATTGATAGCTAAGATAGATCTATTCAAATACTTGTTAAGAAAAGCTGCCCTCACAGGTAGACTAGCTAAATGGGTGATGCTATTGAGAAAATTTGACATAGAATATGTTGAAAGGAAATCTATCAAGGGCCAAGTCATTGCAAATCAGTTGGCTAAAGCACCAATGTTCGATGATACACCATTATAGACGGAATTTCCTGACTCATCCATCATGCACATATCTTCTAGGACTTGGCATCTTTTCTTTGATGGATCTTACACAGAGAATGGATCTGGAGCATGCATATTGTTCATAACACCACAAGGTTACTCAATACCTAAAGAATTTAGAATAAAATTTCCTTACACAAACAATATTGCTGAATATGAAGCTCTACTTAATGGCATGAAGATAGAAATTGAGTGGTAGGTGATAGAGTTGCACATTCATGGAGACTCATAGCTAGTCATACACCAAGTCAATAATGTTTACCAGACAAAAAATGAGAAACTAGTTCCATACAAATGCATGGTTGATGACCTTAAGAAGTATTTCATCTCAGTCACTTTTGAGCAGATTCCTAGAACAAAGAACAAGGCTTGTGATGCTATGGCAATGCTATCATCTCTACTATAGTAGCCCAAACATGAGCTATGTTATGAGTTCCTGGTAGAAGCACTGTCATTTCCTGCATATGATTCCCCTGAAACCCGCATGATCTACACTGTTGTCAGTCATGATTCTTCTAGATGCAAACACCTTTTCTCCTACCTTCAAGACCAAATCATCCCTGATACCTTCAACCACCATGAGAAATGATACCTTATCTAAAATGCATCACAGTATGTCATCATAGGTCATGACCTGTACAAACAGAGTCTAGATGGTACACTTCTTAGGTGTTTAGAACATGAGGAGTCTCAATGAGCATTAGAGGAAGTCCATGATCGTATATGTGGATCAAATTCCAATGATTTAACACTAGCTCAAAAACTTACTAGGGCTGGGTACTATTGGTCTGATATGGAAAAAGAGGCTATCAAATATGCTAAGAACTGTCAAAAGTGCCAAGTACATGGTAATTTGATTCATGCATCAGGGAGAGATCTTATTCCCTTTACTACATAATGGCCTTTCCAACAATGGGCATTTGATATTATAGGAGCTATATATCCACATTCTTCCAGTGGACATACTCATATCATTATAGCTATAGACTATTTTATAAAATGGGTAGAAGCAGTCCCTCTGACTCAAGCAACTAGCAAACAAATTTCAATGTTCATTCTGAACTATATCATTTGTCGGTATGGGATTCCACATTCTATAGTCACAAATAATGGTGGCTGATTCAAGAATAAGGACTTAGATTCCTTATGCTCTAAATTCAAGATTACACAACATTGGTCATCCATATAACTATCGTCAAGGAAATGGGTAAGTAGAAGCATCAAACAAAAATCTGTTGAAGATCCTACATTGCACAGTCAACAAGATAGGAAGAGACTGACATCTCATGATTAGTCCAGCTCTTTGGGCCTATAGAACAAGTATCAGAATGCCCACTGGGGCTACTCCTTTCACTTTAGTTTATGGGTCTGAAGCGGTGCTACCTACTGAGGTTAAAATCCCATCACTGAGAATCAGAATGCATGGTCTAGTAATTGATGATGATTACAGAGTGTCTAGGTTACAAGAGCTTGAACTACTAGATGAACATAGACAAGCTACGTATGATCATCTTAGAGTATACTAGAAGAGAATGTCTAGAGGCTACAACAAGAAAGTCAGACACAGAGAATTTCAGGTTGGCGATATAGTCTTGAGAGAAAATCCTAGAAATAAATCCCATAGAGAACGCAAGGGGAAGTTTGAACCCAGCTGGCTGGGTCCCTTTGTTATCACTTCTACTTTTGGCTTTGGAGCCTATCAACTCTCAACGACTGAAGGAGAACATCTCTGAGAACCAATCAACATTCTCCATCTGAAGAAATTCTATGCCTAAGGCATTCAGTCTATGGTAAAATGTCCTGAAAAAATGATCATCCTAGTGAAAACCTAGCAATAGGTGCTTTGATGTATCACAAAAAAATTAAAAAAATGAAAAATACAAAAAAGAAGACAAAGAAAAAGTTCCTTGGTGAAAACCTGGAAACAGGCGCCTTGGTAGCAAAAATAGAATCTCTGGCAAGATGGTGAAAACCAAGAAAATGGGTGCCACTTGTATCAAAATGCTCCATCTATCAGCACAATCTTGGTCTTTCCCAGCTTTTAGTCATGCTTTAGTTTGTATATATCTCCCGATTTTCTTTCGCATCCTGTTTTCAATAAAGTCGGTCTAAGCATAATCCAGCAAAAGTGTCTGTATCCTATCAAAGCTTCAACTTGGGGGCAATCAATGTCATATCCTATGGTCTTCAGTATCTTCAGACAAGTCATATCTAGTCAAGGTCCTTCCCAAGCTATGTCTAAGTCAGTCAGTCAGTCTCCTCACCAGGAAAGGATTTTACACCTTACAAAAAATAAACAACAACAACACAACTGAAAACAATCTCTGTGACATGCTTAAAATGTCTTTGTATGCTTATTGATTCATATTGATATTTTTGCATATTCTATCCCCTCGAGCTCCCCAATGATGTCCTTCATAGGATTTAGAGAATGATGACTGAGGGCATAATCTTTTATTTTTTTTTCTGCTTTGAGTGAAAATATAATAAATTTGAAAATTCTGGATTGAATTGGTGTCCACTATAAGTGCCTCCATCATGTATTAGATGGCCATGTGTACCTCAACCATCGATACTCAGATGCTTTAAGGAAGTTTGATCTAACTTTGTCTTTTTGAATGAGTTCTTAATCCTACTGTGAAACGAGCTACTACTCAAGGATGTGAATGATAAAGGGTCACTGCGGGTAGTTCACATTGGAAATAAAATAAATTCTACAATCGTTTGGCATGTTTGATCCGCAAGGTGTATTCAGGTCATCACAATGTTTATGTTCTGATGCTTATGCAAATTGCCATATCAAAATGGACATGATATTTAGGTCATCCTGGCTTTTGTGCCTTGATGCTTATATCTAAATCCGACATAACAAAACAAAAATCAATATTCATATGTCTATGGTTGCCTAACTAGTGGACATTGTATTGATTTATCTGGTGTTACCTATAATAAAATATTCAATGATGAAAAAGACCGACACATGATCAGTGACTAAGTCCTAGGTCCTAGGTCTGCATTTCATTTTGCACTTTGCATGATTGTATTTATCTCATGATTTCAAATCTAGCTTGATGCTTAATGATTCTCCAAAACTACGCTAAACATGACACAAGGACCGAGCTTCATATGAAGGTCCCCTAAAACTAAACCAACAAGCAGTCACAATCCTAGGTTACACATCCATTTTTGACAAATGACTGAGCACTTGCCTTAATCATAACCTGCAAAATATATCACATGTATCATTGTATTTAAATTTACATTTCCATATCATTAATCCATTGCATACATACATATACATCAAAAGAAACATATATTTACATTCTTTCATCTTTCATCTATCATTACATTGCATAATCATACATTTGAAAGTAAACATTGCATTGCATAATCCATACATTCTACACTAATCAAAGCATTTCATACATTTGCATCACATGATATTACATCATAAAACAAAATGACAAGTGCATATGAAGTCACAACCAAAATTGATCTTGTATATATATCAAAATGTCATAATCATACATGGGGGTGCACTACTGGCACAATATACAAAAGAATGAGCTCGATTGAGCTATCAGATATGATCAATGTATAGACAAAAATGGCAAAAATTAGTACACTATGATAGATCAGTTGTCTGCCTGCTCCTCCACATCTGGTACTCCTCCTCCGGCAGGTGCATCCGATGGTGGGTCAGCACGTGGTGCTCTAGCTCCCTTAGACGCAAGCATGTACTCTGAATATGAGGGCACTCTCTGATCAATAGGCACTCTAGAGTAATATGCATAAACATAATATGAGGCTCGACTCATCTGATGGATCACCTCAGCCTGTAGTCATCTCACATCAGCCTCATGATCCCAAACCTGTCTCTCTGATACTCTAAGCTGAGCCTCCACTAAGGCACTGTGTATCCTTAGATCCCACAACTACTGCCTAAGACATTTGATAACATCCTGAGGTGTCTGTCTCAACCTCAGATCTATCTTCATAGCTACAGTCTCTGCCTCCTCAGTAGGCTGATCTGCACTAGCCTCCATCCGCACCTTGCAATGATGAACCTCTACACCAAGGTCAAAATCTGGAGCATCCAGGGAATCCTCCATAGCAACATCCTGATGTGCTCCCAGAACCTCCTCAGCACTACCCACACTGCCAAGCTGACCACTCTCACCTCTAGCATATCTCCTCTAAAGAACTGTAGGTCTACCTATTGTAGAACTCTGAGGGTGAGGGGGTCTCATCTATCCTGATGGCCTTAGTGGGGTCATCATAGCTATAGGACATGGTGGTGTAGGATGAAAAATAGGAATCTGCACCTCCTGATGTCTCTGTCCTCTACCCATAGGGGCACCTGTCACATCCCCTACATCCTCCATAGTAGGGATGAGTTCTATAGGATCTAAGAATCTGTAGATGGGATGCTCTACAATCCAAGCCATATATGCATAAGTCACTCTAGCGTCAGAGATCTATGGCCTATAATCCCAGTCATGACTGATGTAACCCTTGTACTCCATGCTGCACTTTGCATATGATAGTCAAGGTGACCATCCGAGCTTGAGCTCTCATACCAATCGAGCATAAGAAGTAAAGTCCTATGGAGCATCCTGAATAATACCATACTGTCTCCACACCCGAGTAATCAGAAAATGCTCCAAAATAGTTGAAGACTGGCCAATCATCATCCTACTCTGGAAAAAATAACCAAACTGTACACTAGAGGTAGGCCACACCTCTATCTGCAAATATGGCCTCCAGGTCACAACAATCATGTCATACAGAATGTGCCTCTAGTACTCAGTGTGTCCCATCCCGACCTATGTGATGTAGCCAAAATATTTGTATATTAGCGGCTCCTATGGCTACCACTCATCTCTGCCTACTGGCCTACATATGGAGATATGCTCCTAGGCCCAGATCTGTAGAACAAGAACCCCAGATGCAAAAGACTTCCCCTCATGATACACTATCTCATGCATCTCAGAAAACATGTGGGCCAAAAGACACTGTCTCCACCCAAGCTCAGCTGGACTTGCCATCAGACGCTGCACCATAGGGGCCTAGCCCATCAGAAGTCCACACTACTGTCGATCAGACATGATGATCCCTCCGATCATACCAGCTATAATGCACTCTAGATGGTGCGTCTGTCCATATCTCTGTACTAGAGTCTACCATGAGATCTATTGGGCGATCTGCTCATCAGCTCCGAACAAAGATCTGAATGCAACCAAACCAACATTACCTGAACTAATGTAGTTTGGGCGAGGTCCATGAAAGGGTATTTGAAGAATCCTGTATATGTACTCTGGAGTCACAGTGATCTCTCCGGTAGGTAGATGGAAAGTCTAGGTCTCTGAGTGGAATCTCTCAACTAATGTAGTGATCAGGCCATGGTTTACCCAAATGTTAGGTAACCGAATCAGATACACAAAGCCACATGTAGCTAAATGTACTCTCAGTGGATCAAGCAATGAAATGCATAATCTCTGAGTCGTCAGATATGAGATCTGAACATGAACATCATGAAAGATGACCTACATAACACACAAACATGACATCCTATCAGTAACTTGGTCAAAAATCCAGTTCAATGCATAGAAAATGAGAAATTGACAACTTTAGAAGGTGCATTAAATGCTAAGGAATCAGCCTAAGAAATTAGAAAAGTCAAAATTTTGACCTAAGGATGTGAAAATTGCTCACTATTTTCCATATGAGTTTTTAGATTGGCACCAAAACTCATATGAGTTACTCTAATGTCTCATATGACACTTCATGGTCATACGACAATGTACAAGGTCTCGCACAACATATCAGGGACTCGATGAAATGTCGTACGAGAATTGGGTCCTCTTCATACGAGTTACACATGTAACCCATACAAGTCTAGACTTGGACTTGAAAACTTGTACGAGTCTTGGTGGACTGTCGTACGAGTTTCCGTGAAGCAAAAAAATGAAAAAGCTAAAAACGTGTAAAAGAATCCAAAAATGCATAAAACACGGACAAAATTGAATGCATGACAGACACATAGGTCCACTTACTAGGTTGCCATACTGGCGAGGTCGCTGGTAGCGTCGGTTGCACTTGAAACAGTGAGAGGACATAGGAACTTGCATTTTTGCTCAAAGGGCTCGACAGGTTCACAAAAGACAAATGGTTGAAATGAATTGAAAATGACCCTTTTGGGCCTTATATAGGTTTTGACCTAATTTTTCAAAGTGCTCCATTTTGCGTGAAAATTACACCCCTAGCTAATTTTGACATTTTGAACCCCTTTTGGGGATCAAAATCAAAATCTGAGATCATTTACTTTGTCAAAATCATGATTTAAAATTTTCAGACCCAGGATGGCTGACTGCTTGCATAATCGACCTTCAAAACATTAATGAAATCTAGAACTCAACTTAATTGATCATAATACATCAAACTATCAAAATTTCAACTTGGTCAACCATGGTCAACTCATAGTCAAACCTAGTCAAACTTTGTCTTCTAGACCTCCAAATGATGCAGAACGCATCCTTGGATGTGCATAACCACTTCTCAAATTGATTAACATGCTTCAACAATCTCTCAACACTGACTTTCTTGTCAGATTTTGATTTTCATCCTGAAGGGGGCATGGTATTGCACATCATCAGTCGAAATCTGTTACTCAAATCTTTCTTTAGTAATCAAGACAACAACCATGTCTAGTTACTGGTTCATCAAAAGTCCTCGTCACTTGGGGCACATCGCTTGGGGTATATCAGATTCATCAAGATCCATATCAATCTGGTGTTCTCTCACAAACTTGTAAACTATATCAACTCTTCGTAACCATCAGTTCATTAGTGTGATTTCCTTGGTTCTTCGTAACTAAAGGGTTCAGATTTGACATCCTTTTGATTCCTTTGGACAATCAGGTCTAGAGTCAGGACGATCATTTCTTTGTAATCATAAGGTTTAGAATCAAGCATTTTGACACTTTTTCGTAATCACCGATTCATTGTTGATAGAGTTAACATCATCTTGATTCTTTGGTCAATTGGGACCTGAATCACAAAATCTTCAAATCAATCAATCAGTTTCTGTCTTAGAATTGGTTAATCTTTTTCAAGATCAGTTTCTCCACCACATAATTGGGTCCACATCATCATAAAAAATGGATTAATCTTTGAACCACTGCGCTTCACACAGTAATTCAAAGAGGGGTAAAATGTAATACCCCGAAAATAGCCTATAGGACCATTGACCTCCTACATCGACAAATCGATCAAAATCGACACAAAAGTCCTAACCAAAGGCACATCTGCGCATCAAATCATTGAAAACCTAATCAATTTAATCTTAATTCTGCATCGGGGAATATTTCCTAAATATTCCTAATTTATCCTAATTATCTCCTAATTAAATATTATTTGGTGATAAATGATATTCTTTTATTTATCCTAAATTTGATTAATTGAATGTGATAAATATTTAATTAATTAGATTTAATTATGCCACTTAATCATTTAATTAGATTTAATTCTATTTATTCCTAATTAATATTATTTAATTTTGACAATAAATCCAAAATCCTACAAATAATTGATTAAATTCTTATTTAATTAATTAAATCCAGTTGTCAGATTTAATGATATAGTTTTTGGAATAAAATTTGATTAAATAATTGATTAACCCATAAATCAATTGTTTTGATTCAAAAATTAGTTAAGTTGAGAATAATTCATTTGAATTATTAAATTAATTCATAATTATCCAAGCACATTCAGAAAAGTAGTTAAACTTTAAATCAATAAATCAAATCAATTTATTATCTTTTTAAACTCAACATCTATTTCGAGTTAAAAAGTGATCTAAACTTTTGATTTGAGTTAAAAAGCTGATTTTGCATGATTTTGTGAGTTAACTAATTTTGATTTCCTGATAACTCAATAGTCAATCTGAGTTAATCAGGGAGAGATTTTTGGTTGTCCATGAGCTTTCAAAAATCTTGGATTTCTATATAAACAAGGCTCTGCCCTTCACAAAGGATCTTCTTCAATCTTGGAATCATCCTTCAACTGTGCTTGGAGAATCGAGCTTTTGCGAACAAGCGATTGTGGGATTTTTGTAATTTTCATTCATTGCTTTCAATCCATTTTTCATAACATAGCATATCATTATTAGATTAGACTTGCAATTCATTTGCATTCATAACAATTTAGATCAATTCCATATTAGTTTTTCATCTTATTGCATAGAAAATCCAAAAATATAGATTAATCTGCATCCATACTTTCATTGCTTTTAGCATTAAATCTTTCATTTAGGTATTGCATTGTCACTGGTCTCGGTCATAATATGAGAATATCAAACTCATACCTACTAGAAGGCATAAATCGCTTGGTTAGCTTCATTATTTCATTTACAAATTTCTTGATTTGCTAACCTCTAATGTTTTACTGAAGTGTTGTGTCTCAACCTAGGTACAAAATTCCCACACACATCTATTCTCTGTGACTTTAATTTTTATGAACAATATTTGTAAAAAAATAGATATTTGAAAACTGGTTTGTTCTAATAAAATGGGCCCCTAGAGCACAAACTAAGGAATTATTCTATTAAAAAAAATATTACAAGTTTGCTTTGATACAAGGAGCCTACATACAAAATTTCATTTTTGGATTTTTTTTCTTTTTTTTATAATTTTTTAATGAGATTTCATAAAAAAATATTTCTAGGCACAAATCAACATTTTTTAAGTTACATTTCTTGAAATGTCTTGAAATTCTACAGGGGGTATTCTCTTTGTGATTTTAATTTGGATAAAAATATTTTCAAAAAAAATAATAGATCTTTGAAAACGTTTTCTTTTTGTGTGCATGTGTAGGTGATAATCGTTTTATCAAAGACATTGTTTTGAAACTACAAATAATATTTGATTCTCTTATGTCTAAAATCTTATTCTCTATTATGAAATGACACATTTTCATTGTTGAAAATGCGCACTTGATGTAATGAAAAAATGTAGTGGACTCCCAAAACATGAGAAAGTTAAGATTGAGGAGTTCGTTAAATAGTACAAAAGAAAATGAGAGATAAATAAAAATAGATACCTAGCTCACAGATTCATACTTGATCTGTTGGAAGAAGAATTTGGATATGATGAACTCTTTAACGCATATTTGGAAAAGGTAACTAAGATAGCACATAAACACGGTAATATTCATGTTGATATTGGTGCACTTTCATCTTATCAGAACTAATTGCTAATTTTTTTGGTACTAACTTTTTCTTTGTAGCTTGTGGCTTGGAAACAAGTTTTATCCTTTATTAATCTAACATCAATTCATCTTTCATTTTGGTACTCTAAAAATGAGCAATGCATGCTCAAACATCACAATTCATACTTCATTTTGGTGCTTAAAATTGATGTGTGGTTAAGAATTGAACAAAGGCAAAGAACATTTGAAACTGGTGCAATAAAATTAAACAAGGAAAAATATTTTTGGACTTTGGTGAATCTAAAATTGAACAAGGAAAATATCATCTCATTTGGTGCTTTAAAATGAACCTACGTGCTTGTTTTGATGTTTTAGATTAAGCTAATATTTGGCCTTTTGGTGTTTAATTGGATTAATCTGGTGTCTTGAGTTCTTGGTGTGATTGCACACTCTGTTAGATTAAAAACCATTTTGTTTGGAGAGGCATGTCTAGAAGGTTCACTTAACCTAACTAGGGATGACCTCAAACTAGCAAATCCCTCTGGTCTGTATAGAAACAAGACTCTGGGAAAACTTTGGTCTTATATCTAACAAAGCTCAAATGAGGTGTGTTGATGATAGTATGGATTGGATGAAGTATCCCTAAGCAACCATCATGGTCAACTAGAGACTTAAGTGTCTCACATGTGTACAAATTGATTAGGTAGACTCCAAAAATCTTACTATAGTGATATTAATTAGAGGCCATCTAGTTCACCTCTAAATCATTGTCTTATTATAGTGTGAGGGGAGGGAAGAATCTCCCGCCAAGACTCCCATCATATGTGTCCCAAGGATATTGTGTTATGAAAGAGATCTTTATTAACATGCTAATAAAACCTATAAAAAGAAAAAACAAAGGCACCTTCAAGAGGAATCTTGTATTTTAGTTGCATGACAAAAAAATTTTGTGACCTTACAGATATCCAAGCAATGGGCCTATAATATTACAATTGAAGCCAATTTGACCTTAGATTAGACTGCATATATATTGTTTTCATCATGACAAACCTTGTGAAAACTTGAAGCTTAAAACACTTATTGAACATACACCGATTGTTTCTTTTTTGAGTCATTCATACAACCATATACTGATTGTGTGATTATTGAGTTTGTACATCTCCAAAATTTTTCCTACAACATTGGTCGTACAATATTATCCTATCAAGAGAAAACTAAATCAACACTTGTCCTACCAAGAGTAAAACAGAGTCAACTTTGATCCTACAACATCATCCTACATAGAGAGAATTATTCCAACACGAGTCCTACAAATGGTACGTTTACATTTCATCATGGTTCCTTGTGATTGAAATACTTACATAGGCATATCTTGCATCCTTAGAATCTTTCTTTTTTGCATAGTCATCATTTTAGTCCAAAAAATCCAAAAAACCAAAAACATAGCTTGCATATTTTAGGATTAAAAAGTATTGCACTTCTTAGAGTCATTCACCAAATTATAGGGTACATTTTCCTATGACATTCCTATAGTGTTCTTTAATTTTATCTTGACTTCATTAGCACAATATTTATCTACTTGCCTCAGCACATGCACGTTATCATTTTGGTAAATATTTGTCTTGGACATGCATTATTTCACAAATTTATCACTTTTTTCCTACCTTTTAGGAGTCAAGATAGTCCTCAATATCATTTGGGTCTTTCCTTAGAGGTTTTACCTTTGAAGCTTATAGAATCTCTCTTAGGGTAATGTACTTGCACCTTAGACATCATTTTTTTAATTCATTCTTAGTTTGCATTGGCATCCCAAAATAAATAAATAAAAAAAAATAGTTTCCCTTATTATCTTTGCATTTTCAAAATAAAAAAATAAAAAAACTAGAATTTGATTTCCCTAGACGTCTTGCATTTTTGCATATGTCGAACACACAATCCAAGAAGAGTAAGGACAAGATGGAATACAACCAAGAATCCAACTAGGATTCCACTTGGGAAATTGACTTTGCATCTAGAACGTTGATGCTAGATTTCAAGAATCCTAAGACATTGTTGCGTCATAAAAAAACACAAGTTGGTATTCCACCATTAAATGAGTTCTCCCTAGAGGAGATTAGGGATAGATTCACAACATAAGAGATTAAAGATGGTTTAGATGACAAGCAGTCAATGATAGTCATAGAGGCCATGATGAAGTCTAACCTGAATAAGTACTTTCATATGCTTGCACAAAGTGGTGCTAAGTTTCCCACTAGGTTCGATAGATCCACCATAGTAGAGGACATACCTATGTCATCATCTTGGGTTGGCTCAATGAAAACCCTTCCACTCACTTCTATCCTCCCATCTACCAATTCCACACAAAATGCTTCCAAAGTCACCACATCTTCTAGTACCCTAGGGGTCCAGTATAATAATCCCCTATTTGTCAACTTTCCAGCCACATCTAGTGTAGTCACTACCGTAGAAACACCTTCCATATTGACCTTGGCTAATCTAACAAGTACCTCAAAAACAATGGCAACAAGTTCCTCTAGTATAGCTCCCCAACCCAAGTAAGGACTCCCCCTACCAGGGGATCCTTAACTACAACCTCCAAATATTCCTCAACCAGGTGTCCCTTCCAATTCAAGACAATCCAAAATCAATCAAGGGGCACCTCTGGCTAATCCAGATTATTCAGTAATATTTCTAAATTTGTTAAGAAAATGATGGAAAATGGGTCCAAACTTGCCATCCTATGCAAGAACCTTATCAATTCCTAGCACCTCAAAAATTCCAAGCACCCCAACAAGTCCTAGCACCTCAACATGTCTCAATACCTCAGCAAGCCTTAACACCTTAACAAATCCAAATACCTTAGCAAATCCCAACACCCCAACAAGACCAAGCACTTCATCATGTCCCAAGAACTCAATAATTCCAAGCATATCAACAATTCGAATCACCTCATCAAGTCCAAACACCATAGCATGTTCTAGTAGCGCAACAAGTCCTAGCACTTCAACAAATCCCAACACCTGCATAAATCCCAATTCCTCGACAACTTCTAGCACCGCATTATATACCAACACCCCAGCACATTCCAACACTTTAGTATGTACCAATGCCTCAATATGGACCACTACCTCATGTTACTACAATACCTACAAATATGGGATATGAAAATCCCTGCAATCAGGCACCACAATACAATGGAAACCCGTTTATTTATCCTAATGCAGTATATTCTACATTGACGCCCACTAATATACTTGCTCAACAATTTCAAACCCTTCAAAAACAATTCATAAACTTAAAAATGAGAGCTCCTAAAAGGTCTTACACCATAGAAGGACTCATTCCTTATCCCTTTGATAGGATGCTACATATGTCATCATTTCCACACAACTTTGTCATAGCTAAATTTGGTAGGTACAATGAAAAGGTTGATCCTTGTGATCACATAAGAGAGTTTTTCATGATATGTATGAAGGTATTCCATAATCACAAATATCTAATGGGAATCTTTCCACGTAATCTTAGTGGGACAACCATGGATTGGTTCTGTAGACTCCCTCTTGGGATAAAGTCATAGAACAAATTAGCAGAAAAATTCATATCCCACTATTCACACAACATTGTCATAGAAGTAACATTGATGGATCTTTGAACCACCAAGAAAAATAATGGAAAGAAATTTACCTCATTCCCACAACTTTGGAGAAATGTTGCCTCTAAGGCATCCTTCTATCTACCAACCAAGGAAAAGATCCACATATTCATAGAAAACTATCAATTAGATCTAAAGTGTGAACTACACTCCCAACATATTGAGTCCTTCAAAGAACTAGTTGAACAATGGATAAAAGTAGAAAGAACCCTCACCTTGAAGGGAATCATCAAGAAAGAGACCAATAACCTAACACCTTATGAAAAATATAAATATTGGTCCAAAAATAAGAATGTAACAAATGATGGCATTGTGGATGCAAAGATGGCACAACTAGTCTTACGTGTACACACACCAACTCCAGTTCAACATACCCAATAAACACAAATTTCTCACAATGTTAACAAAAATTCTCCTAAACAAAGTCTAGAATAGACCAATATGCTTAACCAACAACATATTTATTCAAGATAGAACCCCAATCCATGATGAGAGTTTATGCCTCTTTCAAAACCTCTTGAGATGATCCTAAAGAAATTAATACAGTCCCAATTAGTCACTTTACCTAAGATAAGACACTATGAAGGTCATGGTAAACCAACATGGTGGGATGCCAATAGTTATTGTAGCCACCACATAACTAAATGACATAAATGAGCCAAATATATGCAATTGAAACACATTGTCCAATATTTCATTGACCATGGTGAGATCAAAGTTGTCACTAATTTTGGCACCACCAACCAAGACCACAAGGTGTTCCAAAACCCATTGATGAATCACAACAAAGGTAAGTCCTCTACTTCATGAAAGAATAATCAAGAAAACCTCACTTACAGCAAAGAATACCCAAATTTGACCATAAACACCATCACCATCTGAGGTCCAAATACTAGTTGTGTTTTTGCCACCCACCGTTCCAAAATAATAGTGCAAGGAGTCACATCAAAAACTGATATACCAAGTAAGTTGTCCATTCCACTGTAAAGTCAGTATAATTTTCTAGACCATCTAAAAAATACCCCAGCACAAATATCCATATATGAACTGCTCCTCATTTTTCTTGACCACAAAGCAGTCTTGGATACAACCCTACAACAGTCATCCATCCTAAAAGACCTAGAATTTGATGAGTTTCAAGCCATAGTAGGGTACTTGTCCATACCACATCATGCTGCATTCACTAAAAAAGATCTTCTAGCACATAAACCATCCCACAATGACCCTTTAAATCTAGAAGTCCTTGTCCATCTTCACAAAATTAGGTGAGTATTTATAGATGGAGGAGCAGGTCTAAATATTTGTACAGTAAAAGTGGTACAAGCATTAGGCTACTTTGAGATTTGTGTAGATGTCACTAAGGTCATAATAAGAGCATATGATGATGAATAATTTCCTTCTAAGGATTTCATAAGTCTCCCAATCAAATTAGGTTCTTTATACACCTAAAAATGGTCATCTAGACTATTAGCCCCTTGCTAGCATTATTTGCTAAATTCATCAATTGCTGATTCTTGATCAAATCCTAGTTCTATCATTTATTCGATTATTTTCTATGGGCTAACCATCTTATCCTAAGTCTTTATTTATTAAAAAGAATATTTCCTCCCCTTTTATTAAATAAAAAACACCCACTTTCCTCTTATCCTAAGTTGCACAAAGAAAGCATTATTCTTATTTTATAAAAAGAAGAAAAACACTTTTTGTCTCATATGGACACAAAAGTCAACTCTTATTTTCTCATTGGAGGATATTTGTGCACATGGATTGCTCCTCTTTCAAACTCCACCCTTGATTAAATCTTTTGCCTCTTAATCTCCATGGTCCATTCCTTCTCATTTCTTATAAAGGAGAGCTCTCTTCTTCATTCTAGATCCCCAAATTTTTATGCTTACCTTATGCTGCAGGATTTCTTGGAGACTTTGGAGCTTTTGAAGACTTTAGAGATTTTTGAAGACATTCTTGCATCTAACCTTCATTTCTTGCATCATAGCTTCATATTCTTGCATTGTTAGCTTAGTTTCCTTTATGCTTTAGATTAATTCATCTAGCTTAACTAGGAGGCTTTGTAATACTTGTTCTTTCATTTCCATAGTTTAGCTTGCATACTCATCTTAATCTAGCTTGCATTGCATTTCATTTGATTCTTGAGGATATTGGCATTCTTGCCCTTGTCTTCATTTGAATCTCCCATTGCATGGTTTACTAGCAAGGTTATTGGCTTAATAGCTCTAGCTGAGAGCATTCTTAAACACCCTTGCACTCCATGCCTAGGGAGCTATGGATCAATTTTTGAGACCTCATTCTTGAGTGTTCTTGATTGTAATGAATCATAGAAGTGCTTGAAGTGTTCTCGTTGTGCTATACCTATGTAAACATTCTCAAACATCAAACATCATGGTAGCATTCATAGGGTTTTTCAGTTTTGATATCACGATTGTTTGTCTTGGCAAGGTTGCTTTTGTGTTTGTTTCAAGTGTTTGAAGACATGTTTGATCCCATACTATTTGCAAACCTATCAAATTACTGCTGTCATTGTGATTGAAATTGAAAAAATCAACCCTCAAACTGAAAATTTCAAGCAAACAGTCCCAAAAACTGAGTTTTTTATGTTCATTGGTCAAAGAGTCGTACAATTCTGCAACAGTATCGTGCCCTGTGGAGAGAAATATCATGCGATAGTTCACCATTGCTGACTATCACCCCACCTACCTGGAAAGTATCGCCCAGGCTTATTGAAAACTATCGCCTTGTTTAAGGCAAAGTATCACCTCGCTATAAACTATCACCTTGCTTGCCTGGAAAGTATCACCCTGAGTCATTCTACTGTCCTGTTGCTGTTGCAATCTGGAGTTGTTACACTTGCATTTTAACCTGCTGTAGAGTGTCTTTTTTTTTTTTGTTCTTATCTGAAGCTGGTTTGTTACCTACATGCTTAGGATTGTTCTAGACTGAAACAAATGAGCTAAAACTATTGGATTTGAGCCTATCAAATGTCACTTTTGATCACTTGTCAAAACACAATTACCTATCTAGCTACTTACTAATTGAGCTTCTTGCTCACATCTAGGCTTGTGTCAATTGACTGCTGTAAGTTCTTGAGCACTTTTTCCAGCCATCTCTATTGTTCTATCTCGACAAGTGATCATCATTGGCTTTTGCTTATCTCAACATCTAAGAAACTTTATCTCATTTTATTAGCTGAACAACTTTCTTTTTCATGCCGGTTACAACTCGGTCTCAATTTGAACAAGGGATTCACCCTTCATTCAATTATATGCAGTTACCTTCTCCCACTAGACGCTCACGAGCACCTATTAGCAATGCTAGTTCTAGTTCTAAAGATTCTAAGGCTACCCCGTGGTATAAAGGAGGCTTTCTCTTTTCTGCATTTAAGTCCTCCAAAAACATAGATAGTGTCTCACTCACTCTCACTGAACAAGAAAAGTTCTGCTATTTGCAAGAACACTTTGAGCATAAGGACAACCAAGCTCATTTAGACAAAATGGATGCTGCCATACGCATGGCTATGAGAGGAGTATCTCATGAGCAACCCAAGATTAGTGGTTATGAGCATAGACCACTTTTTGGTACTAATGGCAACTATGGCAACAACACACCACCTAGATCTCCTCTGAGACAAACTTTTGCTGTACCTTCTTCACCTCCTAGACCACCTCCCTCTCACCATGAGGAAGAGGCCGTTGATGATATTTCTAGTGAGGATCTTATTGCATTTGAACAAGATGAGGACTCCCAATGAAAGATGCTTAAGCTTTTAGAGTGCAATGGAGACCAATATTTCCAATATATGACTTCTAGAGGATACAAGCTTCCTCCCAGCTATGATGTGAGATAGATTGTCCAACAAAGAGTACCAACTAAATTGGAAGTCCTTCAGGAAGAACTATGTTGGACAAATCAACGCCTTACCCAAATGGCAATAGAAAGAGAGCCTCCACAGGTCTCTTTTGTAGAATCAATTTGTGCTCTTCCTTTTGATAAAAGTCTATACATGGTCCCATTTCCTAGGGATATTGAGGTTCCCAAGTATGACAAGTATGATGGAAATGGTGATCCTCATGACCATGTGCGTCACTTTTACACTCTTAGCATGGACTTCCTTCATGAAGACACATTTTTGCTATGATTGTTCCCTTGAAGCTTAAGAGGACAAGCTTTAGAATGGTTTGCAAAGTTGACACCTCCTTTGAAGACTTTTGATGAGTTAGCTAGGTGCTTCACACAATACTATTCATACAATATCCAACAACCTATCACCATGATAGATCTTGGTGCTTTGAGACAAAACCAAGGAGATTTATTTGCTACTTATTTGCAACATTGGAGGTGATTGTATTCTTGGTATCCTCATCAGCTACCCGGAAGAGAAAAGATTGATATTTTTGTCAACACTCTTGTGCCTGAGCTGTATTATGATCTAAGGAAACAACTGTTCTCCTCTTTCAATGACATGGTTGAAAGTGCATATTAGATTGAGGATGTGGCCATCAGAAAGGGGGATATTGTTATTAATAAAGATACTAGAAACAATGGCAAAGACAAGAGCAAACCTTGGAATAGGAATAAGTATGTTGTCAATGATGGGGTTGTAGATGCCCCTAAAGCCAAAGAGCTTGCTTTCAACCTCTCTAATGCCATCTACGCAACAAAACAATAAGAAGCTTAAAACACTCAAAATGCTGCTAAGCCTCAGAATGTAGATAAACCTAAGAAGCAATTCCGATGATGGGTCTATACCCCATTGGCTGAACCATATGATGTGATTCTTAAGACTTTGGTTGCCAATAATTATCTTACGCTTCCTAAGAAAACTCATCCATATGATCCACCAGTTAAGCTTGATTGGTGGAGAGAGGATCATTACTACCACTATCATAGAAACAAGAAACATAAGACTGACAATTGTTTCACGCTTAAAGATGCTATACAAGATCTCATTGATGACAACATAATTCTCATAGATGGCTTAGTTAAAAATTCTAATCACACAGCTTTCAAAGACCCTCTACCTAAGTATGACAAGGGGGAGTCCTCTCAAACACATAAGAAGAATCATGATGCTAAGATCAACTATACATATACTTCTGATTCGCCTGTGATCAACATGGTAGAGCCTGTTGAGAGTGTTCTTATGATACGACCTCAAGATGATAATAAAGTTAGTCAGGGTATGCCAAAGTTGGTCTTGCAAACATATGGTAGTTCATCTTCCCGAAGTGAGGCACTAAATGTTGTTACTAGGGGGCAAGCTAAACTGGTCCTTAAAACTGCACCTGATCCCAAGCCAGCCTCATCTTTCAAACTAGCAGCTCCTCCAACTTTGTCTAGCTATGATCTTGTCCATCAGTTGCAATGAACACCAGCATACATATCTATTTTTGAGTTGCTTGAGCTATCCCCTTTACACCAGGAGATCCTTGAAAAGGCTCTACGTACAACTAATGTCCCTAATGACATTGACCTAGATAGGTTCTAGGCTATGGTTAACCACATCTCATCACCTCACTATCTCTCCTTCTCTGAAGTAGATGACACATCTCTTAACCACCCTCACAACCTTGCCTTACACATTGAAGTTATGGTCTACCACACCTAAGTCCATCGAGTCCTGATAGACAATGGTGCTGGGTTAAATATTGTTTCTTTCAATGTCATACAACAATTGGGTTTGTCAGAATTTGTTGTCGATCCTAAGTGAAAAATCACTATAAAAGCATATGATGAAGTGGAAAGATCTTCCAAAGGTCTTGTCACACTACCTATTCGAGTGGGCCCTATCATGAAAGATATCATGTTCCAAGTGTTGGACATCCCACTTGCTTATAACATCCTTTTGGGTCATCCTTGGATCCATGACATGCAAGCTATGCCTTCTACATACCATTAGTGTGTCAAATTCCCACATAACGGAGCTGAAATTGTGATTCTTGGGGATCATTCTATTGCTATCAATACTCTTGCTGCTGCTGAAATGTTTGTTCCTCACAAAAAACCCTCTAATGATCCTACTGCATCCCTGGTTACCACTGAAAAAACTTTTAAGATGATGAGCCTTGGTATGGGTGAATACACGCTGGATTCCCTTGCTGCTATGCCTACTTCTCCTAGTATGGGAAACCTTCTGATAAGATGAAGCCTTCTGCTTCTGCCATGACAATTTTTGGTAATTTTGTTCAAGTGTCCATACCCCTAGAGGTAGAAAGAGAAGAACAAGCTGTTAGAGAATGGATCTATAGAGACGAAGAAGACAGTAGCACTATTGCTACTCCTATTTCTCCTAAGTGCTATGGTAAAGGCTATACATTTTTGTAGAAAATGGGCTATCA
This sequence comes from Chamaecyparis obtusa, assembly GCA_027943335.1. Classification (NCBI taxonomy): domain Eukaryota; kingdom Viridiplantae; phylum Streptophyta; class Pinopsida; order Cupressales; family Cupressaceae; genus Chamaecyparis; species Chamaecyparis obtusa. The sequence continues at coordinate 719,550 of BSBK01006631.1, forward strand.
AGGTCAAGGACCTATAAATGATAATGGACACACCCTAGTCAAGCCTTTGAGTCCTACTAATGGCCAACCCTCTAAGATTACAACAGGTCTAGGATATGGTGCCGATGATGACCTCCCTACATGTTCTAGAAATGCTCCCATGATTAGTGATTCATACACAGATACATATGAGTCACCACTGCACACTATGGCTCAAATGGGAGACAATATTATTTCTACTTCACTCCTTTGGGAAGGAGAATGCATGTTTACTAATGATACAGCTGAAGCCTCCATGTCCATAAATTTTATACCTAATGAGTCATTGAGCTTTGATAGACAACGTAGAAATATTGCATGCTTAAATAAAAGAGATCTCACAAATAATGACACTGAAGCCTCTACTTCTAAAGGTCCTAAACCTTGTTGGTGCAAGCATCCCACTAGAAGCATAACAATAGATTCAAATGAATATGAATGGGATACTCTCTCCGATGGATCTTCCACAGTGGATATGGAAGTGGAGGTGGTTCATACTTATGGTGACCAACCCGACATAGTTGATGAGTCTCACGTAGGGTCTGATGAGTTTAATCCATGTATTGCTTTAGTGGACCATGCTAGTTCCTCTCTAACAAGTCTAGATCTTAACACTTTTGGAGCTTATCCTATAGGCTCGACCTCTCTTGTCACTAGAAATGACATCCCTCGCATAAATGCTATTGAACCAGTCACTTCATTTCATCTCGCAAAATCAGATCTCATAGGTTGGTCCACCCAGGATCAACATGCCATTGAACCTGTTACTTCTTCCACCAGTGAACCAGCAACAAAAAGGACTGAATCAGAAATCAAGTATCTCAATCATCAAATCAAAAGAAAAGAGCAATGGTCAGATGATGAAAACCACATTGTGGCGGTATCCAAACCTCAAAAAAGTAAAAATAAAGACCTGCTAAAAAATGATGATTATCAAATAAAAGATGACAAGATGATTCTTTACAAGCACATGGTGAACTTATCTGAAAATAAAGTTGCTAATGTCATGGTTACTTTGACATCCATTTTACAATTGAAAAAGCTTAAATCATGCTTTAAGTTCCTGGTGGAAGAATTACACTATCTTGCTCATAGTCCTTACACTGCCATCATATTTTCCTATCTCCAAGATCATGTTATTCCTAAAAATATAACATGCAATATGAAGCGCCATCTCATCCATCACACCTCACACTTTACCCTCGTCTCTGGTGACTTGTATAGGAAGGGTCTAGACGGAAATCTCCTTAAGTGTCTAGAAATAGAGGAGTCAGACAAAGTGCTAGCTGAAGTCCGTGACGGTATATGTAGATCACACTTTAACGATCCCGTGCTAGCTTGGAAATTTCTTAGGGCTGGCTACTATTGGTTAGGACCTTATCTTATCACTATAGCATTTGGGTCTGAGGTCTATCAGTTATTTACATCAGAGGGAGCAGAGCTTATCGAGCCTATCAATGTTCTACAATTGCAGAAGTTCTATGCCTAAGGTTCCTGAGCTCTTTTGTACATATTTTATTGATCCTGAAAAAATCTCAAAAAAATTCATATATGATGCTGAAAAAATCCTAAAAAGCATAAAAAGTACTGCAAAAAATGAGCATCCTAGTGAAAACCTAGCAATAGGTGCTTTGATGTCTCACCAAAAAAGTCAAAAAATGCAAAAAAATAAATAAATAGAAAAAGTGCCTTGGTGAAAACCTGGAAACAAGCGCCTTGGTAGCAAAAATACAAAAAAATTGAAAAAAGTCCTGAAAAAATCTATCAGGTGGTGAAAACTTGAAAACAGGCACTACTTGAGACGCTTGCACCTATGTCTATCAGTCTTGCATGGCACTCCTCCGCTCCACTTCTCGCTTTGCCTCTCCTAGCCTGGAATTGACTCTTGTCTTAGTCTAGGGGGCATACATTGTTCTAGCTTATCTTGGGTCTCTTTGTGCATTCGGGTTTCTTGGGCCTCTTGGTTCTAATGGTGTTTTTCAACACCACCCCAATTGTGTTTTTCAACACTTTCCTAGTGTCGAGTGTTTCTCAACACTTATCAGATATCCTGTCCGTAGTCTCGAATGATACAATATTTCTCACTAGCAGATGCGATACTCAAAGTTTGACTCTATGACCTACACACACACACTTCAACACTTGACTTGCTAACATTTGCTTTATTTCTTTGTGTGCTATCTATGATGATTTCTTTGCTGAGTGTTCTATCCCTAATAGTTTTTGATGATGCTGAGCTAGAAGACTGGGGCATGAGGACATGTTTTATTTGCTTTTTGCTTGTGGGTATATTTTGTTGGTCCTCACTATCATTAGCATTTATGCTTGTTCCACTTGACATTGGGATCTACAAGGTATTATCCTTGACTATTTTTTGCAAGTGCATACTTGTAGTCATGTTGACTTTCTTGTGTCTCGATGTGAGTATAATCTTGCTATACTAAACTTAGGAAATCTCACTGCACTAGTCATCTTGACCTACATGTCTTTGGTGCCTAGGTGGGATTTCCACATTTCTATCCGATATAGATCATATTCAAATCCACATAGTTATGCTAGTGTGTATTGTATGATCTTGCGACGCTACCAATAATGTTTGATGATGAATATTAGAGTCTAATGGTTTTGTAACCTTGCAAGTAAACCACTTTTCATAGTAGCTTGCATTCTTAGGTTCATGTTAGTTTAGTTTTTCATCTTGCATATGGAGAGAGAGCTCTCCTTTCATCTTTCATGGACTTATTAATCAAACTGCGCTCACATTTCACTTCTTCTTGATCATGTCTTTCACTTTTTGTCTTTCATATCACATCATTTTCTCTTCATTTCGGGATTGAAACCGAAATCCAAGTTCACCTTGATCATCAAAATCACATTTCTCCTTCTTCCGCGCAGTTGGCTGACCTTTTGAGGCCTGATCCTTCAATCTTTGCTGGGGCATCTTTCTCTCCTCATCTCCACCTCTTTCAACCTTTCTAGTCTCTCATTCATTTCATCCATTTCATCTCTTCTTTGATCTTTGTTGGGGCCTACCTTCACTACTTGATGGTTATTCTATCATCTTTCATCTTCAATTATGACTTTTTAGTGATTTGATCATGTTGCTTGATTTCTGCATTCCCTCTACCTGATTTCGCTTTCGATCCTGAGGGGGCAGACACATCATATTTCTATTGGCTATTCTTTAGAGCATATGCTTGACCTTTCCATTTTCTCTGATCGATCTATCTTTGCACTTGACATGTTAGTTCTCATCTCAAGTTCTAATACTGTCCATCTCTTTCCTAAGTGTTCAGTACTATCGCTACCAGGCTGACCATGCAGGATTTGCTATCTCTTTGCACTTCATTCTTTGGAGTCAGATCTCTATCTATTGCCTTCTTGGCTGATCTATTCTTTGACGTAATGTGTTCCCAGATCAATCACACATTAGTCAAAGAGGGGAAAATGTATACACCTAAAAATGGTCATCTAGACTATTAGCCCCTTGCTAGCATTATTTGCTAAATTCATCAATTGCTTATTCTTGATCAAATCCTAGTTCTATCATTTATTCGATTATTTTCTATGGGCTAACCATCTTATCCTAAGTCTTTATTTATTAAAAGGAATATTTCCTCCCCTTTTATTAAATAACAAGCACCCACTTTCCTCTTATCCTAAGTTGCACAAATAAAGCATTATTCTTATTTTATAAAAAGAAGTGTAGACATGGAAAATTGGCAAAGGCTTAAATCAATCAAAAGGTGCATCAAATCATCAAAATAGCATGAAAAATCGATAAATGGAACAAAGGCAATTTGAATCAAAGAAAAATTCAATTAAATGATTAAATGATTAAATAAGGCTTGAAAAGGGGAAAAACACTAAGAAATTGATTAAATTCAATTAATGACATAGTGGTTGAAAGCAAAAATCAAAATGAACCTCTTACCCTTCATGGCTAAATTTAATTACTTTAATTAATTAATAAATATGAAATTCCCTCAACAAAGGAAAAAGGAGACAAAATGGACACAAATCACTCACTTTTGTTGAAATGGTCCAGCCTTTTGAAACCATTTAAATGTTTGTCCCCCAATTTAGGGACAAAGCAAAGCCAATTGACCTTACCCAAGCATAACCATGGTTATCTCACTCTACCCCCTACCCTTGGGAAAATCTTATAAATAGAAGGCATTTTGAGGCATTAATAATCCACTCCATATCTTTGAATTGCAGCAAAGCTCTTGCAATTTGCATCCACACCACTCACTTAGCATTTTCATTGATATTTAGCTTAAATTGTTGATCATTTTAGAGATTTTCTTATCAAATAGAGCTAGAATTTGATAATTAGATCTAAATTTGCATATCATATAGCTTAATTCTCATCTTTAGAGTGTCACTAGTGAGGATCATAGCTGAGAGCCTCATTTACCACTTTATTTTAGAGAACCATGAGATGTTGATAGATTAATTGTGCATTATTTAGATTAGTTTACTTTGAATAGTGTAAATTCTCTTTAAATCTTGTAATTTCATGAAGGTGTAAATCACTCACACACAAATGGCGCCCACCGTGGGGCTCTAGGCCTCAAATTTATCAAAATTTCCACGTTATTTGCAAATTTAGGCTAGAATTGCATGATTTTGCTCACTGTTTGCAGGTTACAGGAAAGAAATCACGCCTACCAGTAAAGAAATCACGCCTACAGTAAAGAGATGTCGCTCGCGGTAATTCAGATGTCGCCTGTAGTCTGAACGCTCACGCTTCTTACCAGCAGAATCACGCTTCTGGATAAAGAAATCACGCCTGCGGACATTAGATTATCGCCTGACGAACAAAGATCTGATGCCTTTGGCTATTTGGATGTCGCCTACAAAGAATTAAAAAAGCCGCGGCCGATGAATTAGTTTACGCCTGGTGTAAAGGGAGTTTACTGCATTTCGCTTTTAATTTGTCGCTTTGGATATTTTAAATGTCGCTTTCAGTTAATTAAATGTCGCTTCTCTGAGTTAATTTGTCGCTTGGAATAAAGAATTCACGCGTTCATTTAATTTGATATCGCACTTAATTACTTTAATCTCGCTTGAGCCCCTTTTGGTGACGCTCGCGGTTAAAGTAATTACGTCTTTATTAAATTAGATCTCGCCTTTAGCAAAAGAAATGTCGCCTGGTTTAGCATTTATATTGTATCAGAGTAATTGCTATTGTCGCCTGTATTAAAGATTTCACGCGTTTGCTAAATTTAATATCGCACTTGACTATTTTAATCTCGCTTGAGCCCCTTTTGGTGACGCTCGCGGTTAAAGTAGTCACGTCTTTGTTAAATTTAATCTCGCCTGTAGTCTGGATGATGTCGCCTAACTGTATTTTCTCTATTTTGTCAAAATAAGGACTGTATGCTAACTTCACTGTCTGTTTTTCTGTCTCAGGTACATGCTCTGTCACAGAAAAGTGCTCAAAATTTTTTTTTTTTCTTTTTTGCATGCAAAAAAGAAACAAAAAAGGACGTCCTATTAGAGTATATCTTGCACCTTTTGGATTTAATTTGCAAATATTTGAGTTCAAAATAAATCAAGAGCATAATCAATTTGATCATTTTAAGCTTTTTGATTTTGGTTTCCCCTCACTTTGTATGAATTTGTGTTGACTAACTTGTTAGTGGAGGGAACGTTTTGCTAAGGTAAGGGAAGGATTTGGAGAGAAAATGAGAAAATTTACTACTTAAAAATGCGCCTAGCCTTTGCTAGCATCGTTTGAGGTATTTCTCTCATCAAGCTTGCAAAACTTCCCTTAAATTGTGGCATTTTCAAAGTTCAAAACATAGTTTAATCATAAAAGGAAAAGAACAAACATTTCAATTCTAAGAACCCCTTTGTCACGGGGTTGAAAAAGAACCAAATTTGATTGTGAGTGTTTGGGATAAGGGAAAAGCAATAGGGATATGCTCTTCACTCTTTGAGTGAATCAAATTCCCAAACTTGCTCTACCAAATCCACTTTTCATGCTTTCAAATGAACATGTTTAAAACTTAGTGGGCTCGCCTCCCGAGATTGCCTTAGAAGGGCCGGTGAGAGGGACAGCCCAAAGTGGGATACACTTGCTTTTGCCGCGAGAATCCGACCCACTATAAAATGAAACGCGGGTATCCTTAATGGGGTACACGACAAAAGGATTTTAGCTCTTTCGAACTTCCTCTAGTAGTCCTAACGGATTGCGCAAAATCGTGCTTTTGTGCGTGTGGGAAGCCCCTTAACATAGTTGGGGGATGAAAAGCTAAGATCTCTTTTGAACGGAAAACTTACTACATAATGGTAAAATAGCAAAACTACCTATTAGAGCCATGTTTAAAAGCCAAATTTGTGCTAGGTAGCTTGCTTGGAAGTCTTTCTTGTGATCAAACCCGTGGAAACATTTGAGAATATACACATTAGAATGATCTAGGGATATGGTGAATTATTGATGTGTCTGTTGAGATTGTCTTCAACTTTTCAAACAAGAAGTTCCAAAGTACTTGATCAAACTACAATTAAATTTTTAAATCTTATAAACTGATCAATACCATTTACCCATTCCAAACCAACCCAATCAGATTGAAATTAAAGAAGGAAGGATTGATCCATAATGATGAGCCTATTTGAGAAACAAATCAACCCTATTATGGAGCATAATTATCAAAGTCAAGATCAAGATCTCCATAGGAATCAAAGCGATGAGGTTTCTGAAGATGACGTTGTTGAAGCATCCCAAAGTCCCGTGTTTCTGGAAATAATGGAATTACTTTTGAAGTGGGATAAAGACACATATTTTCTAGCTTTCGCTCAAGCAGGAGCTAAACTTCCTTATAATTATGACACATCAACCTTGAGAAAGAATGAGGAAAACCAAAGAGATACATCATATAAAATGCCATTCTTAATATCAAGCTATTCTTTTCAAAGTGATGAGGTGTCTAAAGATGATGTTGTGAGAGCATCCCAAGATCCCGTGTTTATAGAAATAATGGAACGAATTTTGGACTGGGATAAAGAAGCATATTTCCTAACTTTAGCTCAATCAGGAGCTAAGCTTCCACATAATTTTGACATATCAACCTTGAGAAAGGATGAGGAAAAACAAAAAGATACTTTATCTAAAGAGCCATCATTAAGATCAATTTGTCCTTTCCTCTATGATGATGGGTCATCCATATCTTCATCCTCCTCACAAAAAGAAGCATTTCAGAGTGATAAAGTTATCTCAGATCAAAGGAAATTGCATAATCAACCTATTTGTGATCAAGATAATAAAGAATATGGAGTGAAAAATACCGCTCTCAAGCAAGATCTAATTCAAAAACCTCCATATAGCAAGAGTAATCCATTCATCCTTTGTCCATCTCCTAACAAGGTTTCTCCCTGGATGACTTGTACACCTTTCATCCTTCATCCATCTCCCGAACCTCTATCTAGCAAAGATCCTCCCATAACTAGCATTCCTTTCATTTTTTCTTCATCTCCCAAAGCTCCACAATTATCCAAAATTCCTCCATCAAAGAATGAGCCTAATGATGATACTTTTCCCATTAACTATGTCTACCCTCAAGGGCTACCTCTAAAAGAAACCCAAGCTAACTTACATCTTGCTGTAGATTGTTTCCATGCTTCAAAGATCTTAGAACCCAAAGCTTCATGTGCCTCAATGCCTATTATACCTATTCATGAGGATCCTACACCATTCTTCCAAACATCCCCCACACATATCCAAACATCTACCTTGTCCTTAGAAGTGGCTTCATGTCAAGAAGATAATCTAAAAAGAAAAGAAACAAATATTGATAAAGATCAAGATCAAGATTATATACAAACCCCTCCCATATTTGATGAAGGTCCCATATCCCTTGAACCTTGTGATGATCCCCTTGCATCCTTTCATGTCTTTCAAGATGATATCCTTCCATTCCAAGAACAAAGTACCCTTCCAAGTTCCATATTTTCTCCACTTCCCGAGCAAGATCAAGATATCCCTTCCATAACTTCCAATGAGCATATTGAAAAACAAGAGCAAAATACCTTCGTTACACAATTCAAAGATCCTTGTCAAGATAAAAGCATCCCATCATTTCCTTGTCATATTCCTCCATGTTCACCTCAAGAAACCATCATTCTTCCAAATCCCTTGCAAGATAATAAATCCCTTCAAGCTTCAGTTGATCCTATCAAATGTGTTCCTATCAAAGCTACTCATGAGCCTATTAGTATAAAGATAAATCTTAAAGATGAGAACGTTGACGATGGAGCTCCTTCCAAAGATATTGATATCCCTTTCACACCTTATATTCCTCCATTCAAATACAACCACATACCTCCACTATCCTCCAAATCCATTTTGGGTGCCTATGTCCCAAAACAAAAGTCTTCATCCCTTCCATCCATACTAGGTCCATATATTCCCCCATCAACCATTCCTATCATCCCTAGCTATCCATTCACTTACCCTACCATGTATCAAGATCAACAAAGACACACATACTTGAAGAATGTCCAAACACCAATCCATATGAACCATCCATATTATTCCTATTCATCCACAATTCCTAAGTCTTTTGGAAGCAATGTTGATGTGCAACATAAAAAACATAAATCCAAGAATCCATATGTGCATCAAAATCACAATGTCCCATCTAATCGACATGTGAATGAAAAGAAAAATGAAATATCCAAAAGGCTGCAAAGGTCCACCAAGCAAAAATAAAAAAAATAAAATGTGGGTTCCTAAATCCCTCATTGAAGAAATGCATTCAAAAGCATTCCAAAAGGAAGAAAAAGCAAAGAATATCTGGATTCCCAAGTCATTGTTGAAAGACTTGCACACAAAGGAAGAATCAAAATTGACATTCAAGCTTCCAAAGGCTTCCATTCCATCTCCTTCCAAACATCCTTCATCTTCTTATATCCAAAAATCCACTACCTCAAAAAGATCCTTACCTCCATCATCTATTGTTCCTCCATCATTCCACCACTCTTCAAAGTGTGTGTCAAAGTTGATCTTGCCAACATTTCCATCTTCAACATACCTTCTTCTTATCCTCACATTCATTTTCCAATGCATACTTTCCATACTTCCATCCCTCTTATCAATATCTTTGAGCATCCTAGTCATACCCATGGTTTATTATAGCATATCTTTCAGAGGAGCATTGTCCAACGATTCTAATGTTGGGAAAATATTAAAAAAAATACAAAAAACAAAAAAACAAAGAAAAAAAGAAAAAAATGAAAAAAGAGAAAAAGTGCCTTGGTGAAAACCTAGCAATAGGCACCTTGGTAGCAAAAATAAAAAGAAATAAATCTACGGTGAAAACCACTTCTTGTGGCACCTTAGACAAGTACCATGATGAAAACCTGGCAAATAGGCGTCATGCGTAATTCTTCCTTCTTGCACTCTACACTTGGGGGTAAGTTTCATCCATGCCATCTTCCATCTTCCTATCATTTACCTCACTTTCATCCATATTTCCTCTATCACCTTCGTCTTGACAAAGTTGAACACATCCATGAGCATTGAGTATCTTGACATCCGTTATCCTTTCCATCAGCTTATGTACTTGCTGCATCCATGTTACCCTATCATGATCTTGCTTATCCCAAATTCACCTTCATTATTCCTTGTCAGCTTTTTCATAATCCCAAAACATCCCTTCATAGCCTCCATCACTCCTTTATCTTGATTATGTTATCTTATCCACATCTTACCCAAATTGACCCTTGGTCTTGATCAAGATGAAAAAAAAAAAATTGTTATCAAAAACTTCTTGACATGTCCACTTATTTTGGATCACTCCTTTTCATGGCAGCAAATCGTTATCCTATACACTATCTAGCCCTGCACAATTGACTTTCATGGCTTATCCAAAAACATGCTTCACATTGCTATATCATTTTTCCTTAGCTTGGGTACTCTTGAGGAGATAGTCCTATGGGTCACATTCGCATACTTCTTCCATCATAGCCTTTCCATCTCTATTCCATCAGCTTGCAAATCCATCCTTCATGTCCTATATCTTGCTAAGACATTGGGGGCAAACCAATGTGATCTTGTTTGAGAGTGGGTAAAAAGGAAAGCATGAAGTGCTTTTGAGCTACATCTGGCATGAACAGATTTTTTGCAATATTTTGGAAGTTTGTCCAAGTCCAACATTTTTTCTATCCAACTGGGGCATTTGATCTTAATCAGTGGATTTCAATAACATGCATGAATTCACATGAGGCAAGGCATTAACTTCAAATGGATTCAAAAGTGCAATATTTAGTCACATCAGAGAGGGAATTATCAGAGCTTCAGAAGAGAGAAAAAGATTTTCGTGAACCTTTGATGGATATCATTGTTCATACCCAAGTATTTGAGCATACAACTTGATCCATGAGCCTTCATTGACTTTATTATTCGGGATTAAAAATTGACAAAACACTTTAAAAAGATCAGAATACTTGGAAATACTTTTTGAAAATCATGAAACAATGCAAAATACTTTAAGCTTTCTTTTGATGATCTTTACTTACATTGATTTTTATCAGATCTTTTTAGCTAATCGATGATGTTTCGACTAGATTGGCAATGATGGAGACATGATATTTTTCTTGTCTTTGAGTGACTATCTTGAGGGATATCCAACAACTTATGTGAATTCGTCTAACGACATGGTCATCAAAGAACCATCGAGGACTTTCATATAGGGTGGAAGGTTGACCTTTGCTTGTTTATGCAACATTGAATTCGTTGAAACTGGTATTCATACTCTCATAGTTGGTTTATTCGACTAGTGTGGGTTGTACTAGTTCAAAAAGGACGTTACCAAATGCGATAAAAAGTGGTATTCATATCATCATGTCAGTGAGCAGTGGTGATTGTACTTGCTTTCCGGTCCCGAAGTGCTCAATGATGAAAATTTATCCTCAAGGCATTTATTTGCTAAAAGCTAGTGACACTTAGCTGCATTGCATTGCATTATCATGGAAGGTTAATTGCATTATCATGTTAGATTAATTGCATGTGCATTTGTTTGTAGTACTTTTCCAAGGGAAAAGGGGGTTCATTCAATTGAAATCTTGATCAATCATAAAATGGGTCATTCAATCAAGAATCAAGGAAAGTCCATAAATCATAAGTGTCCATAACATCAAAGATCCATGAACTCTGTCTAATCAAAGATACAATGTCATCAAAGTGATACATCCAAGTCCTGATCAATAACTGAAATATCATGATACAATATCAACAAACTGAAAGAGCTCCATAATCAATCATCTCAATAACATGTACTCTAGCTGGGTCAAACCCATGACTTAAATCCAAATATCCAAGAAGCTAAGGTCCGTATATATATCATTTATGGAAATGTGCCTGTTTGGCAAATCAAGGGAATCATATCAGTATTTTATATCAGTGAGTCATCTTACGTCAATCAATCCTATCAAAGTATCAAGCAATCACACCCAGTACCATTGTTCGTGTCTCTGTGTCCTGAGAACGAAGCAGCAGTATCAAATCATATCGGTTTTCACACTGATTGATTTATCCTATCAGAACTATCCTATGAGATTGACAAATCACATTCATTGGTATCATTATCCTGTTATAATCACTTGTTTTGCTTAACTACAACAGACCTATCTATCTTGGATATGCAAATTGTGAGTCATGGCATATCATCAATATTTTTTTCAGAAATGAAAACATATTGGACCAATCAATCAAAATCTTTCAAATCAAGGAATCAATATGTTTTATTTCTGAGGGGGCATCAGAGTATCAAATTGGCATCACATCACAAACATTTATCAGTGGGGCATATCATATCATATCAGTATCATATCATAGCAGTATCATATCAAGATATCAGTATCATATCATATCATATCAAGTATCATATCAGTAGGCAAATCAATTGCATATCAGTTTCATATCAAATCTATCATCATATCAAATCTATCATCATATTAAACCTATCAACATATCAGCAATCAATTAACCCAGGACCTTTATCAATCAACCCAGGACCTTTATCAATCAACCCAGGACCTTTATCAATTAACCCAGGACCTTTATCAGTGAACCCAGGACCTTTATCAATCAACCCAGGACCTTTATCAATTAACCCAGGACCTTTATCAGTGAACCCAGGACCTATCATCATATCAGCACCATCATCAGAGGCACATCATCGTCATTAGGAAGTACATCAATCAGAACGATCAAAGGCATATCAGAACCAAGGACCTGAATCAGATCATCATACTAAGGGAATCTTTGAATCGGTGTTCTTCGCACATCGACTCAAAGAGGGGCATTTGTAGACATGGAAAATTGGCAAAGGCTTAAATCAATCAAAAGGTGCATCAAATCATCAAAATAGCATGAAAAATCGATAAATGGAACAAAGGCAATTTGAATCAAAGAAAAATTCAATTAAATGATTAAATGATTAAATAAGGCTTGAAAAGGGGAAAAACACTAAGAAATTGATTAAATTCAATTAATGACATAGTGGTTGAAAGCAAAAATCAAAATGAACCTCTTACCCTTCATGGCTAAATTTAATTACTTTAATTAATTAATAAATATGAAATTCCCTCAACAAAGGAAAAAGGAGACAAAATGGACACAAATCACTCACTTTTGTTGAAATGGTCCAGCCTTTTGAAACCATTTAAATGTTTGTCCCCCAATTTAGGGACAAAGCAAAGCCAATTGACCTTACCCAAGCATAACCATGGTTATCTCACTCTACCCCCTACCCTTGGGAAAATCTTATAAATAGAAGGCATTTTGAGGCATTAATAATCCACTCCATATCTTTGAATTGCAGCAAAGCTCTTGCAATTTGCATCCACACCACTCACTTAGCATTTTCATTGATATTTAGCTTAAATTGTTGATCATTTTAGAGATTTTCTTATCAAATAGAGCTAGAATTTGATAATTAGATCTAAATTTGCATATCATATAGCTTAATTCTCATCTTTAGAGTGTCACTAGTGAGGATCATAGCTGAGAGCCTCATTTACCACTTTATTTTAGAGAACCATGAGATGTTGATAGATTAATTGTGCATTATTTAGATTAGTTTGCTTTGAATAGTGTAAATTCTCTTTAAATCTTGTAATTTCATGAAGGTGTAAATCACTCACACACAAGAAGAAAAGAACTTTTTGTCTCATATGGACACAAAAGTCAACTCTTATTTTCTCATTGGAGGATATTTGTGCACATGGATTGCTCCTCTTTCAAACTCCACCCTTGATTAAATCTTTTGCCTCTTAATCTCCATGGTCCATTCCTTCTCATTTCTTATAAAGGAGAGCTCTCTTCTTCATTCTAGATCCCCAACTTTTTATGCTAACCTTATGCTGCAGGATTTCTTGGAGACTTTGGAGCTTTTGAAGACTTTAGAGCTTTTTGAAGACATTCTTGCATCTAACCTTCATTTCTGGCATCATAGCTTCATATTCTTGCATTCTTAGCTTAGTTTCCTTTATGCTTTAGATTAATTCATCTAGCTTAACTAGGAGGCTTTGTAATACTTGTTCTTTCATTTCCATAGTTTAGCTTGCATACTCATCTTAATCTAGCTTGCATTGCATTTCATTTGATTCTTGAGGATATTGGCATTCTTGCCCTTGTCTTCATTTGAATCTCCCATTGCATGGTTTACTAGCAAGGTTATTGGCCTAATAGCTCTAGCTGAGAGCATTCTTAAACACCCTTGCACTCCATGCCTAGGGAGCTATGGATTGATTTTTGAGACCTCATTCTTGAGTGTTCTTGATTGTAATGATTCATAGAAGTGCACTATTTAGAGTACATAGGTTCAACAACACTAGATACTACATTCCAAGTACTAGATCTAGAGTTGGGTCACAATATGCTCTTGGGAAGACCATGGATCCATTCCATGTAGGTTTTACCATTTCCTTATCATCAATTTCTAAAATTTTATCATGATGGTGTTAAAATCACCATGCCCAGTGATAGAGATCCCTTTCTATATTACACAAATCTTAGAGGAACTATTTTTAATCAAGTACCCAATAATCAAGAAGAATCAATTGTTTCCTCTTCTCAAAACACAGATCCCACAAGTCTTGAAAAATCAATAGCAAAACCAACATCAGAGCTAAAAATCTAGGTACAAGAAAAGGTATGTGGAGAATATACCTATGCAGACTTCTTCTATGTAGGAAAATTACCTATCTCACCTAGGTCATATGGAAAATTGAGGCAACCTCTAGAGAGGAAGAAACAACTAACAATCATCTATCCACCAATGGTTTTCATAAGATGAGGAGATATACATGAAGAGATCATTGAAGATAACCTATCCTCTTGGTTGTATATTGATCAAGAACCTCTAGAACACATAATCCCAGCACACAAATATTGAAGGGGATATACCATAGTCTAGAAGTAGGGGTACAATGGGCATTCAGACCTAGGAAAGAATGAGAAAGGAATAGTGGATCCAATCACTCCTACCCAAAACCTAAAGCATTGTGGTTTAGGTTACAGACTACCTATGAGAAGCATCACAGATATTTTGTTACCCTATAACATTAATGCTTGTGTTTACAACAAAGTTGAGATATTCAAAGAGTCTCATTCAAACACAAACTCAAATGAATATGAATGTGAATCCCTACATAATACCAACACCCTACATCTTAACATGAAAATTGCCCTACTATCCCTTGAAGAGAAACCCAGAGATCACAAAGCATGGATTTCACAATTTTGGAATAAATATAAACTATCATCACCATCCTCATCTGTGACCCATGAATTAGTAATTGATTCATATATCAATACCATAACCACCAAGGATAGCACAACCTTGGTTTACCCTAGACCTTATTTATTAGGAACAACAAAATCCCCCAACCATAGACATTTTTGAGAATGATGATGTTATTGTAGAGTTCTTTGGACTAAGACTAAGCACACTTGTGGGAGACCACAAGGTAGGTTTCAACATTGAAATAGATAGAACAACATACTTTGGGGAGTTATATCAATCCTCTAGTAAAAAAATTGATAAAGAAAATGTAAGGCTTTTGGGTGAAAACCAAAAGGCACCCTTTAGCTACAAAATAGTAAAAAGAAAAGATGTATACGAGGGTGAAAATTGATGTGAGGCACCTGAGGATGGAGGGACTGATATACTCCCCATTAATAAGGATCAATCACCATTATTGGAAAAGAAAACTTGAGCTATCAACATTGCACTATAGAAACAAAAAGACTGATCCACTTGGCAGAGTCATTAACACCAAATGAAAGAGAATAATTTGTCCAATTCTTCAAAGATAGACAAATCAACTTTGCCTGGTCACATACTCTGATATTCTTGGATTAGATCCAGAGTTAGTAGTTCACCATTTTCCACTGAAGCTAGGGGCAAAGCCATATAAGAAGAAAATTTGCAAGATGCATCCCAATATTACATTATTGGTCAAAATATAATTAAAGAAGTTACTTGATGTAGGTTTCATCAAACCTATAGACTATGTCGACTGGATCTCCATTATAGTACCAGTATCTAAAGCTAGTGGAGCTATAAGAGTTTGTATTTACTTCTGGGACCTGAATTTGGCATGCCCAAAGGATGACTTTCCCTTGCCAAATATTGACATGATAGTTGACCTCACTTTTGGATATAAGATACTATCACTAATGGATGGTTTCTTTGAGTATAATCAGATCAAGATTGCATAAGGGATCAACACAAAATGACTTCCACTTGCACCTGGGGCATTTATTGTTGGTGTTTCATTCCTTTTGGGCTAAAGAATTGATGTAGGGGCATTCTAGGGCACTCAACAAATCTACATGGTGGTGTGTTGATTTGGTTCTATGTTACTTGGTTGCAGCTTTAACCGATGGTCTCAGTTATTGAAGGAAGCTTGGTTGCTGAAGGAACTCAGTGAAACCTCTGGCACTCGGTGAAACTTGTTCTCGATGATGCTTGTGGTGGTTGGTTGAGCTGAAACTTGATCCGACTATTGTTGCATTTAATATTTTTTTGTAATAAAAGCTGACTTGGCTTAGGAGTTAATTATTGCTTCCAGCTGACTTGTGGTTGAGGAAATGTATTTAAGGAGTGTTTGGGTAGAAGTAAGGGAGTCAGTGGAGGTGGTAGAGAAAGAAAAATAGACTTGGATCCTGCAAGATCTTGAAGATCAGATTGTTATCAGATAGTTGTAATAGCAAAGCTAGTGGTTTTCATGCTTGGAGACAAGGAGATTTCTTGGAGGCTTGTGAGCTCAAGTTTAGATCCATCTTAGTGTTTCCATCAGTTTATAATTTGTTTCAGAGCTGGACTAGCTAAGAGGTTGTAGAAATACTTTGAGACTGTATTTGGCCCTAACCCGAAAGGCCTTACAATCGGGCATGTTAATGAAAATTCTGTTGAAACATTATCTTGTTGTGTTATTCTACATTGTTGGTGTTTGGCTGCAAGTTTGGACTGTCCTTAATTGGATCCTCCTTACCTGTATTGCATCAAGAATGCTGGTGCTACATATCAGAGAGAAATGGCAAACATTTTTCATGACATGATGCATATCACCATGGAAGACTATTGATGACATATTGGCAAAATCCCTAGAAAGAAACCTACATTTATCACTATTAGAGCTAGTGTTTGAAATGATTGAGGAGTAAAAGGTCTGGATAAACCCAAAGAAATGTGTCTTTGGAGTCACATCAGGAAAGTTGTTAAGATTTATTGTCTTCCATGGAGGAATATAGATTGACCCTGAAAAGGTCCAAGCTATAACTGCAATGCCTCTCCCAACAAATTTGAAGAACCTAAGAAGCTTTCAGGGAAGATTACAATTAATAAGAAGGTTTATTTCACAAGTGGAAGACAAGTGCCACCTATTCTAGTACTTATTACATAAGGACCAAAAATTTGAATGGACTGAGAATTGTCAAAAGGCCATCCAAATACTGAAAGACTATTTGTTGTCAGGACCAATCTTAGTGGCAATCATTCCAAATCAGCCCTTACTATTGTACATCTTGGCAAGAGAACACTCACTAGGGGCATTACTAGCACAAAATAACTCAAAAGGAAAAGAAAAGGCCATATACTACTTAGCCTATGAACTAAATTATACTATCATTGAAAGGGCATCTTTAGCTATAGTTTTTTCTTCACAAAAACTCATACACTACATGTTGAGCCACAAGATGATCCTAATTTCTAAGATTGACCCATTTAAGTATCTATTGAGAAAGACAACATTGGCAGGATGCCTAGCCAATTGGGTCAAGATATTAAGTGAGTTTGACATAGACTACATGGACAGAAAATTAATAAAAGGCCAAGCCATTGCAAATCAATTGGAAGATACAACTCCTCTACCTTCTAGTCATCCAATGTTGATATAATTTCCTAGCGAAGGTATATTTTCTATAGAAGAGATGAAATAGTGGAAACTATACTTTGATGGCTCTCACACACAAAATGGATCAGATGTCAACATAGTCTTTATGACTCCTCAAGGAGACTCATTTTCCTAGGTCTTACAGACTAAAGTTTGATTGCACTAACAATAGAGAAAAATATGAAACACTACTCATTGGTCTCAAAATAGATGTCCAATGGAAGATCCAATAGTTACAGGTATATGGAGATTCTCAACTAATCATTAACCAAGTTAATAGAAACTACGACACCAAAGATGAAAAAAATGATTCCATATAAATCCATGGTAAAATACATCAAAATACACTTCAAACATATAACATTTGAGCAAATCCCTAGGATCAGAAACAAGGTAGTAGATGTCATGGCCACTGTAGGATCTTTTTTAGACATTGATAAGTAGGAGATATTATCCACAACAAGTCAAAATGTGATATTTCTATCAAGATTCAACTATGTAGTTTTTTTTAATTCAAAATCATTGACCCATATTTCATGAGTAGTGGTTCACATAGTGTGAGTTCATGGTCAAACAACTCATGGTCCCTGCTTTTGAAATCCAAAAGTCTGAGGTTGTGTGCGAGATTGTTGGTTCCAATTCCCCTTTGTACCAAGACATTTATGACTACCTCACTAGCCAAATAATTCCCCTAGAATTTTTCCGCAACCAAAATAAGTTCTTGATAAGGAAAGCCTCTTGTTACACTATCATTGCCAACACACTTTACAAATGAATTCTGGATGGTACACTCTTAAGATGTCTCAAATTGGAGGAATAAAAAATGACAATATTAGAAGTCCATGAGGGTATTTGTGGTGCCCACTCTAGTTTTGTAACCTTAGCCAAGAAGCTTCTAAGAATTGGGCATTATTGGCCTACCTTGGAAATAGATGCTTTCTTGTTTGTCCAGAAATGCAGAAAATTTCAGATTCATAGGAACCTCATATATGTGCCATCTCAGGAGCTGCAACCACTTGCTTCACCATGGGCATTCTCATAGTGAGGGTTTGAACTTGTTGGAAGATTCATGCATTATCCTTTGATGGTCATAAGTACATCATCATGATCACTGAGTATTTCAAAAAGTGGTTCAAATTAATTCCAATGACCTATACTACTGGTAAACATATTTCCAAGTTCCTTTTGAACTATATCATAAGTCGGTACTAAGTACCACAAACCATTATCGCCGATAATGGTTCCCCCTTCAAAAATAAGATGGAAGACCTTTGTGCAAAATTCCACATCCATCATAGCTTTTCTTCATGCTACTTCCCCTAAGGTAACAACCAGGATGAGGCTATGAATAAAACAATCATAAAAATCTTAAAAAAGACAATCAATGAAGCCGGTTGAGATTGACACCTCCGACTCAACCCTGTCTTATGAATATACCACACTAGTTTTCATACCCCCATAGGAGCCACTCCATATTCAATAGTATATGGTACTAAAGCTATCTTTCCAATAGAGGTCGAGCTCCCATCACTGTGAGTATCCCTTCAACACATTATTTCAGATGAGGAATACTGGGTATCATGGCTATAGGAGCTAGAGTTGCTAGATGAAAATAGAAAAAATGCACTAACACACTTGCAAGCATATTAATAACACCTCAAGTTAAGTTTTAATAAAAATTTCATACCATAGTATTTTGAATTTGGTGACTTGGTACTAATGGAAAACTAGAAAAATCAAGTGGAAAGAGAGAAACTAGGAAAGTCTGAACCAAAATGGTTGGTTCCTTATAACATCATCACATTAGTTTACAGATCTGATGCATACAAAATATCCACATTAGAGGGTAAGCATATATTAGATCCCATCAATAGCCTGCATCTGCGCAAGTTCTATACATGACTCTTAGAGTCGACCCATTTCAAAATGTCAAAAATTACAAAAAAAGAAAAAAAGGTTACTTTGGCAAAAGCCTGACAATTAGGCATATTTGGTTACACAGAAAAATAGAAATACAAGAGAAATAAATTCTTCCTATGGTTAAAACCACTCTAGTGGTGCCTTGGGCAAGTACCATGGTAAAAATCAGGCAATCCAATGTCATGTGTAAATATCATTGTTCCCCTAGATATCACATGTCATTACCCCTCATTCTCCATAATATAAATTAGTCATCATTGCTATCATGGATTGATATTTATCAATTACCTTTATCTTAGCACATCATGTTACATTTCACACCAACTCAGTCCATCATGACCCTTATGCAATAAAGTGTCCATTCTATTATGACTGGGGTTATGCCAATTTCGTGATCCATCAAGTCTTGAAAAAATTCCAAAACATCTAGAAATGTCCTGAAAAAATCTCTAAAAATTGAAAAGAGTCCTTCAAAACAACAAAAATAGTGCAAAATCATCCTAAAAAACTTTGAAAACATTTGCAAAAGACTAGTGAAGCATTCAAAAACATCAAAAAAACATAAAAGGATTCATCTAGAGAAACCATGATTAGGGTGTCTATGATAAGGGCCTTCACTTATGTAATATGCTGCATATACCTTGACTCCAAACATGTGAAACTTATGGTGGACCAATTTTTTTTGAAAAAATTGAGAAAATCTTGTGATAAATCTCCTATGCACATAAACCAATCCTTTTTCATCAAAAAATAGGCATTGAACAATGTCATACAACAAGTCTAAGCTTTATTAGAACCAACTAAAAATAGTCAAACTAGTCAACAGGTCCTCAACTACACTGCCCAAACTATCTTATCTAGCAAAACCCAACAAAACAACAAAGTCTTTTGTCAAAAATTATATTGTCTTAGATAGGGGAAGGAACACTTGAAATCATACGAAGTAGTATTAGACGAGGTACCTTATTCTTGAAATCAGATAGCATGAGAAAAATGTCAAAATTCAATGTCCAAACTACTGCAAAAATACAGACACATAATCAGTACAGTTGCAACTTGTTGAGTTAAGTTAGTCTTATTATGTCTTGATTTTTGTAATTCATGTTCTTATGCATCTCTAAGATGTCCACAAGCAATTTAGATATGTCATGATGGTTCATGATTTTTTATTTGTTTGTTGTTTGTGGAATGTTTTTCCATGAAGTCCTAAAAGAGCAATTTGGGTGTCTGTGATAAGAGCCTTCACATCAATATACAAATATCCAACTGCAAAATTGCAATGGATACTTCAACTGTGATATGTTTCACATACCTCAGCCCACATTCCTTGTCTATTTAGAGTGCCTATTAGAATACAAGAGGATAATCATAACTAGATCATTCATATCTTGGTAGGATGGTATCCATTTTTGCTACAATAAAGTGGCTCAATGATGAAAAATAAATATCTCAATTCAGTTGGAATTCAAATGTGGTTATTAAAAACTAAAAGATTTATTCACTATTAACTAAGGGTTTCAATCAAGGATTCATTCTCATTCTTTTTTCTCCTAGTTATCATCTTCTAAAGTTTCATTACTAACAAATTCTCTATGTCAGTCCTAAAAATTCCTTATGGACGAGTATCATGATATAATAAAATTTGCATTGTGCAAAAATATTTTAGTACATATAGCATAAATCATGCATTATGAGTAGATATCAAAAGGTACACATCCATCATATAAATGCATCCCATGTAGTCACATAAAAAAATGCATGCAAAAAATACAAAAATAAGAAGTACATAAGCAAGACATCACTTCATATAGAAAATACATACATCCATAACATAGAAGCATATCATAACATTTATGGATCTCATAAACATCATACATACCATCATTTTATTTCAAGAGATCATTCATGTCTTTCTTGCATAAATAGTCTCTCGAGGGGGGCATGATTTACCTTGTCATTACATTGTTCTCGTTGGGGCATACCGGTGCATAATACTTATTATTCTTTGAAACAACGCCTAAAAAATATTATATCAAAGAGGGGCAAAATGTAGACACTTAAAAATGGTCAATTGCTCTAACACAATGGCATTACTAATATTCCTCTTTAATTTATTTAATAATCTTTATTATTTAAATAGATTGTATTTTTCTACCATATTCTAAAGATCAAAATCATCATTTCCCTTTAATTTCATAATTAAGTGATTTTTTTTTGAAGCAAGGTGGCAGTGCCACTTGATATATATTATATTAATATTTTTATTTTTACATATTTACTGGTTCTAAAATAAGGGGCTCTCGGAGAAAAGAACTAGGAAAAAAAACTCCGTTCTTGACCCCATCATGAAACAAAAAAAGATAGATCACTGTGAGGAAGTCTCCATCAACAGTGCATCCATATTACATCAATGTATAGAAACAAAGAGCTAAACCTAGATAGTACACATTTTACATCTCCTTAGGACTGTTGGAATTAGGAGAGATAGGTGCTGAGAGGGGAGGGGTGAATCAGTGCCTTCAAAAACTTTACTTGTAAACCTTTCAGATCTATGACTGTAAACAATGATAACCTTGCAAAATAACTTGTATCTAATTGCATGTATCAATCATCCATTTAACTTATGAAAGTAAACAATATGAAATCAAAATAGCAATCACAAAACACAAGTATTTTGGTAACACAAAAACCCTTGCTAGAAGGTAAAAATTATGGTGGGGATAACACCCACAAATTCTTCACTACTACAGATAGAAAAGGTTTGCCTGTTAGGGCTACAAGTTTTGATCACTTCTGGTGATCTTACCCTGTTAGGTTTAACATGTTAGATCAGCTAGATCTACCTAGTTATAGGATTTTAACAACACTAATGAAGTGTGTACTCAGTTAAGAGATTTACATAAGATTGTTAAGTCTACTCTGTTAAGAGATTTATCCAAAAAACTCTATTATAATTGTTAGAAAGCAATAGGTAGTTATCTGCTAATTGACAACTCAATTGTCTGATACAGATCTATAAGTTTTCAATCTAATTCACCTTTACTGTGATGAATCTCTGCTCTGAACTACTCGGTAGCCTTTTCTGATTCTGCTTAATCTGATATCCTCTGTAATCTACTTTATTAATTGATAAAATTGAAGTTAGGCAAGTGCTTCAAGTTTCTCCTTGATTCATATATCTGTTCTCACATCAATTCACATCACAAATGATGTAAACATACATTTATATAGTGATATGCTTTTTCCGCTTTAATAAAATTAGGTTACACAACTTAGTCATAACCCTAAGATCTACGGTGTACAAAAATGACCTAGATTAAACTATTACATAAGATATACATTGCATTTAATGAATATCATAACAATAAATATTCCTCAATCTTGGTAAAACATTTTCTGATTTGTTGTAACCATTTGCATAGAAGAATTTTCCATTTCAGATTACTATGCCATTTTCTGTGATCCTTGGTAAACACTATATAAACTGCTCGGTGTATACTATGGCACTCAGTGTTTACTATCTGTCGGTATCGGTGATGCCGTTGCTCGGTAAACTGTGTAGTTCTCGGTGTGTAAGCTTTACCAACTAGTCTGTCTTGCTTCTAGTTACCAATTTTCTCAATGTAAGTGACCGACCGATATCTTTGATAACCTTTGATACTAATGACAACCTTGAATGCTCAATAGAGATAACAATCTCCCTCTTTGGCATTAGTATCAAAACTTGAATGTATATAGACAAAATATTTCTATATATAACTTATATCTCCGCCATATACATATGTGCTTATCAAAATTTTCTAAGTACTCCCCCTTAGTGCATGCTCCTGGTTAATATGTAGTATATGTAGCATCTATGTACATATTTATTTGGCATGTTGACATATACATTGCTTTCCCCCTTTTTGATAGTAATGCCAAATATGAAAATGTAACAGTATACTCACTTTTTGTCAAAAATATGCTGGTGGGTTTTCTTTACTAACTCCAAGAGGTTTTCCCATTCCTCTTTCAAGTTGGTGAGAGCAATGTGCTCAAGATTGACTTGTGCATGCATGTCAAAGATGTTATCCAACACAAAAATTTTGAGTGTTGCAATAAGTTGTTCTGCTTTGACAATGTGTGCCTAAAAAAATTTCAGGTATATCAGGAGTTCTGTCTGTAACTCAGTGACCTAATCAGTTATGTGCTCTTCTTATTTCTTTAAGTCTGCTATTAACCACTTGAGTTCCTAAACTTGGTGAATGTGCTTTGTGAAAGCATTTGGCTTGGTTATAGCTGCAATTGTACTGACCTTGATTTTTGCTTCTAGTCCTTTTATCTTTTCACTGACTTCAACAGTGAAGATTTCTACAGTACAAAGCTTTAGTAAGAATTGACAAATTAGCTCGGTGATAGATTTAATCTCGGTGATTAATTTAATCTCGGTGATTACCTTAGATAATTTGACCTTCTTAATTGCCACTTCTTGGTTGATTTTCTCTGTCAGTTTATTTTGTATCCTTGATTCTGCATCGGTATCTAGGGCATTGATCTTCTATGTTAATATAGCAAGTTGATCTATGATGGGAGTATCTTCATCAATATTCACCTTAGGTACTACCTGTTGTAGGATATCCCTCATATCTGCTAGGATTTATTTTCTTTTAGTTTCTTGCTTCAGCTGCCTTCCTTGAGCATAATTCCCCATATTTGCTTAGTTCTTCGGGGCTCAGGGTCCTCAGGTCACACTCAAGAATAATTATCACTTCATCTAGAGTGACCGACCCTTTTCCTTTCTTTTTCTTCTTCTTCTCTGATACTAATGGTGATTTCTTCTCAATAACAACAAGAGACTTGTCTCCAGTCTTCGGAGTATCCTTCCCAGTTGACACACTCTCTTCCTTCTTTTTCTCCTCGGTAGCCGTTGTCTCGGTTGATGGAGTGGGAGCCTCGAATGTGGTGTCAGATGGGATCACCTCAGTTGCCTTTGTCTCATCTGTTACCTTTGTCTTAGTGGAAGGGGCCTCTATTTTGTTAGGCTCATCTATCTCTGCAGGTTTATCAATTTCTTGTACCCTTGTGGTGTCTTTGTGTTGCTCGAGGTCTGAGTCATCGGGTTGTACTTGTGAAATGATTTTTGCTACTTCTGCAAGTACAAGAAGCTTACCTGGTAATGATGTAAATGCACATTCAATGGCTTGTTCTTCATCTTGATTGTTTAGGGGTGCAATATTTACATCCTCATCTTCCTTGTCATTAGGATCACCATTTGTGATGAACTCAATGAGTACATCATCATCAGTTTTCTTCTTTAGTTGGATCTCTACTGGATCCGGTGCATCCTGTGAAACATTTATTTCTTCCTTTTGCTCAGTGATATCAATTACCTCAGTAACTGATATACTGGTGTCCTTTGACTTCTTTGCTCTGCCATCATCAATATAAATACCTTTACCTTTGGAATCTTGTCCCTTCTTAGACAGGTTTAAGAATGCCTTTTGCTCAGCTTTTTCTTTGGCCTCAAAAATAAATCTCCATAGAGAATCACCAGTCTCATCTATGTCTGCCATGTTCTCATCTAGTATTGTCATGGCCCGGTGCTTTACCATAAATCTTGCTTGGTAGTTAGCCACTTGTTCATCAATTTCCGATATACTGAGATGTGGGGCTGCCCGAACTAGAGATCTTTCTCTCTTTCTTTTCTCAGTTTCAAGTGCATAAGCCCACTTTTGATTTATCCTGTGATCCAACTCCTTTAGTAATGAACATGCAAATTCCAATGGAACTCTCTTGAATTTTATCATCATTTGGATGACTGCCTCTTCTATCTTGGTTTGATCCTATCTTGTCAAATTTGCCTATTTCTGGATCAGCAAGGTCTCCATTCTCAATTATATCTTCAATGACTTCATCTATTAAACTTACCTTGTTGCTGACCACCTTGAATTGATTGATGTCATCTTCATTTTCAGTGTCCTCAAGGTCTTCTCTACCTCTTATTAGTCTTCTCCTTTTCTTCGGTGCCTCAGCTGCAACCTTGGATCCTTTCTTTGCATAAGTCTTAGTTGGTGTAGCTACCTTTCATTTTATTACCTTTTCTGCTTCCTTCTTTTGTGGTGGTGAAGCTACAGTTGATGATCTTGTCCTTATACCTTCTTGTACTGGTAACTGCTTCTTCTTAGGAACTTTGGGAGGAGGAACCGGTGTGGGATCTTTTTCTTCTTCAGACTCAGTTTCCTCACTATCATATGGCTTGTTAGCTAACATTAATTGACCTTCGATTTCTTGTTCAACCGATGTCTCCTCAGATGAGTCAAAGACATCTCCAAATCTAGCAGTAAGATCTTTCTTCATCTTCTTTTCCCTTCTAGACATTTTACCGATCTCTATGCCTGTAGTGATTCTAGATTTGGCCTCTTCATATGTTCCGAACCTAGTGGCAGTGGGGTCTTTTGGAAATGCAAGCAGTGCATTAATAGATTTCAATGCGAAATCATGGTTCATTTCATAACACATAGGTGCCAGCCATTTTGATCTAGGTTCAACTGCTCTTATCATGGAATGATCTATGTCGACTGCAAAACAAATGTTTGTCTCAAAATTTTCAACTAATTCCCTTGGAATTCTACTTCTTTGATGCATTTTGGTATGAAATTCTTTGAAGTATGCATCAAATTCTATATTTAGTTTATCTCCTAACTTACTCATCATCTCGGTAATCTGTGCAGTTATCAGTTTATCTGATTGCCAATTAATTTACCGATGCCAGGTACATACTTTTGTAGATAGAAAAATATACAAACAAGTAGTGATCCAAACTTACATGTGTTTGACTTATTTGACCTTATAGTCTTTATGTTTTCTTGTAGTTGATGTAACAGTACCTCGACAAGATCAACTTGGTGACCTTTCTCCACAATTTTGTATGCCATGTCTACTGCGCTGTAGGGTACACTGTTGAGTCTGCTCGATTGAAGTATTTTGTACCTGATTACATGTGCTGCGAACTTAATTGCTGGGTCTTTGATTGTTGAAATTTTCAGTGCCCGACCATCCCATTGAGCTCTAGTGTTCTTCTCAACATCAGGTCATGACAAACTACGGAAGGCTTTGCCTTGTCGGTTGTAGGGAAGCCAGTAACCCTACTGATCATTTTCTTAGTGACCTCTATTGGTTTATCTAGCCAGAATTTTCCATTGTGATACCTACTCAATACGATTCTGATCCAATCTGTCTTAAATGATTGTGGATAGTATGTGACACATGATAACCCTGATTCCTCAATCTTCTTGTATTCTTGTTTTAATTTTACATCGGTGCCACAAACTTGTTGATATGCTGCAACAGTTTCACAGTCTCCTACTTCTCCAATTTTGCAATGAATATACACTCTTATGTCTTCTTTCAGTAAAACCCTATCTGGTATGCTTGAGAAAGCACCCATTGAATCTATTTATGATGTGACCTTGGGATGTGTCTTGAACTTAGGTTCATCAAAATTTTCCCTTATAATCAGATTAACTTCTTCCTCGACACTTTGTGATTTTCTAGCGGATGATGTAGATGCCATAAATTGATTTAGGGTTTCAGCTAGCAGCAGGTTAAAAAAGTGTTCGGTAGCAAATGAACTTACTCGGAGTCATCGAAGAGTGATGTTGGTTCGATCTACAGTAGCCTTGAATCCTTCTAAAAATCTTTTAGCTCGAACTCTTCTCTGTGAAATCTTCGCTCTTCGAAAATGCAATGTAAAAAAAATGAACTCTGTTTCCCGTGTATTTATAGACTTTGATATTCCTGCTCAAACTTTTATGCATTTAATGCTTGACCTAACTTTCGGTACATAACAACTGTCAGCTCGGTGATGATAACAATTTACTTGTCACTCAGTTAACATAGGATTTCTCTAACGGTTTGCACTGTTGTCTGGTTAACCTTGTGTAGTGATTACCAACGGGTAACCAACTCTCGGTCTCTCTTCTACCGACTATATAACATTGTTAGCTCATAACATATAAACCATAATGCATCTTTATTCATGCTGATTTGGTAGTTGTACATCATGTAAAAGGAACTGTATGTAAGATGTGCTCAATATAAATATCAGTCCCATACATACCTTTGTCACCTTAAGTGGAGTTACAGATGTCACCCAATCTAGTGGATGAGGTTTCACTGACAGCATTACTTGACTCGACATTCTCATTAGATGCCTTTCTCCACATAGTGTTCCTTATCTTCATGATATTTGCAATAGTGTGTCCACTCTCAAATACATGATTTTCTTCTGGTGCTCGGTCTTTGTAGTCCTTGCTTAAATGACCAATTTTATGATAGTGCATACATGCCATTCCAGTGCTTGTCTAGCTTCTTGATTGTCCAATCCATCTCTTTCTGTAACAATTTGCTGCAATGTGTCCATATCTACCACAAGCAGTACAATTAGCCCATGTGTTATAATCCCAAACATAAGAATTACCTTGTCTCTTCGGTTGATAAGGCTTTCACCGTGTTTTCTACTTAGGAGTCCATACTTGCTTCATTTTTGCCTTACACTCTTGTGCAGTATGTCCATGTTTGTTACAAGTATAACATATTTTCTCCACAGTAGTATTGTTAGCAATATCATTCTGTTTAGCTCTACACTCATAAGCTTGGTGTCCAAACTATTGGAACTCTAAAAAATCTAGGTAGCTATGAGTCCATAATCATAAATTTCTCCTAAGGCAATGTTCCATGCTTCAAAAGAACAGTTTAAAAGGACCCAGTTTCAAGTGCACATAAAGATGGACCTGTTGATTTTCATGGGATGGGGCTTAGGACATGTGTTCCTCACCTTTCATTGAGCATATGAAGATGGTTGCAACTCCTAGAATTCAATTTGGACAAGTTTTGAAGGTACCCATTTGAAGGGCTTTCTACAAATCTGCATTTTACATCCTGTCCGGTTTTAACTAAAGGACCTACTTTGATGATTTGGATCTGACACCTGGTTGATGGTCATGATGAATGAAATATTGCATCATGTTTTAGGCATAAGAAAGAAGTACCACACTGAATTTCAGCCCCCCATGTGATCGTTTGACATGTTTGCCGAAGCCATTCTGTTTGCAATTTCTTAGTTTCTCTGAGAGTGCACAGTTTAGTTTTGTGAGTGGCTCACTTTGGGGCCTTGCCATTTGCACCGTGTTCAAGATCAAACATAATTGATTGATGTTCCATACTGTAGACATGGAAATATTTCCCCTTGATAAGTTTTAGACTATGACAAATCCGTTTGACCCATTTGCTCATTTAGTTCTGGATGCAACTTCTATTGTTTTACTGCCTTTCAGTTCGAAATGTTCTAAGTGGCTGACTTTGGCATTTATTTATGGATGATTGGTTTATCTTTATGGAATTCTGATTGTAGCCTTATTTTCTATGCATAACAAAGATCATATATCCAGGGTTTCAGACTGTGAAAGTTTCATTTGATCGGATTGCAAGGTCGGTAAAAAGTTGTTCAATAATGTTAAAAAGTGCGGATAGCATAACTTTGCAAAGTAGCCATTTTTGAAAATTCATAGCTTTTTGTCAGATGCTCGTCTCCAATTGAGGATTATTTTTTTTTGATCCTTGCATATGAAATTTCTTCCAGATTCAATGGCTCGTCCTCAGCTCACTGTTTGATATTTTTCATCCATCTCATTCCGGGACAGTCAACAATGATTTTCAGTCTGTGTTTGCCGACAATTTTGAATGAGCATTTTCAACTTTTAAAATCTCCTGCCTTGTTCATTTTTAGGTGAAGCCATTTTATAGGGTGATTAGCTATAGTACAAAGTTCGTGCTTGCCAAGTTTCAGCTTCCAATGTTTAGTTTTGAGCAGTATTTTTAAAAGGTGACTGGAGGCATTTTATTCAAATTTGCCGACTGGCGAAGTACTAAAAGTTGAAGTTTTTAAAAGTTTTCGGTTACCTGGATTGGATCCGGTTGCAATTGAAAGTCCTCTGGGTAATATTGTTGAAGTACAGGCATTTGAATTCAAATTTTTTTTAGGCCGGATCGGCTTGGGGTCCAGCCTGCCCCATTATTTTAAAGAGGCCTCTATTGGTTTTTTGTAGATGATTGTGTGACATTTTGAGAGGAATGGCTCAAGAGACAACATAATAAAATAAAATGTGAAGCATTTGGATTGCTTTGTGAATGGTATTGTTTTGTCCATCTGGGAGTTTTTAAAATATCATAAGCATGTTTTGTATGTTGAAGCCGACATTCACCATTTAATTGACGGTGTGCGTATTGTTAATAAAGTGCTGCATTTTTTTCTTCACCATGCTACATGTATCAAGTTCTTGATGTGGTGCACATTTTTCAGTAGGAGCAGCTCCCGTAATTAAATTGCTATGCACACCATAGGCAGGCCAAGCATCCAAATGGAGTTGCACACACCATTTTAATAGTGCCTTTGATATAAGAAAAGTAATGATGACAAAGAGGCACATGAAACAAATGAAATGCTGTGTGTAGCAAAAGGGAGATTGTGATTGGGGGCATGCGTGAGTTTCCATTGTGCATAGGTGAGCTTCCATGCTGTGTGTATATGCAGATTTAGGTGTGAGTTTTTGAGATGCTGCATGCAAGGCAGCTTGCTGCTAACTCTTCCTCCCCACATGCACTCAACATTGGGCTTGCGTAAGGTAATCAGTGTATAATAAAGAGGCTAGCATCAATGTTGATGGAGAAAGCATGGAAGCTGCCAGTCTTTTTGAAATAGTTTTGAACGTTGGGGGTTTGCAACACCATGCATCCTCCATTTGAAGTGTAAATTGCATTCTGCAGAGAGGAGCTGCTCACATAAATGAAACCACAAACACCAAACAAAGAAAAGAAATGGAGTCATGTGCATGATTTTTGGTCTCACGTGAGTTTCCTATGGGCTGTGTGTATGCTCTTAAGCATATCTGCAATGTCAGAATAAAGAATGAAGAGAGGGCAAGCAACATACACATGAAGGAAGGAAGATTGGGCTTGCGTAAGGCTTCCAACCTTATGTGTGTCCCTTTGGGTGTTGGCTTGCAGGTCAAGTCAAAAGGTAATAAACATGGGGTGTGTGTAAATAGGATTGGTGATTCTAGGCTTTTCCCCCACGCACACCAGCAAGGAAAGAAAGGGGGATTGTGTGCCAAGAGCTGGGTGTTTCAACTTTGCAGGGTTGTATATTTTGATATATCCCACATTTGTCCCGTGTGGTGATTTCAAGCATTTTATATACAAAGATGCCATAATGTATGGTGAAGTGAAGTGAAGAGAGGAAGACTGTGGAGAAGCCATTCAAATTTGGTGGGCCCAGTTGGGCACACACACCAAAAATAAAATTTGAATGAAAACACTATTAAATAAGAGAGATATTTATCCCACATTGACGCTGGGGAGAAGAAGTAAGGAATTTATAACGAAATTAACACAATACATTATTGTCTAAGAATGGACACCCAGTTGGAGGGCCTCTCACATGAGCATAGAAACTGAGGCAAATGATTGGCAGACAACGTGTATGGTGACTTGGCCAGCAGGCCCCATACACGAGGTAAAGTATATTTTGATGAAACATGTGTTGATGAGCAAGTCGTGTGCATCAGGATATGTGCTCGAGATCAACAATTGTCGCCATAGCGGAAGGATGGAGTTGCATGAGAATTACCATGGTGCTTTAGCGATAGCGTGACACATGTCACATTGATGATGTGGCCCAGGAGATGAAATTTGGTGCCAAGTGGAGTTTGCAGATGAATGAAAATGTGACATGTGGCAGGGGTCGATGACGAAGTAGAGGATCAAGCAGTTGTCGGGTGGATGCATTTGCTATTGCTATTGAGGTGCCCTAGAAGATCCTGACGAGTTCTTCTGATTTCCCTTCCAGTGAGATTTCTGGAAACCAAAAGACTGAGATGTGGCATTCCGATTCTATGACCGGTCCCGGGTGTTGTGAGACCTATTATGGATCTCCTCAATGATCATGGCTCTCTCAACTATATCACATAAATTTCCCAAGGGTATCATCCGCACTCTGTCAGCTATGGCATAGTTCAACCCCTTAATAAAGTAGTTGACCTGGAGTTTCTCATCCTTCATGTAGTCTACATAAGGAAGGAGTTTGAGAAACTTACTCTCATACTAAGCTACTGATAAAAATCTCTACTATAAGTCATGAAACTCATCGATGCAATGCTGTTTGAAATTCTCTGACATATATCAGGCTTGGAATCTCTCCAAGAAGATCTCCCATGTGAGGGTGTCCATGGTAAGATGACTCTTAACCTACTCCTGCTTCCACCAAGTAGAAGCGTTCCCTCTCAGCATGTGTATTGAAAATCATGCCTTAAAGTTGCTCTCATAATAACGCAACCCAAAACAACACTCGAGGCTCAAAAGCCAAGCCTCTACCTCTGTCCCAGTCGTGGATCCTGAAAAGGGTGGCAACTGTAGTCTAATAAGGTCTCTGATTGGGTCCCCTGTGTCATGAGGTACTCTCGGCACTACCGCTGGTGGTGGCTCTGGCATGTGCACCAACTCACCCTCATGAACTGCCTACTCCTCTACTCGTCTAGGAGGGAGACTCCTACTTTGCTCTCAGATCTTGGCCTGCTGGCCTCCCGAAGGCAATCTATCCATAATGATACCAACTAGATTTTGTAACGCATTCAGGATATCTTGATTGGGATTAGGTGGTGGTATAGGAGGGGTCCCCTGCATGTCACCTACTCCCTTGACTGCTTGCTCATCTCTCTATATTGTCACACGACCACCTCTGGGTCTCTGTCCACGTCGGTGAGCACTACGTGTGACTGGAGGCATCCTATTCTCCTAACTTCACTTTACTAAGGATTTCCCTGAAAGGATAGATGTCCTAGAAAGAACAATAAGTGAGCTCCCCATGCATGATATAATTTAAGTTAATAGCGTCCATACTTCTTTTTTAAAATTTAATTGACCAAAACTCTAATGTTTATATAGGTAAGCCATTAATTTCCAAGAGTATTTAAGATTCCAACATAATTTAGGTTAAGCTGTAATGCTATTTTTATGATGACCAATATACTGGCCACATATATTGGCCTCATAAAAATAACATTATCAAGTTGTTTAAAATAATGTTTTAATTTGAACTATGAAATGTAATGGGTTTAAAGGTTCCTAGAGTAGAAACTGTGCTTTGATACCAGAATGTAATGCCCAAAAATTTCAGACAAAAACACAACAAATTTTTTTTAAATGAAAATAAGTAACTAATATTATACATGTGTCAAATAATTTAGTGATCTTCTGCATTCACATAAGTAATATGCTAATATCTATGTTTTCCCTACAAAATTATAATCAATCTGCTACTTTAGTAAACATAAGAAAATTGCAATAATTCTATAAAATTTCTATTTCTATATACAGCAAATGCCCAGAATTTAAAAATCAAAATTTAAGTGTAAAGGAAAGGCTTTATCCACATTTGACACATTGTGTACTTGATAAGTTCTTTCATCATTTTAATAACATGGTTTCTACAAATTTTTTTAAAAATGTTTATTAAATCATCACACTTCCATATTCCACAAATTACAGAAATAATCTGACTCTGCTCTTTTATTTCCATATTCAAAGGACTAAATTTAATCTTGAATACAACTTTACCAATACACAATTTTCTCTCATCAACATAAACGATTTCATACAAATAAATCCAATAGGATTAAATTACAAGCAATATGACAAAAATAAACATCTTTCTTTTAAAATTTCTCATCTTTATCTTTGAAACTTCAACTTGAACTTCAACTTCACTCCATGCAAACAAACCTGCAACACAAAACTTTTACCACAAGACCATGGAGGCTCACCTCCCAGCCTAGGCCATTTCATGGCTACCCCCGAACTAGGGAAAACAAGAATTGGATGAGTTACAAACAAACAACACATACATAAACATACTAGCCACAAATTGGTACAAGAACATGAATAATTGACTCCCTTCCCAAGCTTGCACAAATGATTCAAAATTGGATCCATAATTGGGTGAAGGTGGAAACTTTTCATATGGAGACACCTTACTCATACACAAACAAGAATCTCATATATTTCTTTCATGCCTTCACAAGGCTCCTTCCAACTTACAACTCAACACCAAGAGCTTCAACTCATCCCTTATGGCCCCCAATAAAGAAAACATAAATAGGCCCTCATGGATGCCCATACATCCAAGCTCTCAACATATAGAATTCTCAACTAGGCCCTTCACCCCAAGACCTCCTCAAATCCTCCCAAGGATGAGGAGTAATCTTGCACACCCGTAACATGTAACAAAACAAGCTGGTAAAATAAGAATAAAGTCATAAAATCACATTGAAACTACACAATACAAGATTCACTCATAAGAGACAACAATTACAAGATTCACACAAATTTCATCATCTCAATGCAATTACAAAAAAAAACATATACTTGTTAGAACTAAACTAGAGTTCTGATCAATTAAATTTTAATAAATAAGTATGGACTCTATTAACTTAAATTATATCATGCATGGGGAGCTCACTTATTGTTCTTTCTAGGACATCTGTCCTTTTAGGGAAAACCTTAGTAAAGCGAAGTTGGGAGCAAATGATGCCTCCAATCATGCGTAGTACTCACCGACGTGGATGGAGACCCAGAGGCAGTCATGTGACAATAGAGGGAGATGAGTGGGTAGTTTAGGGAGTAGGTGATGTGTAGGGGCCCCCTCTTGTACCACCACCTAATCCTAATTAGGATATCCTAAATGCATTACAGAATCTAGTTGGTATCATTATGGATAGATTGCCTTCGGGAGGCCAGCAGGCCGAGATCTGAGAGTGGAGTAGGAGTCCCCCTCCTAGACGAGTAGAGGAGCAGACAATTCATGAGGGCGAGTCGGTGCACATGCTAGAGCCACCACCAGCGGCAGTGTCGAGAGTACCTCATGACACAGGGGACCTGATTTGAGACCTTATTAGACTACATCCGCCACCCTTTTCGAGATCCATGACTGGGACATAGGCAGAGGCTTGACTTTTGAGCCTCGAGCATTGCTTCGGGTTACATTCTTATGAGAGAAACCTTAAGGCATGATGAGATGATTGTTATAGATTTATATGATGATGAGATGATTGTTATAGATTTATATGATGATGATGATGTTAGTCGTACTCTTTATATGCTCATATTGGTTTCATGCTTATCTATTATATATGAATTATGTATTCTACATTTTTTACGTTATCTTATAGAATAGTAAATTTTGATAGTATTATGGTTCAATGATTAACTTAGGGATTACATGCTTATGTGAAAATTGAATTGATATTTCGATGCTCGAAGAATTAGGGTATAATGTGGGTTATGTAATGATTCATGAAATGTAGTTATTTATATTTATCGAGTTTAGATGTTATTATTTCACTTTCAAAATGATTATTAATGTAAAGAGTTTATGAGGTACTGACATCGGAATCGAGTGTGTAAGAATATGGCCATGGTTGTAAATTCGGGGAAACAAGGATGGATCTAAGTGCAAGATTAGTTTGAAACCAAGGTCAGCTCTAAGAAGAGAACGACCTTGTTGTAATGTGATTTTTATTCTTATATGTGATGCATGTGTGTATGTGGTTGTTAATGTTTTTAAATGCATTATTAGGAGTAAATTTTATTTTGTGAAAATATAAATGTAATTTGTCCACTAAGCATGCCAAGTGTGTTATGTGATGTGTACTTCTATGAGGTGTCACTTGACACCACTATGATGAGATGACATGCTTGAGTAGAATATGGACCCCACCCTTTCCTTAGATCGGTCTTGTGTATCCCTAGGCTAGGTTGGTGGTTTAGGGAACCAAGGTTTATGTTATCATTATTCCATTTTTGGCTGCAAGTTAACTAGGGTTTTGAGGGGTTATGCGGAGTCCCATGGTGTAGTTAAGGTTAGTTTTTAGTGTCCCAAGTCTAGTACATGGGTTAGGGGGCCTATTTCTACCATTTCCACTTCCTTGGGCCTCCATTTTGTCTCTCTAAATGGGCCACCTTTGGTAATGACGAAAATGTAATGTTCTCTAGGTTGCCTCACTTTCCCATGTGTTGAATTACATCCCATTTCCATAGCAAGGGCAAGTGTCATATTATCTAGAATCTAGAAACCTAATTTGTTTTGGGAAGAGGGAATGATAGAGGAATGTTTTGAGTGTCTTTAGGAGATAGAGGCTTGGGAATTGGGAACTTTTTCATCTTGTCTATGCTAGTTTGTGGAGTTAGTGACAGGAGGACTAGGGAGATTTTCTAGTGGTTTTTGGAGAAAGGAAGCAAGCTAGGAATCAAGGGAAAGCTCTACTAGAAACCTCCATTGCCATTTCTTAGGAGAAAGGTTGGTGGTTCTAAGAATTATATGTTTTTTTTGTAATTTCAATTGAGATGATGAAATTTGTGTGAATCTTGTAATTGTTGTCTCTTGTGAGTGAATCTTGTATTGTGTAGTTTCAATGTGATTTTATGACTTTATTCTTGTTTTACCATCTTGTTTTGTTACATGTTATGGGTGTGCAAGATTACTTCTCATCCTTGGGAGGATTTGAGGAGGTCTTGGGGTGAAGGGCCTAGTTGGAAATTCTATATGTTGAGAGCTTGGATGTATGGGCATCCATGAGGTCCTACTTATGTTTTCTTGTTCGGGAGCCATAAGGGATGAGTTGAAGCTCTTGGAGTTGAGTTGTAAGTTGGAAGGAGCCTTGTGAAGGCATGAAAGAAATATATGAGATTATTGTTTGTGTATGAGTAAGGTGTCTCCATATGAGAAGTTTCCACCTTCACCCAATTATGGATCCAATTTTGAATCCTTTGTGCAAGCTTGTGAAGGGAGTCAATTGTGCATGTTCTTGTACCAATTTGTGGCTGGTATGTTTATGTATGTGTTGTTTGTTTGTAACCCATCCAATTCTTATTTCCCCTAGCTTGGGGGTGGCAATGAAATGGCCTAGGCTGGGAGGTGAGCCTCCATGGTCTTGTGGTAAAAGTTTTGTGTTGCAGGTTTGTTTGCATGGAGTGAAGTTGAAGTTCAAGTTGAAGTTTCAAAGATAAAGATGAGAAATTTTAAAAGAAAGATGTTTATTTTTATCATATTGCTTGTAATTTAATCCTATTAGATTTATTTGTATAAAAATCATTTATGTTGATGAGAGAAAATTGTGTATTGGTAAAGCTGTATTCAAGATTAAATTCAGTCCTTTGAATATGGAAATAAAAGAGCAAAGTCAGATTATTTCTGTATTTTGTGGAACATGGAAGTGTGATGATTTAATAAATGTTTTAAAAAATTTCTGTAGAAACCATGTTATTAAAATGATGAAAGAACTTATCAAATACACAATGTGTCAAATGTGGATAAAGCCTTTCCTTTACACTAAATTTTGATTTTTAAATTCTGGGCATTTGCTATATACAGAAATAGAAATTTTATAGAATTATTGCAATTTCTTTATGTTTACTAAAATAGCAGATTGATTATAATTTTGTAGGGAAAACATAGATATTAGCATATTACTTATGTGAATACAAAAGATCACTGAATTATTTGACACATGTATAAGGTTAGTTACTATTTTTCATTTAAAAAAAAGATGTTCTTGTTAGCTGAATTAAAATTATTCTTATCAGAATTTTATTTCTCATGCTTAACCTGCATATATACATATATCAACATATGCTTAAGATAATTTTGTAAATTTTTTTTTATAATAAAACTCATGTTTGTTTAAAAGCTAATATGATTATTGAATTCAGAATAAATAACTAGGCTCAAAGTAAAATTCTACAAGATAAAATATGCTTGTTTATATGAAAAGACTTATATACATTTATGCATAAGATAATTATATTTTCTATGTCATTAAAGGAATAAAGAAATAAACTAACGGTCGTGCTGTTCATATGCTAAATATGTATATTGATATATAATATATATATGTCTATTATATATATATATATATATATATATATATATATATATATATATATATATATATATATATATATATATATATATATATATATATATATATATATATATATATATATATATATATATATATAACAAGTTTTAAAGCATAATCTAAATATGAGTGTATATATATAATACATTATATATATTATATATGATAACACATATAATATATATATCTATTATATATACTATTTGTATTTAATATTTTTATTCTTAAAAAAAATAGAAACAAAATATGTATATATATTAAACATATTGTATATATTATATATGATAACATATATAATATATATATCTATTATATATATTATATATGATAACATATATAATATATATATCTATTATATATATTATACATTAAATATTTTAAAATAAAATAATAGTAAAAAATAAAATAATAAACAATCATATTTTGTTGGACCGAAACCCCTATGCATGTAAGCGGGGGCTAAAGCCACACTCGTAGGCGGTGGTGCAATGCAACAGCACCCGCGCGGTGCTGTATGACAACACCACTCATGGTGCTGCCATATAGCACCCGCAAGGTGCTGCATTGCAACACCGTTCATGGTGCTGCCATGAAACACCTATGGGGACTGCTTTGCAGCACTAAACCCCTCCCCACGCCATGCGAAGTCACAGGTAGCAGCTCAGGTAGTGCCATGATGACCATGGCCACCGGCACTACTCCGCTCTAGGGCTCTGATACCAGAATGTGATGCCCTAAATATCGGACAAAAACACAACAACAAATTATTTTGAAACACTAGACGAATTATATTTATTTAATTAAACTAATTATTCCTCTCTGGTAAATAAATAAGCAATTATTTATTTATAATTCCCACATGTGCAAGTAAATAAATTCTTTTATTTATTTAATCATGATTATTCTTCCAAAGCTAACTTATACTAACTTTCAGTTCACTCTTCAATTATAATTCTGACTATTCAATCTACTATGTTAATTCCTCACTCAGTAATCAATTAATAAATAAATCTATTCCAGTCTTCTATTCCATCTCGTTAGTCAATCCTCCAAATCAAGGCAGTCAAGCAGAGTTGAACTCCTACTCACTTGAGTTAAATATTTCCCCTCATCAAATCAATCCTCCAATCAAGGCAGTCAAGATGAGTTGAACTCCTACTCACTTTGAGTTAACTATTTCCCCTCATCAAGTCAATCCTCCAATAAAGGCAGTCAAGCAAAGTTGAAATCCTACTCACTTTGAGTTAACTCTTCCACATCACCAATCAACCCATAAATCAAGGAATTTTGATTGAAACTCCTAAAAATCTTATAAATAGAGACCTAAATCTCCGATTTTGAAAAATCACAATTTCTTTGAATTCTTATGCTGGCATGATCTTGAGCACAATTTTGAGAGCCCAACATTGCATGAGAAGGAGAAAAAAAAGGATAAATTATGGGGTTGCATATGCTTTTATGTTATTTAATTTCAATATCTTGTTTTATGTATACAATTCTCTTGTTCCCTTTCCTCTATGATACTGAGAATACTAATTGCTTTAACAATCTCTTTGTGGTTGAGATTCTAATGTTATTGCAGGTTTCTATAGATTACCTTATTACCCCAATTATAGTATGTACTTGAAATAGCAACCAGAAAGTAGATATGACATGTGGTTTTAGTTTGGAGTTGAATTGTAGGGTATAGATCGCCCTGGGCATTCTGTATTTGGGTATAAATCTCTCATTTTTACCTCGTGCTTTTATCTACAACTTTTACAAATAGTTCATCTAATCTTGTACTTTCTAGATTAAGTCTTGATATGTTCACCACATGCTCCTACACATATAAAAATTGAGAAAATATTATGGAAAAAGGTTGGCCTTGGTCAAACCCCTATTTAGGAATTAACCTTGAAATTAAAATGAAATTTGCATGAATGGAATGTGAATCTAAAGGTAAATGGTAGATCTACCTTGTATATACCTTCATAAATGGATATTGAGATCACACATATTTATGAAGATACTTGTATGTTTCTTAAATTGTAGTTATATGTTGACTTTGAATCAATGATGTCTTTTACAAATGCATAGATTTGTGAATGCTCCTCAATAGATCTTCAATGTTGTTATGCTTGACGGACACTTGATTGGAAGGAATAATGCATGTGGATGGTCAAATGATCTTCTTGCTTGGTAGAGAACTCCTCTACTTGGCCATCATGGGAGAGAATTTTTCTACAATGAAGATTGCCTTCAAAGATGCCTTGGATGTTTGAAGAATGTTAGATCTTGAATTCACATGCAAATCTCGAAAGCACATGAAATTTTGATATTGATTACTAATGGATGCTCAAATGAGGAGAGATAGGCCACTTATATACTTCTAATGATATTTGGGGTTTCAAAAATTGGAGGAGGCTGACATGGGATCTAATATCCCACTAAAATACTACAACATGCCACCCTTTGATTTGGGCCTGAATCTTGGGGTATAGATCATGTAGGGTGTTTTGTACCTAGGTATACATCACCCAAGGCATTCTATATCTAATAAAATAGGCTAAATTTTGAATAGGGAGTTTGAAAGGAGGAAAATATGTCTAAATAAAAAGAGATGGGTTTTTGGAACAAGCATAACATAGATGAAATCTCAAAAATGCAAAAATAGGGTCTAACTGAGCATCTAATTATAGGTGCTAACTTTTTAGGATATTTCATTTAGCCCCCACATTAGCGAGAGTATGAGATAACATCATGCTCATGATAAAGTAGATCAATGCATTGGAAAAAAATTATGAAGTCAAAGAGATAATGCACTAGTACAAAAACAACAATATATGACTAAATAAACTACTAAAAATTGTAGATAAATGACTAATTTTGATCACATGACCATTAGTAGTTTATTGCCGGTCATTTATCTTGTGACCAAACTTATGACTAAAATATTTTAGTCATTGATTTGGTCATTTATTTAGTTGTTTATTTATTTTTTTATTTGGTCATTGATTTAGTCATTTATTTGGTCATTGATTTAGTCCTTAATTTAGTCAAATATTTAGTCATTAATTTAGTCATATTAGGGCACGATGGAATCAAACCACCATCCTCCTACTTGTAAGTAGGTGCTCTTCCATTGATCTAGTACCCTTTAAAGTAGGTGCTCTTCCATTGAGTACTCAAATTATTGAGATCTCTTTGACAAAATAGTTAACAAATGTAAACTTAAAAATCTTAATAAAAATTTAATGTTTGGAAATAATACCAATAGATAATATTGATAAGAGAAATGAACTTACAGACTGGTGGCAAACATCACATTTTGGATGGTGGAGTTCCTTGTAACAAGCCTTATGATAAGGATTATTTCTAGACATGGAAAACTGAAGAAAAAATAACTTACTGTGAATATTCATCTGAGACTAGCCATACAAAAATGAAAGACACAAATAACATCTAAATGCAATACATCAAGTTGCATTATGATTTAAAAATTATGGATACTACACCACACGCAAATAATGACAACAGAGCATCTATGATCTTCCATAAACAAACAAGCACTCAATTATCAATAAGGTGCAATACCTCTTGCTCAGATACGTCTTGATGACATGCATGACAACGAAAACATTATGGATGACTTACAACTCAAAAAATGTCCATAGCCTATCTTATAATTATAGTCGGCACATATCCTGCCAGATTGAGAAACATATATAATTAATCAATTGAAATGATAAGCATGCACTCTATCAATAAATTCACATGTCAAAAACAAGTATTTCTCTCTACCAATCCACACAATCATATAGGCTCCACATGTATAAGTAAATCCTATCCATAGAATACTATATATATACACACACACAAAGAGAGAGAGAGAGAGAGAGAGAGAGAGAGAGAGAGAGAGAGAGAGAGAGAGAGAGAGAGAGAGAGAGAGAGAGAGGTTAAAAACTATAAGTAAATACAAGCTAAAATTGAAGATGAAGGAAGGGAATTATTAGTGAGACTAAATTGTTATCAATGAAAAGAGGAGGAAAATAATTTTTCTTTCATTCTTTCTACTATTTTACTCTGTTGTTCTCACAATTGAAAATTGCTTAATGCTTCAAATATAGTTGGATACAACAAATTTCAAAAATAATAAATTTTAAATATACGAAGTTACTCATAACAATCTAAACATGGCATAAATCTTAGGATTACAATGACCATTCGAATTGGATGACTCATAAGGTGATGGAGTGTATATAATCTAGATTAGATATGGCCATTTTTTAGTGATTAACCATGAATTCAAAACATATCATAGGAGAATCCAATGTCTAGATGAGAAATGAGTTGAACAAGAAGATAAGAAAAAAAATATTCAATGTAATCTCAAGAATCAATCACTTCAATTTGACAAAATTGAGATGTAGACATATACAAATTAGCAAGCAGAGATTAGAGTTATAATATGTATTCAATTCCACCACCTGATTTTGGGCACACACTCACTAATAAGATCCTAAATGCTATCTCAAAAAAATTTCAAATATTGGAATGACAAAATATGTAGACTTCCATAGTTCAACTATCCTTTATTCTGGAATCTATTTCTTACTATAATTACATGGACATTATTTCTTAGTTAGGAACACAAAACATATATCTATAAATAATACCTTTTGAAAAGTCTTAGGAAAATTCCTAATTAATGTTAGCCAGATAAAATAATGGAAAGAACCATCAAAATCCTTATTGTAGGCTACGGTTTTGAATTTGTTTCCTGCCTTGAAAGGCTTAAACACTCAAACATTAGATCAAAACATGTTCATAAGTTCAAAGCAAAGACATAAAACAAAACCAAGCCA
The DNA here is from genome assembly GCA_027943335.1 of Chamaecyparis obtusa. Lineage (NCBI taxonomy): Eukaryota > Viridiplantae > Streptophyta > Pinopsida > Cupressales > Cupressaceae > Chamaecyparis > Chamaecyparis obtusa. The sequence goes on from BSBK01006631.1 coordinate 761,755, forward strand.
CCTCAAGATTGTTGCCCAAATAGGTGCTATAAAGCACTGTTTGATTTGCTTCAATGAGAGGGATGTGGCTGTGCTCTCTAAGCACTTGGAGCTTGCTTCTAATGCATTCTAAGGGATTTTGATATGATGCATGAATGCTAAGAAAATCTTGAAAGAAACTAGTTCAATTCATTAAAAGTTATTCTAAGATGTGATAAGAAGCATGAAATAGAGCTATTCTAACAAATATAATTGAAAGCTTTATGATCTAAGATTATTCTAGCATTATAACTCTACTTAATATAAAAGATGTGAATTAGATATTTTCTCTTAAGAAGTGAGGGTATTTATAGGATTTGGGAAGGGCTTGGGTTAGGAGGACGAGTTAGAGTTAGAGGTAGAGTTAGAGGTAAGGTTAGGGGTATGGTAAGGTTTACCTTGGGTTAGGGTTGCTCACATATGTGTGAGCAGCACTAGGGAAGTGTGCAAGGGGAACATGTGTGGAAGAAGAGACATGGGTCTTTTTATGAGGCTGTAAGAAGCCTTAAAGAGTGTGTAAGAGGCTTTAATGAGTGTGTAAGGCTCATTGAGGGAAGGGTTTGACCAAGAGTCAAAGAGGACTTGGATTAGGCTAAGAAATGTAGGAAATATCTCCTAAATTGGTTTAGGGAAGATTGGAAGGGTTTAGGAAAGGTTAGAAGATTCTAGGCTTTTGAGGCTTTAAATAAATATAAAATTTATTTAGGGAATGTGATATCATTTATTGAATATTGATTCAATAAAGAGAGGAAAATCACTTAAAATTGATTTAAATGGTTTGAGGAGAGATTCTTTAATTAAAGATATTTAATTAAAATAAAAGGATTTAATGGCATAAAAATATATTAATTAATTAAATAAATATTTATTTAGTAAATAATGATGTCATCAAGGGTTTTTAGAAAAATAAAAATACTTTTATTTTCTAATAGATTTTTAGGTGTCTACATTTTTCCCCTCTTTGATGCGATGCTGCAAGTGGCGTGGCGTAAAAGACAAGAAAATAAGATGTCCATGCTAGAATTTAGAGGAATAATGGGTTGTGCCCCCTCGAGAAAATAACGCAAAGAGGAAACTTTGTGGAATTTTCTCAAAAGGAGACATAAGGAGAAAGAAAAGGAAGAAGGGGGGATAGATAACCAAGCTTCCAAGAGAAAAGATGGATGAATGGAAGATGAGATGGAATGCAAAATGCAAGATGCAGCTACATGAAGATGCAAGATGCAAGATTAATCTATATGATGCAAGATGAGGGGAGTTGGGGAGTTCCAAGTGTAAATATGGAGAGCACAACCTAGTTTGATATAGAAAAATTAGAGACCTGCCAAGGATACTGGGATCACAAGGCCTTGTCACCAGCGTTGCATAGAATTGATGCTAAAAAGACATGCAGGGTTGCCCCAACATCATGCATGAACCCAAGAGGAAGCATGGTAGAAATGATGCTAGAGAAACCACAAACAAACAACATTTCCCATGTGCACTAGGTAACCCAGAAGATCACATGTGAACCGTGCAAGGGTCATGTCTGATTGACTCACAAGAAGAAGCAAAAGGTCAAAAGACCATGATTGTCCTCATTCACTGCGCACCATGATATAAAGGATCATGGCGACTTTGAGGAGAGGAATAATGAGAAGTCGTAAAAGATTAAAAAGATCCAAAGGACAAAATCCAAGACCAAGATGATAACTCCAAAAGACATCCTTTTCCAAGGAGAGATATTTGATTCAACTGATGGTGGGAATATTGGTCTGAATGTGTGGAAGGATACATTGACACGGGCCTACTTTGATTGGTGGAAGATTAGGTTTGATAGGAGGAAGGATACATCCTCAAGGACCCATTGATTGATGAAAGAATAAGTGTTGTTGTTCGCTGGCAAATGATGAAGTTCAAGGATAATCGTTGTGATCAAGGATAGTCAACAATTGATGTTGCTGAAGTACAAGGCTGAGTGGGACAAGAGTTTTTGATCATATGCTACTGTAGGACTGACAAGGATATGTACAACAAGGTGGGATGATATATACAATGGACGGGGATATATTTACAATGGCTATGTACAAAAGATCAGGATTTGGAATAGGAGGATCGCGCTATACAGGATTGTTACAAGATATGTACAAGATGGATTGTGGATTTTCTTGAGGATTAAAGAGAGGAATGCTGGGGGATGGAGATGATAGAAAAAGGACTGGGTTTTGGGATGGGGGGATGGGAGTTTGATAGATAATGACTTAGACCACTATGTATGGTGCTTGTTTGCTAGGTTTTCACCAACATACTTGTCCAAGGCGCTTGAATTGCCAAGTTTTCACCATTGGATGATTTTTTTTGTTGTTGCTTTTTTACTTTTTTTATAGATTTTCTGAATATGTAGGATCTGGTTTAGGCATAGAACCTCTTTAGATGTATGATGTTGATAGGATCATTCAAAGGCTCACCTTTTGGTGTAGATAGTGTTGGGTATATTTCAAGTTTTCTGAGGTCTTTGCTCCAGGTCTTGTTTCAATGTCCTTGCTTGTGTCTTTGTCTGGTTTAGGGTTTTAAAACTCCTTAAAATTTTTCATATTTATGTTTTTAAAACCCTTTCCTTAGACTTTTTTGCCTTGAAATGGTCAATTATTTGGTTAGTTTTAAGTGTGCCCTAGTTCTTTCTATTTGCGCGTTGCTTTTTGGGTCACTTAAGTCTTCCAAATTTGCACGTGGTCTTTTTCCATGTCTTCGCTGAATTGCGCAATGTTCTTCCTTATCTTTAAGTCTTTCAGTGAATTGGCGATTGTGGTGAGTCTGTTGTTAGGTTTCCTTTAGTCATTGAATCTCCCAGTCTTTATTGCGGTTGGTCTTAACATCTAGCGATTCAGCGACAGAGTTGTCTCCTATTTATTTGATTCTTGGTGGTTTCATTGAAATATTTGGTGACTTGGTGTGGTGGTTATCTCATGTTCTCTAATTCAGGCAGTCAAGTTCATAATCTTCCAGTGACCTAGTGAATGCCATTGATCATCTTTGCAATCGACGGTCAGGTTTTAATCTCATGAAAAATGGGTCCTACACCAAATCTTTCAGTGATCTAGCAATTGAGTCTTGCTCTTGTATCCTCTAAGTTTGGCGGTTTTGACAAAGTAATTTGGTAAAGGCTAGAGTTTCCCTTTGTCTCTTAATCTCAAGAAAAAGTGGCTGAAGTTTTTGTAAAGAAAGTACTGACTATAGGATTTGACTTGTTTGAAGTTTTTGTTAAAATTGTATGGATGTAGTTGAAAATTAATACAAATACACTGGATTTTTGTTGCTATTTCTTGTTGTCTTTATGTATGGATTCTTTGATTTTCTTATGCATTAAGTTGTAAAGCTCTTTAATGCATTGTTCACAAGGTGAATATAGGGGTTGAACTCAAGTTTCTCTCAAGGAGAGAGTAAACCTAAGGGAGGTCTCCGGGAATTGAATATCTATACATAAATCTGATGATAGGGTTGGGAATTGGGAGAATGAATTGTTAGGCATTTCATTTAAATTTCAATATCTTTGTATTGATAGGATTTTGTAGATGTTAGGTTTTGACTCTGGCCCAATGAATAAGGCACTGGTTTAGCTTAATTTGCATCTATTCACCACCAAAATGTCAAAAACCTATTCAATTTACTTTTATTTGTATGTTTATGAATTGTATTGACTATGTCAAGTACATAGATCAATTTTGTAATGCTTTGTAGAAGCAATTGTGAAAGGTAAACCCACCTGAGTTTTGCACTCAAAGTGAAGAAGGCTCAAAGCCTTAATACCTTAGCATTTAAATTGTGCTAGATGCAACTGTTGGGAGTACATGAGTCTTAAGTTCAGTAAGTTTTCTAAATGTGTTAACCATCTACAAGTTTACGTGCTAACAAAATTGGTGACTCTACTGGGGACCTAACGAGAATATACAATAGATTTGTGCAATACTATCTATTGTATTTGTTGCAGACCAGTGTTATAATTTGATTCCCACTTGTTTGTGAGTGGTGACTCTAAAAATATGTATTTACCAGTTGCTAGTATTTGTAAAATTCTATTATATCTTGCTGTGATATGCCATGAGTCAGCTAAGATTTACCAGGTCTTATTTTAGGGATCATCCAGAAAGCAATATGGGTGATGAGCTTCATACACCTAGTAGAAAATAGTAGTCTAGGAGAGGTCACATTACTGCTAACTCCCCAGGACCTTCAAGAGAAAGAGTCCCTACACCACTTCCCCACGAAGCTTATTCTTCTCTTGATGACCCAAAACATGTTAAGAAAGTCATGCCCAGTGTTAATTATCCCTCCCAGGAAGAGGAGATCACAGAAGTAGGTTTCATCCCCGCAAGCGAAACTTGAGATCCACCGGGAGAAACTTCTGCTGCAGAAATTGCCTCGTATGATTCTGAGAAATTAAGAGAGGAAGTAATTGCTTTAAGGAAAAAGGAGCATGAGAAACTATTAGAAATTGCTAATAGAAGGAAGGCTAGGGAGCAACAAATTTATGAATTGCTTATGGAAAGGCAAGATCTAATTAGAAAAACTAAGAAAAATGAAGTCTAGGCTAGGGATCTAAGCCAAGATGTTCAGGGTTTAGATAAAGAATTGTTTGGTGACATGGGGGTTTTAAGAAATCAGGCTGAAGGTGGTAAACCAAACCAAGATGAATTTGAGGGAACATGCCATGTTCTCAGGCAATTGCACCCATCTGAAATCTAGAGGAATGAGGAGGCTAGAAATGCCACAAAGGAAATCCCTGATAAGGGAAAGAAAAAGATGGTTGGCATAAATATTAATGAGCCTAAGAAAACTATTGTTACATCTAGTGCACCCTCCCAAGCAAGCCTAGAATTGGAAAAGGCTAGAAAGGCCAAAGAGGATTTGGCTCTCCAGCTTGAGAAATTAGAATTGGAGGCTGCTGTAGATGAAATTAAGAGGAAGATTTCTTTCTTACATGCCAATATAAATACATCTGCTAGTAGCCCAATCCCTATTACTTTAGTAACAAATTCATTAAATCAGCCTTGCAGTTCATTTCCAAATCCCCAAGCCTCACATCCTGGACAAAATGCACCTGGACCAAATCTAAATACCAATCAAGTTCCCCCTATAACTGGTGGTACAATGGGAAATGTATCTTGTCAAACTGTTGGAGCTGTTCCTCTAGTCCAGCCAAATTTACAAAGGAGACCAATTCATTTGGATAGGTATAGGCCCTTATTTTTTGATGGTATCCCTGGTCAGCCTAATGTTGTCCCTAATGAGATCAGGGAGAAAATCCCATTATTCACTGGTAACAATGTGATCACATGTGAAGAGCATCTAAAATTCTTCACAGACAAACTCTGATTATGAAATTGAGCATGAAGATGTGGTAATGAAGCTCTTTGTTCAGTCATTGGTTGAAGATTCTAGGGATTGGTATAGAGGTCCGCCTGAGAATAGTATTGCATCATGGGATGAGTTTGTCAGATGTTTCAAGGAACAATATGCAAAAAATGTAAATTAAAGTTACATGCTTAATGAATTTAACAATATCAAAAAGCACTACAATGAGAGCATGTCAGAATTCAATGGCAGATTCCAAAAGACCATGTACAAATTGTTCCAAGTATTGAGATTAGATGATGCAGTTTGCCTAACCACATATTTCAATTCTATGGATGGTAAAATGTCTTATCTTCTAAGAGATAAGAATCCTCATACCCTAAGGGATGCCTTTAAATTGGCCATAAATATTGAAAGCAACCGGAAGGCATCTAGTCAAATGTATAAAAGGGATGAGGGAAGATTGTGGAAGGAGACTAGGCCACAACCTGTAAGGCCATCCAAGGATGATGATAAAATGGATAAGTTGGCCAATGTTACCAAAGACTTCCCAACAAAGTTTGAGAAGGGTGGCATAAATTTTTAAGATGCAAGACCACCTTATCAAAGGCAGGATAGACTCCCTAATTTATGAGACATGACCTATAAGAAAAATTGGAAGGATGGAAGGCCTGTCCCTGATAACAGTGAGCCTCAAAAGGGGAGAGATACACCAGACCCTTTGAAGAAAAGAATAGCACACAATGTGGAGAATACTCCTTGGTGTGTGGCCTGTAACATGCCTCATTCACCTTTCCAATGTGTTGTGGCTCAGGCCTTGGGGGAAGAGGATGATAACTCATATGCAAGAGATTATGAAGAATCTGAAAAGCCTGCTGTTAATATGTTTACCACTGAAGTGATGGGGGATCTCTTATCTTCAGATGATGAAGAGAGCTATTCTGATGTAGATCATAAGAGGAGGCTTCTCTCTGATTATGAGCAGCAAGTATTCACTCACTCTAATCATGATGAGTCTGATAATGACACATGTAAAGTTAATATGGTAGGATCAGGATCAGATGAGAAACAATGGAGAAAGCCTAGTGAAGAGGAGATTAGAACTCTAACTGTGGCTGTTATAACACAAGCCAAGTCCTCATATAATTTGAGGAATAGAAGGGTGGACACTGATCAAGGAGTCCCGAGGTCAATATTTGTTAAGGATAACCCTCAAAATAAGGATTCCCCAAAGCCCAATGTCGTAAATAATAAGAGGGAAGGGCTTGTAACTGAAAAGAAAAAGAATGAGGAAATTATTGTTGACAAGGTTAAGAGGAGGGCTAGTAGACCAAAAGATTCTCCTAATCTTTCTACTGATCCTCCTACCTTTGATATGAGACATGCCTTGTCTCAAATGAAGGTTTCTATCCCTTTACTTGAAATGTTGAAGATCAAGGAGCATAAGACTGCAGTCTTGGCTCTCATAAGTGAGAAAGGAGTGGTCCCTATTGTGCAAGAGAAGGGGAATGCAATAGAAGGGCCTATTTTAGTTGATGAAATTTCAGATGTATGTGTTGGAAGTATCATGATACAAGAGCCTTCTTCTATTGACCCTTTCTATGTCACACTGATACTGAATAATTTTCTACTAAAGAATTGTATGATTGATTCTGGTGCTGCTGCAACTGTAATGCCCTAGCATGTGATGAAAGAGCTTGGATTACAAGTAGACACATCTAATGGTAGATGCTATGCTATGGATAATAGGGTAGTGCCTGTTGTAGGAACTCTAGTTGGAATTGAAGTAAATATTGCTGCATTTCTAGAGGCCACATACAAAATGGATGTGGTTGTTGTTGACACAAAGCCTCATTATGGTATGCTACTATCAAGATAGTGGGCTACAATAGTGGCTAGAAAGTTGCAACTAGATCTATCATATGCTATTATTCCAGTCAATGGGACTGAGGTAAAGTTGTATAGGGAGCCCCATTCTTCAGTCATGGTTGAAAAGGTTGCAGCAGAAGACTTGAATTTTTTTATGGATATTGACATGAATAATTTCATGGTTGAAGAGATAGTTCCTCAGATGAAAAAATAGATCCAATAGTGGATGAGTTAACATTGCAGCAAAATGGGCTTTGACAAATGTTTTTTGATGGTGGATACTCCAAGGAAGGATCAGGAGCTGGTGTTGTGTTCATTTCCCCATCAGGTATTACATTTAAGTTCTCTTTCCTGTTAACCTTTGAATGCACTAATAATACTGCTGAATATGAGGCTCTAATATTGGGATTAGATGTTTCTATAAAACATGGTATAAAATGTTTAAAGGTCCATGGTGATTCCCAATTAATTATAGCCCAAGTGAGATCTAAATATGTTGCTAAGGATGAGAGATTGAAATTATACAAACATGCTGTCTGGGATAGACTAGAGTTCTTTGAAGCTTTCAATCTCCTTTGGGTAGAAAAGTCCAATAATATCATGGCATATTTCCTTGCTAATGTTTCCCTAAAAAATAATGACATTACCCTCATTGGTGTGTCCATGTTAGAAATCAAGAGTAGGCCTACAGTGCCTGATAATGTATATAATTGGCAAGTTTTTGAGGATGAATTTGATATCCTTAGATTTCTTTAGGGCTTAGATCAGTATGATGGGAAACAAATAGATTTCAATGAAGCACAACAACATGTTGAGGGAAAATAGTGCATTATGGAAAATCAGATAGTACAATTACCTTCAAATCACATACCAAGAGGGTTAGTAGAGTTAGAAGGAATATTCAAGATAAATGATGGTTACTTGTCTCAAAAGTCTAACACAAAAATGGAAGACTTAGAGGAAATAAACCTAGGATCTGAAACCTCCCCTCAGATGGTATACATTGGGAAGAAGTTGAGTAGAGAAGTTAGAGGAAATTTGATAAGACTATTGAAGAGATACAAGCATGTGTTTGCTTGGTCTTATGATGATCTCAAGGCATATAGAGCTGATTTGTTTCAACATGAGATCCCTATAAAAGAAGAAACCAAGCCATTTAGATGGAAACAAAGACCTATCAACCCTTTACTAGCTACAAAGATGCAGGCTGAATTGACAAAATTGAGAGATGCTGGTATCATTGAGCCTATTAGGCATTCTTCTTGGGTCTCTAACCTTGTACCAATAAGAAAAAAGAATGGTGATATTAGACTCTGTGTTGACTTCAGGAATTTAAATGTTGCCTCACTTAAGGATAATTATGGATTGCCTAACATGGAAGCTATGATGCATAGAGTAACTAGCTGTGAATTATTGTCTCTAATGGATGGGTTTTTAGGGTACAACCAGGTTCTTGTCAAAGAATCTGAATAGTTCAAGACAACATTCACCACCCCTTGGGGGACCTATGTATATGTCCGCATGCCTTTTGTCTTGAAGAATGTTGGAGCAACCTTTCAAAGGGTAATGGATGTTGTTTTTAAAGAATTGATCAATGTCCTTAAGGTTGTATATCAGGATGATCTGACTACCTACTCTAAGAAAGCTGAAGATCACTGCAAGCATTTGGAGAAGGTTATTGTCAAAGCTTTGGAGTTTGGCATCTCACTAAACCCCAAGAAATGTCAATTTGCTGTAACTAAGGGAAATTTGCTTGGTCACATAGTGTCAAAAGAGGGGGTTAGAATTGATCCAGAAAGAGTGGAAGCAATCAAAAAGGTCCTTCCTCCCAAAAATGTCAAAGGTGTGCAATCTTTTCTAGGACAGATTAATTTTGTCAAGAGGTTTATTGCCAATTTTGCAGAACTAGTCAAACCTATTGTGAAGCTTTTGAAGAAAGATGTTAAGTTTGATTGGAACTGTGAGACTGAGCAAGCTTTTGAAAAAATTAAGCAAGCAATCCAAGAGGCTCCTATTTTAATATCCCTTGACTATTCAAAGCCTTTCTCCCTATTTTCTTTTGCATCTTTTCATACAATTGTAGCTATTTTGTTGCAAAAGGATGAAGAGGGATTTGAGCATCCTATTGCCTTTTTCAGTAAGTCATTGCAATTTGCTGAGCTTAATTATGAATTGATGGAGAAGAAGGCATATGCATTAGTGAAGGCGGTTAAGGCTTTCAGACCTTATTTAGTATGTGCTAAGGTAAATGCATATGTACCTCATGCAGTAGTAAAAGATATTTTGAGTCAAAGTGAAGTTACTGGAAAAAGGTGTAAATGGATCAATAGAATTCAAGAATTTGACATTGAACTCCATATAACCAAGCTTGTGAGAGGTCTGGGACTTGCAAAGCTTATGATAGAGGAGAACATGGATCTTGTACAAGTAAACAATGTAACCATTGGTGGAAATGTGATGAGTATTGAAATGCAGCCGTGGTACACTAACATTGTTCATTTTCTCAAATATGCTGCTTGTCCACAAGATTTGAATGACAATCAAAGAAGGAGCTTGAGGTTGCAGGCTCAAAGGTATGTTTTGATACAAGGTGATCTATTTTGGAAAGATAATGATGGAATTTTGCTTTTCTATTTAGACAATTATCAATCTGAAAAGGTTTTAAAAGAGATGCACTTTGGGATGTGTGGACGACATCATTCAGCTAGGTCCATAGCTCACAAAATTCTGAGAGCTAGATATTATTGGCCAGTCTTATTTAAGGATACCCACTCATATGTTAGAAAATGTGAATCATGCCAGATATTTTTAAAGAAATTAAAAATTTTAGGTGCTTTGTTATTAAACCTTGTGGTTGCAGAGGCCCCTTTTGACTCTGGCCCAATGAATAAGGCACTGGTTTAGCTTAATTTGCATCTATTCACAACCAAAATGTAAAAAACCTATTTAATTTACTTTTATTTGTATGTTCATGAATTGTATTGACTATGTCAAGTACATAGATCAATTTTGTAATGATTTGTAGAAGCAATTGTGAAAGGTAAACCCGCCTGAGTTTTGCACTCAAAGTGAAGAAGGCTCAAAGCCTTAATACCTTAGCATTTAAATTGTGCTAGATGCAGCTGTTGGGAGTACATGAGTCTTAAGTTCAGTAAGTTTTTTGAATGTGTTAACCATTTTCAATTTAAGTGCTAACAGATAGATGATAGGCTCTGGAGCTGAAGGATGCTGTGAAAACATAGGGGCCCAACCAAGTAGGCTCAAACTTGCCTTCTTTTCTCTGTGTTCTTGGACCTTCTAATTTTCTTTTAGGACCATGTCATTGACCTGGAACTGTCTAGGATGGACCTTTTTGTTATAACTCCTTTTGAGTTGATTCTAGTATGCAACTAGGTAATCATATGCTTTCTATCTCTTTTTATCTAGCAGATCCAGCTATGTGAGATGAGCCACACGATAGTCTTCATTAGTGGTATAGTTCTTCATGGAGACCCACACTGATGGGAGCTTGACCCCTATGGGTAGAATGGCTTCGACACCATATACGAGGGAATATGGGGTGGTGCCTATGGGAGTGCGATAAAAAGTGCAATAGGCCCAGAGGGCTGAATTTATTTGGAGGTGCCAGCCACGACCATAATCATTGACAACCTTCTTGAGGATTTTCAAGATAGTTTTATTAATTGCCTCAGCTTGGCCATTTTCTTGGGGGAAGTATGGACTAGAGAAATGGAGATGGATGTGGAGTCTGGCACACAAATCATCCACATGTTGGTTTTCAAAAGGTGTGTTGTGTTCTGTGAAGATGGTAGATGGTATGTCGAAGTGGCAAATGATATGGTATAAGATGAACTTGGATATTTGGATGCCAGTAGTGAGGGTGAGTGGAATTACTTCAACCCATTTTTTGAAGTACTCTATGGAAGTTATGATGTATTTATGTCCATCTAAGGAAAGGGGAGTGATTAACCCGATGAGGTCGAAGCCCCAACATGAAAATGGCCAAGGCAGCACAATGGGCTGCAAGTCTTATGCTGGTGCATGAATCAGATTTGCATGCTGCTGACATGGTAGACATTTCCTGACAAATTCACAAGCGTCATGTTCCATGGTTGGCCAATAATACCTGAGTTGAAGAAATTTCTTTTCTAGAACCATGCCACTCGTGTGGGCACCACAGATTCTAGCGTGGACCTCTTGTAAAGTCAGGACAACCTCATTTGAATCTAAACACCTAGAGAGGATATTGTGATATCTGCGATGATAAAGGGTGTTGGCTACAAGAGTGTAGTGGGAAGCTCTTCAAATTAAGTTTTGGCATTGGTTATTGATGAGATGGAGTGATATGATACCATTTTTTAGATATGCATGGATGTCGTGGTACCATGGGGTGTAGTACCTCGCCCCTAGTCTAATTTTATTAATGTTATGATTACTTTAGGATGAAAGATTATATGTTAGGAAATCATTGTTGCATATGATTTACTGACCCCATACTTGCATGTGTATGGTTGATGTGTTTATTTTATACTTCTATTTGATGTGCCTGATGTGGTTGAGGGATGGAGTCATAGTTACTTGCTTGTGAGATCCACATGATCGGCCGATCCCTGCCATTGCCTATTTTATATTTATATATGTTTGTACATGCGGGTGTTGCATGCAAGTTCACAGGTACCGGGCATCATCTTCCTTGAATTGTTAGGATGAGCATGCCCTATCGCAATATCTCAGATGGTAAGAGAGGGGAGATAACACGGATCCAAAAACCTAACCCAAACCCATTTATCCTAGTTGTTGGATAAGTATCTGTTGACTACCCTATCCGAATTTGTCAGGTTGGCAAAGTTCGTGGATCCCTTTCTGGTGTTGCTTGGTTTTGGTTTTGTTTGATTTTATCTCATTTGTCTTCAGTTGATTTGTGGTTATGTGGGTCATTTTTATGTGATTATTCATTTTTTGATTATGTCCTAAGTTTATTTTGATGAAATTTAATTAAAATCAAATAATTGATTATTTGGATTTAATTGATTATTTTATTAATAATTAAATTTTATTATGTTTGTGAGTATTATTAAATAAATTAAATATTTAATTACATATTTTAGGATGCATTAAGTATTTTATTTATTTAATATGTGTTTAAAATTATTAACATGTGCAGAATTGAAAAGTGAGTTGTTGTAAAAAAGTGAACAACTAGTTTTCAAAAGTCAAGTTGTGTTGTGCATTTAAAAGATATTTTAATTAATTAATTAATATTTACTTTCAATTTTGGAGTTAGAGTTTGATCAAGAGTTGTCTTATGAGTCATTTCTGATTTGGAGTTGAACTGTGAGTTAGCTTTTGAGTTGTCTTTAGGGATTGCATGAATTTGGGAATTGGATGCCTATTAGGAAAATTATTGCATTCATTTGAGAAAAGACAGGTTTTGGAGAAGATTTTTGGGGGAGAGCTTGTGTGCTTGGAATTTTGGAGATTTGTGGAAGGAGACTGGATCTGGATCTGGTTCTTGCATTCATCATAGTACTCAGATTTGCAGACAGGATTGGATTTGGAAGTAATTTCACTCTCAGATCTTCTACAGGGGTTTCATTACAGTTTCTGGCATTGGAACCAAGGTAGGATCTGGAACTCTTACTGCGTGCCTTCTGTTATTTTATTTGGTAAAATTTGTGTGTTTGTGTAGATCTAGATTTATCTCATTATATTTGTATGTATTCTTTGATTCTAGGTGTTAGAGAAACCCTAGATCTGTTCTTTTATATTTTTTATGAAGACTTGGCATTGTACCATTATGCTGGTAAAATTTTATTAAAAGTTTGTCTATGGTTTGCTTGTAAGACGAGAAATCAATCGGAGATTATAGTTTAACTATATTGATAGAGGAAAAATTAATGCTCTTTTGAAAAGAAAATCCAATTTGAATGAAAAAACCAATTTGGGTAGAAAATCCTTGCTGGTTAAAATATATTTATTCCCTGTTAAAAAAATACACTTTAAAAAAAAAACCAGTCAAAAGTTTATTATGGGACATAATTTTAGTGTATAAGTTTGTTAAATATTGTCACGCCCAGATTTCCTTAGGCAAAAACACAACCAATTTTTTTTTTACAACTCATTTTACAACAACAGTACAAGCAAAGCAAAATAGATAAATAAGGTGCATTAATCTTCCTACAAGTTACAGTTTTTTTTAAATTTTATTTACAACTTGGAAAACATGTCACTTTTTACAAACACTACAAAACTTTACAAGAAGACTATCTTACAAGATTTTACAAGAAGAAATAGATGAGACAAAGACTTATATTACATTTTTACAAGGTACACTTTACACCCAATACCAAATTGAGGGGATTCACAAACACTACATTCTTTCATAGTCCTAGCTTGGTCCAACCAAGATATCTTGAAAAACCTGCAAGAAAATAAAACAACTCTTCCATGGAATACTCTCCTCCCTACCATATGGCATCATGAGACCCCGTAGGTCCTAGCCAACCCTCGAGAAAGGGCAAAACAAGCCAACATAAAACACCCATACATCCCTCAAATATTGCACACATCACATTACTTCATGAAACAATAACACATACGTCATTCTTGCCTTCACACAAGGATCTACAACAAAATTTTTTCTTACATGGCCATTCACAAACAAGGATCTACTAAGACCCACTCAACAAGTAGAAAATAAGAACTTCAAGCAAAAACACCCTTGTTTCATCACTAGATCACATAACATACACTTTTATCACTACAACATAAGAGATTCAAAACACTTTTCCCACACAATACTCTCATGAATGAACTCAAGGACTTACACAAAGCATAACAACAACTCACAACACACATATACCAAACTGAAATACCTTCCTATTCATATGAACTCATAAATTGCATAAACTCCATTAATGGAGGTTGGGGTGCACATACCTCCACCTGAAGTTATGGTAAATAGATGAAGTGAGTCTTCCCTTTTCTTCCCTTTTTCTTCTCTAATTTTCTCCAAGCTCCTAGATTGTCTCCAAAGTTGGAGAGTGGGTGATTAGGCAACACAATCCAAGTTTGCCACTAAAATAGGCCTCTCACACTCTCCCATGCCCTTCGGAGAGTTGTGAGCTTCCCATTGGGTGACCTACCCAAAACCTTACAACTTTCCTAAAGTGGAACTGCAAAAAGGTGAATGGGGAAGAGAGTTGGAAGCTTTTTGACTCAAGAAGTTTCCCATGTGAGTTTGATTTTCGACATTTGACAAAAGCCCACTTTTGGAGGGCTTCCCAAGGTGGCTCTAGGGTGTCCTATGGTTAAAAAGGACCCTTACCCATAGGTATAACCCATGGGCCTTCTATTTTTGTGTAAAACAACTCCCCAAGGGTCAATTTGACCCTTCAAAACCCATCCCAAAGGCAAAATTAGAAATTAGAGAGGATGTGACTACTCATGTGTGCCCTAACCAAGGCAAAGGTGTGGGGAAGACAAATTGTACTAGGGTTAGATGGTGACATGCATTCACTCCATGAGGTCCATTGCCAACTCAAAATACAAACACATGTGTCAATTGACACCACAACACATTCACAATTACACTTGGCACTTCCACTAAACAACTTAATAAAACAAACCAACTTAAATAAATTCACATCCACATACTTTAAAAAATAGATTATGTCACAAGGAGGCCTTGTATCTCTTTGGGGACACGACCTTGGTGTCACAGAGATAATATACACATGTTGGCTTCATTCCCCTTAAATTCCATGGTTTTGTCCCTGCACACTCACACACTCAAGATAATATTAGTAATTCCAAGAATGCGTTATGTATATAATCCAAGTAAAGCACCATATGAACCCATTTGTACATATACATCAATTACATCTACATACCACATCACCTCATTCACATATTTAAATCCACATTTCTCCAAATCCAAAATTGATCAATATATATATATATATATATATATAGTAAATTGAAAATATCTCCTAACCAGGTTTCATAACTCAATTCCTAATAGACCATATTCATTTATATTCTCTATTTCTAAAGCATATCACAATTCTATTTATTTAAATTACCTCAATTAATCTGGAACAAGTCCCATATACCAATATATGATTCAAGCTCTTCGTTCTTTATCATTTCATTTAGATCGTAACTATGAGCTAGCAAAACACAACCCAAGTAAAATGCAATACCAATGCACTAGGGCCTTTCATCAAATCATGTCAAAATGTATCATATTGTAATAACATTATCCTAATTTAACACATGGTACAAAATCAATAGGTTTAGATCCTAGATCACACAATGCTATCTTAAAACAAGACGGTCCTTAAACAATGTTAAACATTGATCCTAACAACATACTTACCACTACACCTAATATGCAATTGCCCCATAATACAATTTTGCCATGGATTCCTTCTTTATTAATTTTCTAGTATGTTTCATGAAGATGGTTAACTCAAGGTCATTTCTAATCCATCTCATAATTAATTGTTGATCCTATAAGGTCTTTTAATCTACAATCTCACTAATCAGACTGGTTAATAGTATGGACATGTCAACTCATAAGGTTTCTATACTTCCTTAAGCTTAACTTAGTCTTGGTTATGCTAGTGAAATCAAATCATCAACACTATTGTTGTACAATTCATTATTTTGTATGAAGTGGTTTACATAATCACATTACAAGGATTCTCACCAAGGTAATATGTTCTAGTAGGGCTCAACAAGGTTAAAAGACTAATGGTCTCCCAACCTTATCCACAAAAGTGTCTCACATAGAGGGAGAATGGTAGGGGCCAATTAAATTGCATAGCTCAATTCTATCACAAAAAAATTTACTTTTATTTGAAGCCTTCCTAAATTTATATTTTGATGCATGCACCTATCACTCTAACATAAATTTTACACTTCTAGAGATCATTACAAACCATCTATGGGCGCGCATCATCCTTACCTAAGTTAAGACATCATAACATATAATGTTGCCACATAACTTAAAGATTCTATTAGGTTTACTATTCACTTGCTAATTACCATTGATTGTCTTTATTTTAAAATGTCTCAAAACTTTGTTAGTTAATTTGACTCATTCTATTTTTCATTAGGACAATATTCTAATCCACGTAAGCTCCCTTATTTTAGTTTCAGATGGAATTTCCAAGCATCTTAGAGTAATATTAATTCTATCATGCAAGCACAGGTTTACACCTTCATGTTCTAATACCACAATAGTTAACTAAAGGTAATATTACTTCAAAACTATGTCTTAAATTAACATATTCCATGAATTCATTTGAAGATGAAATCTATTCTAATTAAGTTGATGAACTACAGTCAAGATATCTAATAACTTCGCATAAAATCTACGGAAAGGTTTGCAAGAAATAACAATAGTGCTTACCAGAGTGTTCTTACCAAGATGAGGGAAATGGATGGGTCCTACAAATATATGTCCTTTTCAAAAGGAATATATTCTTTCACAGTGAAAACTGAATATAAATTTGTAGAGAAAAAATATATATATTTTGACAAAAAGATCTACATATCTTATTCTGTTTATTTTATTTTTCAGAATTAAATAATTAAAAATAAACAAATATATGCATGAAGGAAAAAAAAATGCATTGATAAATATTTATTTAAAAAAAATAATTATAAAAATATGGCACAAAATTTTTGTATTGTTTAAAAATATGTGTTTGGGGGCGGGGGCCACCAAACCCCCCAACCACCCCCCTAAAGGGCGCCGTGTGGGTACCTGGTACTGCCAGCGACAGACTAAAGGACTACCGCATGGTATCCCTTTGGGAGCCGTGCGATAGTCCTGGCTCCAGAGCACGACAGGGGGTGTACTGTGGGTACCGTGCACGGGACCCACAGCCCCCAATATGTTATAAAGTTTTCAAGGTATAATTTGCTTTTTATTTGTTATTATTTTATATTATTATAATTAGTTTGTAATAAATTTTTAAATTTAGTTAATTAATTTAGTTTATTATTGTTTTAACTAAGTTCTTATTAATTGATATTTGTTTATTATCATACTAATACTTGGTTATTAGTTTTAATGAATTTTAATAGTTGATAATTAATTTTAATAAATTAATATTTTTAAATTAATTTTATTAAGTCTATTTGGTTAAAATGAATTCGTAAATTAGTCAAGTTAGACTAAATTTTTGGTCATTGATTTAATTAGATTGGTATTTTGATTCTAAACAAGTATGAGATTTGTTTACTCCAGTGATAGATACATTTATGTGTGAAAATTTCATTAATGATCAATGAATGGATATATTCGTTGGTTCTTTCATCTTGTGGGATGAGTTTAACGGATTAGTTTAATAATTTTTATATGTAAGTTTATGCTTAACCTATTGTACATTAATACTATCATCATATTAAGCTTTTCTCATACATGTTTATTTTAAATAATCATTTATTGAAAATTGTACACCATATAGTGAAATTGGGTCTTTTTGTTGTGTTAAATCCTTAGGACATCACGAGGAATTATTCTTTGTTTATGACATTGTTGTAATGTTTATGTTCAGATTCTCCTAGTGGGTTTGATTATTTTTATGTTTGGATTCAATTATGTTCAATATGGAAATTAAGTGCTTGTGATATTAGATCTCAGTTTTCTATGGTGCGAATGTGTCTTCTTCGTGCCTGGAGTGTCTTCTTTTGCTATTATGTTTTGGGCATTAGATGACCTAGGGGAAGACAGAGGCCGGGGTTTGTTTTTAGTTGTTCATGTTTTTTTTGTATTATGTTTGTTGAGTGGATATATTCTGATTATACCCTGTCTTGACCTTTTGGGCTCATGAAGTTTTGTAATATGTATATGGTATCTTTGTAATCATTTCTGGTTTCTTTTGTGTGAATCTGGATTTGGGATTACCTAGTTGTATACCTGATTAGATCTAGGAGAGATCTGTGAGCCTAGAGTAGTTTACCTAGATATGTAGTAGGGGGTGGCTTGCAATAAGTGCCGGGGCCCACAAGTGGCTGCCAGGATCACTTATTGTTAAGTATCTTAATCAAGTGATAACTAAATATAACATTGAGAGATTTTAAAATGAACCTAATAAGATATGGTTTCCTCACCCTGACTTAGTGATAGTACAAACTAAGGTAGGAATGGAGAAGATGACTAGCCCCCTTTTAATGGATGAGTTGGATTGTCGATGGCTTTGTCAGTAGGAGAAGTCATTGACACCATGTAAGGTCACTTGGGTGCTGGGATCCAGCAAGATTACCAGGGCAAAACTCAAGGGTTAGACGTACATGATGACACCTTCCTATGCATAGTCTAGTTATCCTACACATGTCGGTTGCCTCTAGATTAGTGAGTCTTTCATGACATTATTACTTTTTAGCTTGAGTTAGAGAGCTTTCAGGATCCTTTCCTTAGCTTGATCTGTTTGATGTTTGTTATCCGAGTGAGATCTATTGTTATCTCCTCAGAACGGTGGGAGTGGACCATTTAGGTTCACGAGGTCGGGTGGTAGTGATTCTTTTACCATTTGAGATTCCGATGTTCATCTACCAGTGATGGTTGATCCCTGTAGCAGTTGTTCCTTCCTGATCATCATTGATAGAGTTGTGTTCTTCTTCCTCTTCTTTGTGTTTCATTGTATTAGTGTTTCAGAGATATCATGTTGTACTCTTCTCAGTTATTGTATTACATACCCTGCGACATGTGCAGTAGATGTAGATTTATGGATACCTTATGGTACCAGATGTATTTATGTCATCTTTGATGTGATGTTGCTTTTATCTTTCATTTTTCATATGAGATTTGTAATTGTACCTAATCTAATTTAATTAATTATGTTAACGTAATCTTCATCAAGGAACCTTTGAGAGTTGTAACCTGTGTTAGTTAATGTTTTAATGTGAGTAAATGGTAATTGCTTTCGCATTGATGTTTATCTTGTATGTTAACTTTAAAACAAAAATAATTCTGCAAACTTAGTTGGATGTTTAGGTTAAGTTGTCCTGGGTTCCCTGGCGGGGCATTACACTTGGTATCAGAGCACCGGGTTCTACACTGGGAACTCTTGGAAGTTGTGTGCCCATTAGATGTTGATTATGTGTGTCTATTGTGTTTAGATACCTTCTCTAATGTGTCTAGTGTAAAATACCTTTGGATGACATGAAGCGATTACTCCCTTGAGCGTGGCTATCCCTAGTCACCTTGTTATGTGAATGTTGTATGATTGATAATTTATTTTGGTTGATTTATGAATTGTCCGTGTTGTGTATGGGCTAGCATTAAAATTTTGAACTTTATTATGAACGGATTAGTCACCCAACTCTCTTTTCATTATCTATTTTGTGACACTAGTCACACTTAATTTATTGTTGAAATTGAGATCTCCTATGATTTAATGTTGGACTTATGATTCCCCCGCTTTGGTTTGTTTTTTGAAAACTTTATGGTGGCTATTCTGAATGTTTGGTATTGTTGGCCCTGTTATGTGATAAGTGTTGTTTCTATCATGTTCATCATGAACCCTTGATAGTATGTATAAGGGAGGACATCACGGAGATGGTACTATGCTATTTTGTGTGAAATTAGAAGCATTGTATATCCTATATGTTTGCATAAGTGTTGCATTAACTAGCTAGATTTTTATGAACTTATTAATTGTTATAGATATGAATGCGTGTTTTATGCAATTGATCCTAGATGTTTTCTACGATGATGAATGAATAAAGGTTTTGATCTATTTGAATTGATAATAAATGATTGATCAATGTGATTTTTCAGTTTGTTCCTAAACTAGGTATTATATTGTTCTTAATGACTGCATATCATGTTCAGGTACCTTATGATTTTATTTCAGATGATATGTTTTGTTTTTGGTAAATGCTTTGTGTTTGGGGCATATGTATCCTCATCTGTTGTAGGCTTCTAGGAGTAAGCCTAATCCTAGGAGGGGTGGATGTAGTACCTTGCCCCTAGTCCGATTTTATTAATGTTATGATTACTTTAGGATGAAAAATTATATGTTAGGAAATCATTGTTGCATATGATTTACTGACCCCATACTTGCATGTGTATGGTTGATGTGTTTGTTTTATACTTCTATTTGACGTGCCTGATGTGGTTGAGGGACATAGTCGTAGTTACTTGCTTGCGAGATCCACATGATTAGCTGATCCTCACCATTGTCTGTTATATATTTATATATGTTTGTACATGTGGGTGTTCTATGCAGGTTCACAGGTACTAGGCATCATCTTCCCTGAATTGTCAGGATGAGCGTGCCATATCACAATATCTCAGATGGTAAGAGAGGGGAGATAAGACGGATCCAAAACCCTAACCCAAACCCATTTATTCTAGTTGTTGGATAAGTATCTGTTGACTACCCTATCTGAATTTGTCAGGTTGGAAAAGTTCGTGGATCCCTTTCTGGTGTTGCTTGGTTTTGGTTTTGTTTGATTTTATCTCGTTTGGCTTCAGTTGATTTGTGGTTATGTGGGTCATTTTTATGTGATTATTCATTTATTGATTATGTCCTAAGTTTATTTTGGTGAAATTAAATGATGATTCAAATAATTGATTATTTGAATTTAATTGATTATTTTATTAATAATTGAATTTTATTATGTTTGTGAGTATTATTAAATAAATTAAATATTTAATTGCATATTTTAGGATGCATTAAGTATTTTATTTATTTAATATGTGTTTAAAATTATTAACATGTGCATAATTGAAAAGTGAGTTGTTGTAAAAAAGTGAACAACTAGTTTTCAAAAGTCAAGTTGTGTTGTGCATTTAAAAGATATTTTAATTAATTAATTAATATTTACTTTCAATTTTGGAGTTAGAGTCTGATCAAGAGTTGTCTTATGAGTCATTTCTAATTTAGAGTTGAATTGTGAGTTAGCTTTTGAGTTGTCTTTAGGGATTGCATGAATTTGGGAATTGGATGCCTATTAGGAAAATTATTGCATTCATTTGAGAAAAGACAGGTTTTGGAGAAGATTTTTGGGGGAGAGCTTGTGTGCTTGAAATTTTGGAGATTTGTGGATTGTTGTGGTTGCTTGTTGATTTGGGGTTTGATTATGCATCTGGATTTGGTTCTTGCGTTCATCATAATTCTCAGATTTGTAGACAGGATTGGATTTGGAAGCAATTTCACTCTCAGATCTTCTATAGGGGTTTCATTACAATTTTTGGCATTAGAACCAAGGTAGGATCTGAAATTCTTGCTGTGTGCCTTCTGTTATTTTATTTGGTAAAATTTGTGTGTTTGGGTAGAGTTGGATTTATCTCATTAGATTTGTATGTATTCTTTGATTCTGGGTGTTAGAGAAACCCTATATCTGTTCTTTTATATTTTTTATGAAGACTTGGCATTGTACCATTATGCTAGTAAAATTTTATTAAAAGTTTGTCTATGGTTTACTTGTAAGACAAGAAATCAATCAGAGATTATAGTTTAACTATATTGATAGAGGAAAAATTAATGCTCCTTTGAAAAGAAAATCCAATTTGAATGAAAAACCTAATTTGGGTAGAAAATCCTTGCTGGTTAAAATATATTTATTCCCTGTTAAAAAAATACACTTTAAAAAAAAAAACCAATCAAAAGTTTATTATGGGACATAATTTTAGTGTATAAGTTTGTTAAATATATGTCCTTTTCAAAAGGAATATATTCTTTCACATTGAAAACTGAATATAAATTTGTAGAGAAAATATATATATATGTTGACAAAATGATCTACACATCTTATTCTGTTTATTTTATTTTTTGGAATTAAATAATTAAAAATAAATAAATATATGCATGAAGGAAAAAAAAATGCATTGATAAATATTTATTTAAAAAAAATAATTATAAAAATATGGCACAAAATTTTTGTATTGTTTAAAAATATGTGTTTGGGGGCGGGGGCCACCAAACCCCCCAATCACCCCCCTAAAGGGCACCACGTGGGTACCTGGTAGTGCCGGTGGCAGACCAAAGGACTACCACACGGTATCCTTTTGGGAGCCGTGCGACAGTCCTCACTGCCGAGCACGACAGGGGGTCTACTGTGGGTACCGTGCGTGGGACCCACAACCCCCAATATGTTATAAAGTTTTCAAGGTATAATTTTCTTTTTATTTGTTATTATTTTATATTATTATAATTAGTTTGTAATAAATTTTTAAATTTAGTTAATTAATTTAGTTTAATTTAGTTTATTATTAATTAGTTTATTATTGTTTTAACTAAGTTCTTATTAATTGATATTTGTTTATTATCGTACTAATACTTGGTTATTAGTTTTAATGAATTTTAATAGTTGATAATTAATTTTAATAAATTAATATTTTTAAATTAATATTATTAAGTCTATTTGGTTAAAACGAATTTGTAAATTAGTCAAGTTAGACTAAATTTTTGGTCATTGATTTAATTAGATTGGTTTTTTGATTCTAAACAAGTATGAGATTTGTTTACTCCAGTGATAGATACATTTATGTGTGAAAATTTCATTAATGATCAATGAATGGATATATTCGTTGGTTCTTTCATCTTGTGGGATGAGTTTAACAGATTAGTTTAATAATTTTTATATGTAAGTTTATGCTTAACCTATTGTACATTAATACTATCATTAGATTAAGCTTTTCTCATACATGTTTATTTTAAATAATCATTTATTGAAAATTGTACACCATATAGTGAAATTGGGTCTTTTTGTTGTGTTAAATCCTTAGGACATCACGAGGAATTATTCTTTGTTTATGACATTGTTGTAATGTTTATGTTCAGATTCTCCTAGTGGGTTTGATTATTTTTATGTTTGGATTCAATTATGTTCAATATGGAAATTAAGTGCTTGTGATATTAGATCTCAGTTTTCTATGGTGCAAATGTGTCTTCTTCGTGCCTGGAGTGTCTTCTTTTGCTATTATGTTTTGGGCATTAGATGACCTAGGGGAAGACAGAGGCCGGGGTTTGTTTTTAGTTGTTCATGTTTTTTTTGTATTATGTTTGTTGAGTGGATATATTCTGATTATACCCTATCTTGACCTTTTGGGCTCATGAAGTTTTGTAATATGTATATGGTATCTTTGTAATCATTTCTGGTTTCTTTTATGTGAATCTGGATTTGGGATTACCTAGTTGTATACTTGATTAGATCTAGGAGAGATCTGTGAGCCTAGGGTAGTTTACCTAGATATGTAGTAGGGGGTGGCTCGCAATAAGTGTCGGGGCCCACAAGTGGCTGCCAGGATCACTTATTGTTAAGTATCTTAATCAAGTGATAACTAAATATAACATTGAGAGATTTTAAAATGAACCTAATAAGATATGGTTTCCTCGCCCTGGCTTAGTGCTAGTACAGACTAAGGTAGGAATGGAGAAGATGACTAGCCCCCTTTCAAGGGATGAGTTGGCATAGTCGATGGCTTCGTCAGTAGGAGAAGTCATTGACACCATGTAAGGTCACTTGGGTGCCGGGATCCAGCAAGATTACCAAGACAAAACTCAAGGGTTAGACATACATGATGACACCTTCCTATGCATAGTCTAGTTATCCTACACATGTCAGTTGCCTCTAGATTAGTGAGTCTTTCATGACATTATTACTTATCACCTTGAGTTAGAGAGCTTTCAGGATCCTTTCCTTAGCTTGATCTGTTTGATGTTTATTATCTAAGTGGGATCTGTTGTTATCTCCTCAACATGGTGGGAGTGGACCATTTAGGTTCATGAGGTCGGGTGGTAGTGATTCTTTTACCATTTGAGATTCTGACGTTCGTGTACTAGTGCTGGTTGATCCCTGTAGCAGTTGTTCCTTCTTGATCGTCATTGATGGAATTGTATTCTTCTTCCTCTTCTTTGTGTTTTATTGTATCAGCATTTCAGAGATATCATGTTGTACTCTTCTCAGTTATTTTATTACATAGCCCGCGACACGTGTAGTGGATGTAGATTTATGGATACCTTATGGTACCAGATGTATTTATGTCATCTTTGATGTGATGTTGCTTTTATCTTTCATTGTTTATATGAGATTTGTAATTGTACCTAATCTAATTTAAATAATGATGTTAACGTAATCTTCGTCAAGGAACGTTTGAGAGTTGTAACCTGTGTTAGTTAATATTTTAATGTTAGTAAATGGTAATTACTTCTACATTGATGTTTATCTTGTATGTTAACTTTAAAAAAAAAAATATTCTACAAACTTAGTTGCATGTTTAGGTTAAGTTGTCCTGGGTTCCCTGGCGGGGCATTACATGGGGACTGAGGACCAACCAAGACACACACCATTTCTGCATTGACATTCTCATAAGCAGGCTTGTGTAGATGCTCGACTAAGAATTGGTATTGTGATGAGTCACATTGGATTTCCAATAAGGATCCGATGGTTGCCATTGCGTCAACCACTTTGTTCTGAAGTTTTGGTATCTGTGTGAAATGTTGATTTAGGAAATGCTCTTTCAGTCTGTCCACCAGTTCTTTGTAGGGTAGTAACTTGTCTTCCTTTGTCTGATATTCATCTAGGACTTTCTTGATAATTAGCTGTGAGTCTCCAAACACTTTCAGTTATGTGATATTCCAATGGATGGCTATTTTGAGACCTAAGATGAGTGCCTCATATTCTGCAATGTTGTTAGTACACAAGAATCCTAATTTGAATGATTTCAAAATGTAGTCACCTTGAGGTGTGACAAGTAGGATTCTTGCCCTTGATCCATGCGATGTATAGGAGCCATCAAAGTATAGCTTCCACATGGGTTGTTATTCAATCATACATAAGTGCTCATTAGGGAATTCCATGATTAGTGGATAGGCATCCACCAATGGTGCTTCTCCTAGTTGATCGACAATTAATTTCCCTTTGATTGCTTTCCAATCTATGTATTGGATGTGAAAATTGCTGAGTAGCATGACCCATTTTTCCATATGGCCTGTGAGAGTTGTCCTTTATAATGGATACTTGAGTGGGTCCACCTTTTAGATGAGCTTGATTGTGTGGTTGAGCATTTAATGTCTAAGCTTTTGAGTGGCGAAGACCACTACAAGGCATGCTTTCTCCATCAGTGAATAATTGAGCTCATAGCCAACTAGAGTTTGAATGATATAATAAATGGCTCTCTCTTTTTTGTCATCATCATGTTGTGCTAAGAGTTCCCCCAGTGCTGTAGTGGTTGCCGAGATGTAGAGTATTAGAGGGCATCCTGAAACTAGTGGTACAAGAATGGGAGAATTAGCTAGATATTCTTTGAGCTTATCAAAGCTTCTTTGACAGATGGGATCCCATTTGAAGCTTGTGTCTTTACAAAGGAGGTGCATGAAAGGTTGGAACTTGTTTGCCAGCTGGGAGATGAATCAACGCACTGATTGGAGCTTTCCTTGTAGACTGCTGAGCTGCCTAAGTGTTCTAGGAGGAGGCATTTCCATAGTGGCTTTGACCTTTTTGGGATCAATCTCTATGCTACGCTGTGATACTATAAAGCCTAGAAGCTTTCCAGATGTTACACCAAAGATGCACTTCTTTGGATTGAGCTTCAAGCCATAATGATGTAGACAATCAAACACACTCTCAAGGATGTTCACGTGTTCACCTCATTTTTTAGATTTTGCAAGAATGTCATCCACATAGTCTTCTAGGATCTTGTGGATCATATCATGGAGGATGGCTATCATTGCTATCTGATATGTGGCTCCTAGATTCTTGAGCCTAAATGGCATCATGTTGTAGTAGAAGGTACCCCATGGAGTGGTGAATGCTATTTTATGCTGATCTTCTTTTTATATTTGGATTTGATTGTAGCCTGAGAATCCATCCATGAGTGACAACATCTCATGACCCGCTGTAAGGTCTATGATCATGTCTATGTTGGGCAATGAGAAATCATCCTTTGGACATGATTTATTCAGGTCCCTGAAATTTGTACAGATTCTTATCTCACCTGAAGGTTTTGTGACTGGGACCATGTTGGAGATCCACTTTGAATAATCAATAGCTCTAATGATCTTTGCATCTAGGAGCTTTTCCAGTTCTATTTTTACCAATAGGGCTACTTTTGGATGCATTTTACGTAGCTTCTGCTTTACTAGTTTGACATTGGGATCCATTGAAAGATTGTGCACAACAAGATTTGGATCAAGCCCAGGCATATGTGCATATGACCACACAAAGTTTGTAGTGGCTTCTTCAAGTAGTGCAGTGAGAGCCATTTCTTCACCCTCAGTTAAAGATGCTGCAATGTAGGTGATTCTTGGACATTCTTCTGTGCCCAAGTTGACTGGTTTGATTTCCTCAATGATGATAGGTAATTGCTCGGGTCTATAATCCTAGATAGGAGGAAGAGGCAAGTCTCCATCTTCTAGCACCTTAGAGAGGTTTTCACCAGAAGATACACCCTTTATTTTATCTTTTTTGGAGTCAGAATGCACCCCAGAAGGGTTTTCACATAAGGACTCATTCTTTTCTTTTTATTTTTCACTTATGTGACTAAAGATTTCCTCCTCCCTGAAATATCATTTAGGTTCAAGGTTACAGATGTGAGTTGATCCTGAATCTTGATCTGATTGTGGGCTTGATGCTCCCATTAATTCTAGGAGTGCTTCTGTGCTTCAGAACTCATCGATATGTGTGAGGCTTGGTTGGTCCCAGTCTATGAGTTTGAGGTGGATGAGGGGAAGTTATATGGGGTTAATGACAAGTCATTGGAGTACAGAAGTGCCCAGGAGGGTGTCATCATCAAAGATATCATCATAGGATTTCTTTTCTTCCTCTTCAGGGATGTCTTCGATCTCTATGAGGTCCTCCTGGCTATTCAAGAAGGGAACGTTGGTCATGTTGGTGCCCCTAGTTGTGGTATTGGGCTCTTGTATATGCAGGCGAGGGGTATTAAAGCCAAGACCTTGATGTTGTGGATTCTTTGATGCTGTGATCGGGTCTTTGCTTCCGTCTTCTTGTGGTCCTAGACCACCACCTTGATATTTCCATTGTTCGGTGGCATACTTGTGTGATTGCGAATATTTGTCTTTGAAGTAGCCCATGAGTTGAGTTTCAGGTGGTGGGGGATCTCTATATAACCACCTATTGATGTCAAGTTCCATCTCTTGACTGTTTATGTTTCCATGGGAGACAAAAGTCATAGTCCCATTTGCTTGATTTCATGATTTTCTTCGGTGGGATTGCTTTGGTGACTCGGGTGCCCTTGCGTATGTAGATCAAGTGGGAGGCCCCCTACTGCAAATGCATCATTCAAGGTGTATTCACCACAACCCTAGTTGTTGATCTTGATGGAAGAGAGAGTGGAGGCGAGAATAGTCTCTGGATTGCTATAGGATCGGGATGAGCTGGCAATAGAAGTGCCAATGTCAGTTCTAGGATAATGGGTGGAATGAGGGAATGATTCTTCCATCACATGATAGTATACAAAGGGTTGGGGGTCTGCTTGGATGCTGACCTCAGGGCCTTGATGTGGAAATTCGACACATTGAAGGTAAGTGGATGGTACAACCTTGATGGAATGGAACCATGGTCGGCCGAGGAGGATGTTGAATGGTAAGTCAAGATCAACAACATGGAAAATGGTGTCTTGTGTTGCTGGGCCTAGATGGATAGGCAAAAGAATGGTACCTTCAGAGGTATGCTCCAAGTTGTCATATGCCTTGATGGTGATTACTTCATGTGATATGTCAGCCTGTGTAAATCCTATCTGCTAAATGAATTTTAGAGTGCACAAGTTTAGGACTGAGCCATTATCTATCATGACCCTTTTGATGGAAAAATCTTTGACCATAACGGTGATGCAGAGAGGGAGATTATGGTCAGGTGCAACGACTGGTATGTCAGATGGCTTGAAAGATAGAGCACATGATGCGAATAGATGTCCCACAAGGTTTTCAAATTGGACGGTGTTAATGTCTGTGGGGACATGTCCTTCGTGAAGGGCTCGGTCAAGGATTTCTTGATGGAGGGGTGAAGTGCGGAGAAGGTCGACGATGGAGACTTGGGCTAGTGTATTCCCAAGATGTTCTATGAGGTTATATTGTGTATTGTGTGCTGGCCTTGGATGTGCACTGGTGACAATTATCCAGCCTCTATGAGTGGTAACAACAACTGACTATCTGCTCCTTTGACGTGGATGACATTAACTATGGGGTCGACTTGGGTTATACATCCAACAAATTTTTTGTAATTGATATAAGTAGTAGTGTAGTCTTTGTGGTCAACATGATCTCCTTTTTTGCCTTTGCCTTGGTTTTGGGGAGGAGGATTTATATTGGCTTGGTTCTTCCTAGCGTTGTGTTGTGGGAACATGTTTTGATAAATTTGTAAATTGGCATTAGGCAAGGCTTGCACAAGTGTGTCTACTTGGATCTCCTTTTTGTCGATGATATCTTGGATATAGTGCTTGAGCTTCATACACCTTAGGGTAGTGTGTCCTTTGACATGATGATAATCACAATACTTGTGATCTTTATACCAGTTAGGCTTGGGAGTTGCATCATCAAACTGTTGGGTTGGTGGGTAGGTGATTAGGTTGGCTTTGGCCATTCGATGAAAGATAACATCTAGAGGTTTGCCAAGTTGTGTGAAGGTTCTCTTCTGGTAAGTTTGGGCTCTAGGCCTATTCTGATTGGGAGTAGTAGTGATGGCATTAGCCTGATTGGTTGGATTGCCTTGGTGGGCTTGATGTGGATAGTGTTGCTGATTGTTTTGAGGCTGATATTGCTGCATAGGTTACTGATGGATCTATTGATATGTAAGGGTTGGTGTAGGACCAGCCATGACAATTTGGACATGCTTGGTGTCAATGGATCCATTAGTAACACCATTTTTGTTACGATTCCAATAAAGGGGTTTGTCATTGCTAGATTTATTGTGGGAATCGTCCTTATGATGCTGGATTGTGCCTTCATCTAAGAGACCTCTTTCGATATCTATCCCCTTGCCTTTGATGTCTTGATACATTTGGATACAGTTCATCCTCATTAAGTGGGATAGTTTGGGATGCAGGTTATTAATGAAGATCTTGGTTAGATACTTTTTAGGCGGTTGATATGATAACTTGGTAGTGAGATTTTTCCATCATTGCAAGTAGCCTGCTAGGCTTTCTCCATCTTTCTATTTTGAGTTACAAAGGTCTAGCAAGGTCAACTCATTCTTGACATTATGGGAATATTGGGCAACGAACTTCTCAGAGAGCTCAGAAAAAGTTGTGATGGTCCCACAAGGTATCTTGTAAAACCACTCAAGAACAGTTCCTCCCAAGCTTTTGGGGAATAGGTGCAAAAGGTAATTATCATTGTAAACCACTTCTTGGCATGCCATATAGAACTCTTTGATGTGATTTACAAGGTCTCCTTTCCCTTAATATTTATCAAAATTGGGTGTCTCGAAGTGCTTAGGGAAAGGAACATCTATGATTGATCGATCAAACGGATAGGGACACACCTCATCAAACTTGAAGGTTTTTCTATCTATGCTAGCTTGGAGCTCTTTAAGAGAATTCTTCATTTCTTCCCACTCGACATTGATTGGTGTTGGAGTGGGTACTCCCATTTGGAAAGGGTCTAATGGTGTTGGTGACTAAGGGTGATTTTGAGGTGGATGTTGTGGAGTTGGATATGGAGATTGTCCAGCAAGATAGGTGGATTGGAATGGATTTTGGGGTGATGATTGCTAGGGAGGATATTTTTGCTGAGGCACAGGGGTGTATTGCGGTGGATGATATGGAACTGCTTGCTGGTGCTGGGGGATGATGGGATACTATTGCTGTGATAAGTAGGAGGAAGCTTGTTGTTGCTAGGGAATGATAGGGTTTTTTTGTTGCACTTAATAGGATGAAGCTTGTTGCTGCTGGGGAATGATAGGGGTTTGTTGATGTGTGGGGAAGTATTGTTGTTGCAGAGGAGGTTGGTGGAATGATGCAACTTGCTAATAAGATGGCCCTTGCTGTACTTGGCTTTATGCTTGGTTGATGTAGGATGGATGCATTCTTGCATTGCTTAAGGGTGGAACTGATGTAGGGAAGCTGGAAACAAGAGGTGGTTGCGCAAGGTAGCTTGCGAGATGGGAAGAACTCTACTATTGGGATGGTGGAGCTTGCTGAGAAGCATTGGGTGGTGTGAATAGATGGTTTGCAAATGGGGGAAAGGGTAAAGCTGGTGGAGGTTGAGTTGGTTGTTGTTATGCTGCTTGGGAGAAGGTGGCTTGTTGGTTTGTTGGTACAGATGCAGAGAAGTGGGTTGGTATTCTGAAAGCTAGCATTTCTTCTCAAGTAAGGCCCCAATGAGAACCAGTTTGTGGTGGGAGTTGCGATGTGGAATATGTGGGAAAGGTAGATGTGATGGGTGTTTGGAACATGAATGGCGGATTTGAAAATCCCATGGAAGGCATACCTATTGTGAATGGGGTTTGTTGGGCTTGTGCTTGGGTAAATGTTTGTTGGGGTGTGAACGAAGATGCTTGCGTTCCTCATGAGAAAGGTGGTGCTGATGTGGAAGCTTGCTGAGAGGAGGAAAATGATTGCGTTGCCCCCAAAAATTATGGCATGGGTGTAGAAGCTTGTGGAGTAAATGGGAAGGATGATTGTGTTGCCCCCAGGAATGGTGGTATAAAAGTAAAGGCTTGCTGGGAGAAAGGGGGAAATGATTGAGTTGCCCCTTGAAATAATGATGTTGTTTGACCCATGGAAGGTAGCATAACTACTTGTGTAAAGGTTTGTGTGGGAGGTAGTGTTTGGTTTTGCGAAAATCTTTGGGTAGGGATGATGGATTGATTTGCTACGGAAGATGATGGTGCACCTAAGAGAGGAAATGGAGTGGATTATGTTGCTTGTATTGTAGGGCTTGTGAAACTACTTTGGAAAAGAAGAGGGATGGGTGAAGCTACTTGTGATATGTTAAAAAGTGGATCAGGGATTTGTTGGATGATGGGGGTGTATGCTTCTGCTAGGATTCAGATGTTGTTGATGGGAATACGAGGTTGGAGATATGGTGGAATGGCAGTACCCTCTTGTGTGAAGTTTGCCAACATGTTTTATTGATTCTGAGCAGTGAGTGCACTAACTATTTGTGCATTCCCCAGATTATTCATGAATGCTTCTATCGCAAAAGAAGCCGAGGGGATATTGGGATCATCCCATGCATTACCAGTTTGTTGGACCGAGGGATCGTAAGCTACCATCGCACTGGTAGAAATGTTGGGATCAGACGAGCTAGTGATTTGATAAGGATCCACGTTCCTTCATTTTCTAGATCTTGTCTCGATAGGCATAGAGTGGAAATCTAAAGATGCAAATGCTAGATGGATGCAAGATGCTCTTTAAAAGACTCTATAGAATGATGGATGCAAGTCTAAGAGATTTCTAAGGATGGTGGATTTATAGATTGCAATGCAAGGATTTGGATCAACTCTAGGGATGGTGAAAAATGTTTAAAGGATTCGTGAGATGCTCTGATTTGGATTAAGGATCTCGGAAGATTGGCAAGAGATGGTGAAAGAATGGTGAAATGCTTGGTGATGACGGGGGATTTGGTGGGATACTCTGATTTGGATCAAGATTTGGTGGATGATTGGTGGGATGTTGGTGGAAGATTACTAAGTGTCCACAAATGAGTTGTTGTTTTCTTGATGGAGGATCAATGGTAGGATTTGGTCAACCTAGGATAGACTAATGATCTTTGGTCAACTAGATTCTCATCAATGCAAGCCAATCTCTTGCTAGAGATGATGAGGCTGTGCAAGGACAAGTTGGATTTCCTTTAGACAATGCTCTGTCAAAGGGGGTTATTTTTGATTTAGGATAGGGATTGAAAACAACTCAAAGGGTTTGAACACTAAGTGTTTTTGGATTTGGATCACTGGATTTGATGCAAGGATGGTGGGTCTTGACTTGGATAGTGGATGTTGGATTTGGATCAAGGATTTGGGATTCTAATTATGGATTGCTGATGGAAGGATGGTGAAGGCTGATGGAATGATGCTATTTCTAAGAGGATGACCCAGATGCAACTGAAATGGATGACTGATGATGCAACTAGGAAGATGATGATGAATGCAACTAAGAATGACTTAAGATGCAACTAAGGGTTGGTGGTGATGCAAGGATGAAACTTAGGATGAGCTAGGATGAAGGACTATCGAGATAGTATTTGGGTCCCAAAGGAAGGGTGGATATGCGATGGATCCAACTAGTCTTCTCTTTCTAGATTGACGCAGTGATGGTTAACTTGGAATCGGTATGCAAACTTCTTGACTCTTGTGTTGTACTCAATGTTTTCCAATTTCTCTTAATTTTTCACTTCTTCTTGGATCACTTTAAGGGAATGTTGGTGATCTTTGAGATTTCTCTCTACAACTTTCTTCTCTTGATAGACTGGGGATTTGGGAAGTCTAGGTTTTTTATGTTGGGTCAAATCTAACATAACTTGGAGAGATTCTGGGAAGTGTTTTGAAACAAGGCTTTGGGTATCTGATTTTGAAGGGACTCTTCTACAAGGTTTTGTTTTGAAATCTTTTGGCCCAATTTTATGATGTCTCAATGGCAAAGGACTAACTTGATAATAGTCACTTTGAAAAGAATCTGGACAAGGGACAAAGCAACCTTGTAGGATACAAGCTATGAATTTAGCTACTGAATCTGAGAGAAATATTTGAAAGGTGTATATTCCAACAAGTGTTTTCACTAAGCTTTTGACTATGCAATCACTTCAAGAAGATCTACCTAAAGGGAGGTGAGTATCAAAATCCTTGCCCACAGCTTGATACCCCCTAAAAGGGGATACATATGGTGAGTATCTTAAGGTGATCCGGTAAACCCCTTGGATCGGTTCTTGCACAAGGATTCTGATACCTTCGGGTGTAGATAGGGTGGCCTATGCTTTAATAGGTTTGTACTTGTTCTATGGAGTCCTCCCAATCGGTTTGCACGTGCGTGACTCACTTAAGAGCCTAGTTGACCATGCTAGAATCATAGGGATTATTCACCTACCTCAGGCTACCACAGAAACTCATCACCCGAGCTTGAGGGGATGTAAGCAAGAGTTTTCTCAGCGCTTTATTTCTATACCGGTCGGGGAAGATACCGGTTTGAGGTCATTCTCTAGAGAGGAAGTGCTTTTCTCTCTGGACAGGCCTCTCTAAAAGTAAAATAGGTGAACTTGTCTGAGTTCACTTGTGTTTTACGTCACTTAGATTAACATGGATTTGCATAATTTTGAAGACTCCTAGAAATCACAACAAACAAAGGTTCTTTTCCCAATTTGATTAAGTGATTTTGAATTGAAATTTTGAAAACACAAGTGTTTAAGGCTTTGATTTGTTCTTTCCTTTTTGAAAATAAGAACTTCTAGTGATTGCAATTTCTTTGCTTGGGCATTCAAGATTGAGTTTGCGTGTTTTAAGAACTTTGAAATTGCTTTTTGAAAAAGAAGGGAATAGAGATGCTTTTCTTTCACTGTTTAAGTCACTCAAGAGTGTGTTTGATTTGGAATCAAACTAAAAAATGTCTCTTTTGGACTTCGGTTTTTTTCATTCAAGATTTTGTGTGCTAGTTTGCATGTTTTATGCCCAAAATGAGGTTCCTAGATTGATTTGATGCATGGAAACTTTAGGAAACATTCAATATTTTGTAACAAGACACTTGTTCATTTCAATTAAAAAGCCTTAGGACTGAAAAAGATTAGGACTCTTTTAGAAACCAAATATGATATGCAAGTTTGTAGTTCTTTTTAAGCTCCAAAAAGTGAAATGTTCCTAACTTTGTATGAATGCACCCTAAAACCTTGATGTTGCAAGGATGAACTGTTTTGATTGGATTTTGATTTTTAGGAAACTTTTAGAAAGATTTGGCAAGTTTTAGTCCTTAAATCATTCAGGAGTGATTTGGAGGTTCATTTTAACCGCATACAAAAATGTGTAGTATTTTGCCTTTGTTCATTTTTAATCCAAACTGAAATGACTTTCTGGAACCCTAGATGCGATCTAGGAAACCCCAGATGCAACCTTGGATTTAAAATAGAGATGATTTTTTACTTGCTGGGACCCCAGATGCAATCCAGGAAATCTAGTAGTCCCCGGATACGAGCCTTCTTCCCAGATGCGATTCGAGATTTAACTTGATGCAACCCAGGACCCAGGTGCAATTCAAGAAATCCCTAGATGTGAGCCTTCTTCCCAGATGTGATCTTTTGGCAGTTTAAAATACGGTAAAGTTTTTATACAGAAATTATATGGTTTTTCATGAAAATGAGTTTTCTTATGGATTTTTCTAGAAGAATAGGCCAAGATTCTATAAGAGGAAGAAGAATGAGTAGACATAATAGAAGAATAATGGGATTCTAGACAAGGAAAAGAATCCAAATGCCTCCTCCACCTTCAAGCTTCAAAATTTTTAAAAACTCCAAAATCCATGAGATGTTGTCAAAAGACCTATGAAGTGGGTCCCACCGGGCGTGCCAGAATGTAGGCTACAGTTTCAAATCTGTTTCCTGTCTTGAAAGGCTTAAACACTCAAAAATTAGATCAAAACATGTTCATAAGTTCAAAGCAAAGACATAAAACAAAACCAAGCCACCTCAAGATTGTTGCCAAAATAGGTGCTATAAAGTACTGTTTGATTTGCTTCAATGAGAGGGATGTGGGTGTGCTCTTTAATCACTTGGAGCTTGCTTCTAATGCATTCTAAGAGATTTTGATATGATGCATGAATGCTAAAAAAAGCTTGAAAGAAACTAGTTCAGTCCACTAAAAGCTATTCTAAGACATGATAAGAAGCATGAAATAGAGCTATTCTAACAAATATAATTGAAAGCTTTATGATCTAAGATTATTCTAGCATTATAACTCTACTTAATATAAAAGATGTGAATTAGATATTTGCTCTTAGGAAGTGAGGGTATTTATAGGATTTGGGAAGGGCTTGGGTTAGGAGGATGAGTTAGAGTTAGAGGAAGAGTTTGAGGTATGGTAAAGTTTACCTTGGGTTAGGGTTGCTCACACATGTGTGAGCAACACTAGAGAAGTGTGCAAGGGGAATAAGTGTGGAACAAGAGACATGGATCTCTTTATGAGGTTGTAAGAAGGCTTAAAGAGTGTGTAAGAGGCTTTAATGAGTGTGTAAGGCTCATTGAGGGAAGGGTTTGACCAAGAGTCAAAGAGGACTTGGATTAGGCTAAGAAATCTAGGAAACATCTCCTAAATTGGTTTAGGGAAGATTGGAACAGTTTAGGAAAGGTTAGAAGATTCTAGGCTTTTGAGGCTTTAAATAAATATAAAATTTATTTAGGGAATGTGACATCATTTATTGAATATTGATTCAATAAAGAGAGGAAAATCACTTAAAATTGATTTAAATGGTTTAAGGAGAGATTCTTTAATTAAAGATGTTTAATTAAAATAAAAGGATTTAATGGCATAAAAATATATTAATTAATTAAATAAATAATTAATTAGTAAATGATGATGTCGTCAGGGGTTTTTAGAAAAATAAAAATACTTTTATATTTTAATGGATTTTTAGGTGTCTACACTTATAGTTACACCTTGATTTGCACCCATCAGGATGAGTAAGATGTCTAGCTTGCAATAACAAGATGAAGAGGGTAAGTTGACTATAAGACATGTAGAGTAGAGTAAATAAAGAAATCATCTAGGGTGGACCAATCCCATCAAGCACTTTTGTTGCATCATCTAGTATCTTTTCAAACTTAACTATCCTAGATAATTATAGATCCAACTATAACGACACAACGACATGCTTCTTTGCATCGTTCTACAACATTGGTAAAAACTAATGTCAAGACTCAAAACCATGACATCAAGGATTAATCACCAGGTTTCTATGCTAGAAGCAAAATGGAAGGTCTAATATAAATAATAACCCTTGCATATTCAATTTCAATCTCTAATGTTATCAAATTTATAACTATGTATGAATCATGTTTATCATTGTCAAGGATAGTAGATTGTATCTGCAAGAGTATCAAATGACTATCTTTAGCACTCTATCAAGTGTGTAAAGAAAATGATATGTATATAATAATGAGTAAGAGTTAGAACCGTGTTAAAATCTTAGGGCCAGTTCATTACTTTAAGGATACCTTAAGCCTTATCTAAATCCTTGACAGACTTCAAGGTCCTATAAACTCAAGAAGAAGTAGTCTTAATATGCATAAAGACCTTGAAATATTAGATGGTTTACCAAAGTTAATTGCAGACACAATTAAAGTTACCATGTTAAAACATCACCCTGTGCATCCCATTTAATCTGTTCATTGGAAAGCAGAGGAAAAGAAGATTAGTTTTACATTTTTATTTAGTTACACAATCTCTATATTGTCTTAATCTGTATGCTATCGATATCCCTTCTGAGCTATATCCAAGCTCTATATTAACTACATAGAGGTTTTTTACACCTAAACTGGACCTTTGGTGGCTGTAGCATTCTATTCAAAGTTGCATGGAAATAGATATGGATACAATATCAGATAGAGATACGGTCATCTTTGAAGATCCTCAATATGGATATGGCTGGATACAACATTCATAAAAAAAAAATGTACACATTTGGCACAATTTTCTAAGTTATTCGAAGAAATTTTCATTACTTTGTAGGTTTTGTTATACCAAAATATTAAAAAATTGCATGATTGATTTTTTAAAAATTAAGTTTAGGAAGATATAGATCAAATGTTTAAAAAAAAATAAAATTACCTAGTATTCGACATAATTGAAAATTCATGATTATTTGGGCATGCGTGGGTACAGTATTCGATGTGTATCCACATCATATCAAAAATGGGGATACACATACCTAGGGAGGGGCAATGGTGTATCTGGCTACTCTAATTACATGTCCTTGTAACAATATGCTTTGTTTTATGAAATGAATTCAGGTTTTCTGAGGTAGAAACAACAAATCCATATAGAAAAATAGTAGATTCTTCTTGAAGAAGGGTAGTTTTCAATCAGAAAAGTGCTATATTTTGTACATGAGAGCAACATATTGTAATCAAGGAATGCCAAAGTCTATGAAAGAAGTGACTATAAATAATAGTCCATAATGAGTGTGAGCAACACATTTTTGGAAAAAGTAGAGATTTGAATGTAAAACAACAGATTTACTTGGAGAGAGCACCAAATCTACGCAAGGACAATAGTCAATTTTGAGTATTGGTTTTCCCTTAATAAGCACGAGTTTGGATTGATAAATCATCCTCTTCTCATGGAGATGACAACAACTTTCAAGGGTTTAATGAGATGCCTGTTAAGAATGACACATTTTTTAACACAAAATCAAGGGTTCCATCTAATAAACCACAAATCATTGAAGTTTCAAGGTGGGTTTGAGCATAAACAACAGATTTTTATGCATACAAATGACAGATTTGGTAAAAGAAAGGTTCGAGTTCAAGTGTAGAAGAGATTTCATAGATAAGGGAAAGAGAAATTTGGGGTTTTACATGATGTAGCAGCTATTCATGAATATAGAATACCAATATCTCATGCAAATAACAACATATTACAATCAAGAGAGGAAGATTTATAAGGCAAGATCAGCCTATTCATCTCAGTTAATTGCAGCGGAGTGGATTTTCCATGAAGAGAATGCCAAAATTCCATGAACAACAATAGACAATAGAGATCAAGCTATATTTCAAAGTAGAGGTAAGTTTTCAAGGAAAATAAAAGACCCTAACATGTGAAATTACCTTTTGATAGGTTCACTTCTCTTTAGCGTATCTTCCTTTTTATCAGATTTGTCATCATTTGTAGAAGTTTTTGGATCATTTTTATTGTTCAAAGGGTTTTCATTGGCTGCCATTATCAAGCCTTGTCTAAAAAGATTTCATTATTTTCTATGGAGAAGAGAGCAGTGTTAAAGAAAGGTTTAAGTGCAATAACAAGAGGGAAGATATTCAATGCCCTTCAATATGATTTAAGAATGCATAAAGGGCTATAAAGAAACATCACTATTATGAAATAAGTAAATGAAAGATTTAAAGAAACACGAGAAAAGAAGTGAAAATGAATAGTAGTGAATGAGATGAGGACAGTGGTCTGATAAAGGGATAGGAAGACATGAATAGTTCACTGTAAAGGGACACTGATACCTAATATCCCAATGGAGAAAAACCTAAACAATGTTGTGACATGATTATCATGTTTTTCAGCGTTCAACCTTGATTTGTAAAAGGATGATCTGCTATACCTTACTGTGTTTAGGATAACAAACAATGCAACACTATCCATTGACATTGCAACAAAAACAAGATCATGAAGTTCTATAAAAGACAAGAGATGATAAAAAGAAACCTGATCATGTCATGTGGGATAGGGAGTTGACATATTATCTAGAGAAGAGGTTCAAACTTTGAATTGAAGCTATAAAGACATTTCTAAAAGCAGCATTCAAAGGCATGTGAATGCAAGGTATGGTGAAAAGAGAAATGACCTTGAAATGAAGAGGTAGTGAGTCTTAAATTCTGGTGATATTCATGGTGCATAAGATAAAGATCAAGGAACATAGATATAGAGACCAAGATCCAATGGAAAGATTAGTCAAATTAATCTGTGCATGAACAACTGATCAAGGTAAAATCAACAAATAATGCAAGGAGTTATATGATAGTGATATGCAATAATAAAGATATAAAGTGTAGCTCTAAAGAAATGAAAGGTAATATTTTGATTGAAAATAGAGATATTTAATTCATGAGTAGTCAGAACATAGAGGAAAGTGGTATCAATAGTCACAACATAGAACTCAATCAAAAGGACAGTTGTAATACTGCTATGAAGGAAATATAGAACACTCAGTGGAGATATTTTAGAGAAAAGATAGACATGACTGTTATAATTTAGATAAAGAAATGTCATGATAATGTTGAAAGTAATTTGGAGTGGAAGGGTTTCCAACCATTCCAATAAGGCAAAGCAATGATAATAGGATGAAAAAAAAGTGTTACAAATGCCACTTCAGTAATGTAATGATTAGGGTACTTAAAAATGTATAAATAATTCATGAAGGAATGAAGGATATATGCATTGTTATCAGGATAGAGGATGGCTATTATTAAACACTCATACCTAAGGGAAATATCAAAAGGACTGAGTATATAATGATGGTTTTGTAATATGAAGGTCTCATAAGTAGAGAAAACTAGAGAGAGAGGGGCTCATAACAGTGCTCTTGTATCATCAAGATGCAATGATAAATACGAGTGTAAAAGTAATCATCTCATGTTGAACTTGACAATGACTGTCATAAAACAAAAGATCAATTCTTGATCAAGTTTGGAAATAGGAAGTGAGTTGGGCGGAATATCTCAGTGAGATGTTATCTTAGGAATGCAACGATGAACACACGTCGTGATTGCAAAAAGTGTACAAAATGGATTTGTTTGTAAAGGCTTTGGAAAATATTATTATGCATTTATGAGTGTGTGACGATTTTATCATTCACCATTTTCAGTGTACAAATGTGTTAATTAGCAGCCTATTTTGGAACAAATTACTGGGTTGGCAACTTCACACAAAGTTCTACACTGTAATATTTCTGAGAAAGACTAAATAGCATCACGAGAGGGAGCTGCAAAAGAGAACGTAAGCCAAAATGTCACTTTTGTGTATTCTTATTTATTAATTTTGAAATATACATTAAAGAGTTTGTTGAGAGTTTGTTGTTCTTAAGTAGAAGAATTAAGTTTTCTTAAAAAACATGAGTTAATAAACATAAATGGCATTGTACTGTTATGATTTAAGTAAGTTATAAAAAAAATCACAGCTTATTAAGTTGAAGCTTGATTGTTTGAAGAAACATGAAGTTACAGTATTGAGGTTAAGGTAAATCAACATGCTAATGTGGTTTTCTGTTCAAATTCTCCTAAGCACCAATTTTCATAATGAATCTATTGAATTTAATATTAAGAGAGAGTCTCATTCATATTTTATGTTTATAATCTATTGAATCTAATATAGGGACCTATCAAACATTATAACCATCAATGCATCCCTCTAACATACCTGTAACGTTTCATGTACGAGTGACTTAATACTCACGTATAATATGATTTCTTATATACAGAAGATATGGTACAATTTTTTAAGATAATAATCATGCTAATAATAAAGATATCCTTGTCTATTCATTTAAATTCAATTAAACTTTTAATTTTAATTAAGAAAGTCTCATTAGACAGGAATTTCCAGTTTTAATTTCAATATTTTAACATAATAAAAAAAACTATTTAAATAAATTAGTATATAACTTTTAATTTTAACTAAGAAAGTTTCATTAGACAGGAATTTCCAGATTTAATTTCAATATTTTAATATAATAAAAAAAATATTTAAATAAATTAGTATATTCTTCACATAGTTGAAAGTTTCAAAATTATACATACTTAGATATTCTTTTCAATAATCCAATCAAACATCTTTTAAGATTTTCCAAAACAAACTCTTTAGTTATAACATAATAGCAAAATTCTGCATAGAGTTTTGTTATAATTAGCCGATAGGGAGGTTCATTCCCTTTCAATTCATCGTACGTTTTTTTTTTGATCAGCAAAGGCCGAAGCCATAGTTTTTGTATTAAGAAGAAAATAAAATATGCAGTAATTATCTACATCTAACACCATAATATTGTTCAGTCATAAAGTATGGATAAATATGGAGCATTAGTGCTCTCTCCATGAAAACCAGTTTCAAACAACCAGAAAAAACTGCAAACTACTTATCCCACCAAGTATTAAACGGATTCAAAAAACACAAAAATTGTGAGGAACTTGGGATTGGAAACCCCAAACGTAATCAGAAGGGGATGAAGAATCATTTTCAAAAGTGTGAGCGTGCTCGTCATCCACCTCCCCTGCATCTTGAACCTCTTCATCTTTGTCGTTGTCCTCATCATCATCATCCTCGTCCTCCTCCATATCCTCCTGGCCCTCATCAACTTGCTCTAATTTTTCTTCATCTTCCTCGGTATCCTCTTCTTCATCGTCCTCCTCTGAACCTTGGGGATCATCAGAATTTTCTTCCTCATTCTTGGAAGAGTTTGGGCTGCCTAATCCATCCATTTGTGCATCATACTTGAATTTGAAAATCCAGTCAATGTTCTCATCTAAGTCATCACCAAATGGAGAGGGAAGACCATCCTGTATCTATGCCTTGTTAGAAGAAAATTTGACATCGAACAAGACCACCCTGTGATGCACGTTGCACTGATGGAGTTGGGCAAGCAAATTGCTCGATTTGATAAGCTGGTTCAAGTGATATGACCCTTTTTGAAATAAGTGTCCATCCTCTCACCTTGCCGGGTTTTGACTAAGATGCCAGTCATTCGAAATGGATTTGATGTGTACTCCACTTGCTGCCATATTAGCCAACTCATCGGCTTTACCGTTACCTTCACGGTAGATATGGTTAGCCGTTAGTGATTCAAATTTGGAGATAATATTCAAAATCACCTCTAAAAAAGATTGAAGTTTCCAATTTGTAATGGCTCCTGATTTGATTGCATTTATGATTATCATAGAATCCCCTTCAATTTCCACTTTATTAAATCCTAAATAAACAAGGATTAGACCGTGATAAAGGGCTTTAATCTCTACAACATTGTTAGTATCTGGTTCTAGAGGAATGGCTAATTGAGCAATAATTTGACCTTGTGAAGAATGAATGATGCACCTAGCACCCAAAGGCCCAAGATTACCTCTTGATGCACCATCTAAATTTAATTTCACCCATCCCGGGGATGGAGATTTCCAAACACATGATTGTCTTAGAAGTCCACTATTCTTGCAACCTCTTCCTAAAGAGCTAGGAGCTTTCAACCCATGCCAGCTTTTCAACATCTTATCATCCCAACTCATGTAAAATTTATGAATTGGTGAATGGGTTTGATTTCGAGAATTCATGATCTCCACTATTGCTGCTTCAATTTTGTTCAAAATTTTCCTGATATCCATTGATTTATCTTGAAAGATTCTCCTATTTCTTTCTTTCCAAATTTCCCAAAGTACAATTGAAGGAGAGATAATCTATAGATTACCACACAAGCTGTCTTTAAAGAGAGTTGGCCAAGCAAGAAGATGTAATTGAAGGTTTTGATGAGGAGCAGATTGCCAATTCAATTTCGAGTATAACCACTCCCAACATTCTGTGGCAAAGGGGTAGGAAAATAATAGGTGATTGTGAGATTCTTCATGTTTCAGACACATGTAACATCTTGATGGACCCAAGAATCCCATTCGAAAAAATCTCTTTACAGTCAAAATTCGGCCCTGAGATGCTGCCCATAGAAATACACCAGCTTTGGGAAGGCACATTTTATTCTAACAAAGATGTAGAGGATTTGTAGATGACTTTTGAATGTGCTGAGTTAAGACATTGTATCCTTCCTTTACCTTATATACTCCATCTTTTGAGCCCATCCAGATTAATTCATCATTGCCATTTTTCAAAAGAAAAGATTTATTACACACTATAGATTTTAGCAAATTTATTTCATGAATATCAACTCCTAAACTTGAAAAATCCTTCCACTGCCATGATCCGTCCTCTCCTGATGACTGAGAAGGGATGATGTAATCTCTAAGAAAACTACCCCATGATGATTGACAAAGTTGCATAATCTGATTAAGGCCTGGTATCAA
Organism: Chamaecyparis obtusa; assembly: GCA_027943335.1. NCBI lineage: Eukaryota > Viridiplantae > Streptophyta > Pinopsida > Cupressales > Cupressaceae > Chamaecyparis > Chamaecyparis obtusa. Next base: position 804,645 of record BSBK01006631.1, read on the forward strand.
CTGGAGAGTCCCTCTTCCTCCCTAGGAATCTTCCCAAAATCTAGCAGAGTTACCACTTCTAATGTTCCAAGAAAGATTGGAATCCACCACATATCTAGCTTTCAATATAAAGTTCCATATCTTGGAACCTCTTGGAAGGTTCTTAATTCTGAATATTTCATGGCATCTCTCTGCACCCAAGTATTTGCCTTTGATGATTCTAACCCATTTTTAATCCTCATTTTTGATCAATTTCCAATATAATTTGGCTCCCAATGCTGTATTTTGCCACAACTGGTTCTTGATCCCTATTTCACCCACACTAATTGGTTTACAAATATTTTCCCAGGAGATAATTTTGAATTTTTTATTCTGATCGCATCCATGCCAAAAGAAATTCATTAACTTTTTCACTATATCCATGTAATCAGTCGAGGACAAAGCCAAACAAGACAAGAGATATATGGGAATTGCTGAGAGGGTAGCTTTAATCATCACTATCCTTCCCGCACATGATGGCCATTTGGATTTCCAACTAGCCATTCTCTGATCCATCCTTTCGTTGATTGGTTTCCAAATCCCTGATGTTCTAAGTTTCTTATCAATGAGAATCCCCAAATAATTGCAAGGGAGTGCTGCTGCTTTAAAGGCTAATAGGGATTCTATTCTCATTTGGATTCTTTTTTTCGTATAAAAGAAAAAGATGACTAATTTCTCTTTGTTGACTATTTGTCCTAAGACTAAAGCATACTTGTTTAGAGTACTTCTAAGTAGAGTAGCTTCTCTGACCGAACCATACCCAAATAGAAGAGTATCATCTGCAAATTGTTGGTGTGTAATAGGAGGAACTGAAGATGTGACTGATATGCCTCTGATGCTGCCCTAAGATTGAAGCCTAGAAATGCTGCGACCTAATGCCTCTACCATGATAATGTATAAGAAGGGGGATATAGGATCCCCCTGTCTTATGCCATTAGAGCTTCCAAAAAAACCTTGAGGGGAATCATTAATCAAAATAGAGTATTTTGGAGTTGATATGCAATAAAAAATCAAGTTAATCCAGGCTTTAGAAAATCCAAAGCTTTCCATACATGGATAGGAATCTCCAGTTCACTTTATCATAAGCCTTCTTGATGTCTAACTTAATTAACATGCTGGATTTTTTGGAATGTTGAATGGAGTGTATTGCTTCTTGAGCAATTATTATGCCATCAAAAATGGATTTGCCTGGGACAAACCCTGTTTATTCTTCCCCAATGATTCTATCTAAGACTACTTTTAGTCTATTTGTAAGGGCTTTGGATAAAATCTTGTAAATCATATTACACAATGCAATAGGTCTGAATTGATCAATAGAGTTTGCATTTTCTGATTTAGGAATAAGAGAAATAAAAGTATTATTGATTTCAGTTAGAAATCTACCTGAGAATCTTGCTGTCTCCAATGCCTCAGTAAGTTCTTGACCAACAATCTCCCAACAATGAAGAAAGAAAGAGGGAGGGAATCCATCTGGACCAGGAGCTTTATCTGGAGCCATTGCTGATAATGTTTGTAAAATCTCCTCTGTTGAAAATGGCCTCATTAGATTTCAGTTATCCATCTCTGAGAGAACTTTGGGAATGTTGCAGAGAAGTTCTTGTTGACATGTAAGTGGAGAGCTATTTGAAGAATTGAGCAAATTGGAGTAGAAGGCTACTATTTCCTACTGAATCTCTTTTTGCCCATTAAGAATAGATCCATCTTGGGTTGAAATTTGTAAAATTCTATTGGTATTCCTTTGGCACTTAGTGCTAGAGTGAAAGAATTTGGTGTTTTTGTCTCCAACCGCTAGCCATGACTCCCTTGACTTTTGCTTCCAAAATATTTCTTCTTTACTAAGCACATCCTCCAAATCCTTAAGCAAATCCTTCTCTTTGAAGTATAGTTCTTGATTCATTCCTTGATTCATAATCATGTTGTTTAGATCAACCAATTTTGATTCAATTTCCATTTTTGATGAAAAAATGTTCTTGAATTGAGTCCTGTTCCAGATCAGCAGGTTCTACTTGATGAATTTGAGTTTAGCAACAAAACAAAACAATCTTGAACCTTTCACCTTAACTTCAGTCCACCAATCTTTGATTATTTTTGTGAAGTTTTCCTCCTTTAACCACATATTCTCAAATTTGAAGGAGCATTTATATGGTTTGTCCTGTTCCAACAAATCGAGACAAATTGGAAAATGATCTGAGCTTGATGAAGGATATATAGAAGCTTTCAACCCAAAAGAGAAAGAAGTCAAGTCACCCTTGAAAAGGAATCTATCCAGTTTTTCTGAAATGTTGTCCATACCCATTCTTCTATTGGACCAAGTAAAGCCCCCATTATCAAATTCAATCTCCATCAAATCATCCTTTAAAAGCCAATCATGAAAGTCTGATTGAGATTGAGATAACCTTTGAGATCCTCCTTTTTTCTCTATTGCATGTATAATGGCATTAAAGTCTCCCCCTACAATGAAATTACAATAAGGGAAGTTATGAAACCAGTTACTAATTTCCTCCCAAATCTCCACTTTTGTTTTCCTTGACATAGGACCATATATATTTATTACAAATGTGTTTAAGTTTGATTGTGTGCTGATGATTTTACCCCCCATCCAGTTTTGGGAATCTTTGTCATGAGAATAAAATGTGGTCCTGGGATTCCATATGATGGTTAGGCCCCCTGAGGAACCAATTGCTTCAACCGCCGTAGCTTTCTAGTCCCCTAAAGACCTTATGAAATCATTTACCTGTTCTTTGTTCATCTTGGTTTCTTGTAAGAAAATGATGTCTACTTTAGAAGACCAAATGCAACGTTTGACCAGACGCTGCTTGTTAGGGGCATTGAGACCCCTAACATTCCAAGAAAGGAGTCTCATTGAGACTTGGGAAGGAACTTCCCCTTCCCTAAATTCAGATAAGCAGTAATCTTTGCTTGGTCTTGATCTTCACCCTTCTCTTCTCTCAAAGTGGCTACTGACTTTCTACCTCTACCTTTCTTTTTCCCTGATCCACAGTCTATGGTTATTTTATGGTCTACTTGTAGCAATCCTAGAGGGGAATTGGAACAGTTTGAAGCTATCTTGGAGCCTGATTCCATGTTTTTTACCTCCTCTTGACCTTGTGAGTTGAATGTCATCTCTGATTCAAATATTGGGTGGTCTATATCCATAAATCTCTCTTCATCTTCTACATAGTCATCTTCCAACATTTTTTCAATGATTGAATGAGAGAAGGTGTTAGTTTTGGGTTGATCATCCGGACTGCAACCAAAAAGATCATACACTGCAAGTGAAGTCTAGAAGGAATAGGTTCCTCTATACTACCAACACCTCCATTATCCCTGGAAGGCTAGATCTGATGATTCTTTCTATTCCTTAGAGGTTTGAGAGATATTAAGCCCCCTTTCATTTTATTCTTTACTGGAGCTAGGGGTAATTTTGTTAGCAATTCAATATTGGGATCCTTCTTGCCTCTATTTCTGATTCTTGAGGATTTCCTACATCCCAAGTAGGCTTTTCTATTCATCTTATGTTCATTTTCATCTTCCATACAATTTTCCTTTAGGCTTCTCTCTCCAGCTGCCTCTTCAGACTTATTTTTCTCACTCTTTCTGTCCAAGAAAAGGATTGACAAGGAACTTCTCTAGAAAGGCTTTGAATTTGAACAGTAAATAAACCACTTTGCACTCATCACAATCTAAATTTCTTCCCCAAAAGTTGTCTTCACTCTTTTGAAGGTCTCAGAAAGAGAGATCTATCCTCGCTGTGAAACGGTACATTGTGTCTCTTTGTAATTTTTTTTTCATAGTGATGAAGCTTAATTTGTAGGGTTTGAAATTTGTAAAGATAGGCTATCTGTTCATATCAGCTTAAGTTTTGGCTCGTTTGTTAAAAAAAATGTAGGTAATGTTTTTGCTAAAAAAAAATGTTAAGAAAGCAAATGGATTGTTTTCTCCTCTCCTTCTTTCGTTAGATGAAAATATCAGTTCATCCCCATAGTATTTGGCATGACTTAGTTTTATATTATAGACAAGAGAAATTTAAGGTTCGTCCCCATAGTATTTGGCATGACTTAGTTTTATATTATAGATGAGAGAAATTTAAAGTTCTCCACATAGTAAGCTAGGTCGAAAAATCAAGGGTTTTGGGAAAGTTTGGGTTATTACAACATATTGTTGTTGATCACACTTTGAATGAAGAGATGTTTTGAAGGGTGGCTTGAATCATAGATAAATATTAAAAAAGGTTGGAAATGAAAATAGAAGCTTTAAATCAGAGAGTAGGTGAAAAATCTAAATGCAGATTTGAGGGGTAATGCAATCAAGAATCAAGGGTTTTTGAAAAAGGATTTGTTGAATTTGGAGAGAACCGAGCTTAAAATGAGGGCATTTTTAGATAGAGATTTAGATTGTATAGATTGTATAGAAAAATTAAAATGTAGATTGAAATGTAACTACTTCCTAAATTAAAAGGTTTCTAGGAAAGCTTGGTTAAATAAAACCATGTTGGGCCAATTAGGATTAAAATGGAGGATTTTTTTTGGAAATATAGGGTACGAAGACTGAAATTGTATGATAGAGAATGGAAAACAAGCAAAATACAAGCCTGAGATTACCACACAATGTAGTAATCAAGGTATAAATTTTGGACATAATTTGTAATCAATGACATTGTGTGAATCATAAGGTATGATATACAAGATGAAGATCAAATATTTAGATTCTAAATTTCTTGTCAATCAATGGATCTATTATAACTTAATCCAATAATTTTAAGGTAATCTATTAGCTGTTTTGAGATTTTAGTAGGTGTATAGAAAGAAACTGATATTTGTATCTGGTTTCCAAAAGGCTACGCAGTGTTCTACAGACTTTTTTTATAGAAAGAGATTAAGAGATTAAGATGAAGATGTAGAGAAAGAGATAGGGATGAATAGATAGAGTCAATTTTTAATTGTTTCTTTCAAAAATCTAGGTCGTTACAGGGATATAGGGAGAGATAATAAAAGATAGGTTAAGAGAGAGGGGGGATAGAGTAAAATGAATCATAGAAAGATAGAAGAGAGATGGAGAAGTGAAAAGATCAATAGAGATAGAAATAGGGAGAGAGGGAGGGAGATAGATTATTCATTTTATAATGTCATAATAATAATAATAATAATAATAATAATAATAATAATAATAATAATAATAGGGAGGGAGGGGGAGGGGGAGGGATTCACAAAGATAGATTATTCATTTCATAATGTAATATATATAACAGTATCGGCGTAACCCTTGCACCCTTCAAAGGTGCAAGTGCTAGTTATGAGTATATTATTTCCATGTCAATTGGAATATTGACACTAAAAAAAGTTCATTAATTATGTGCTAAGAAATATAAGCTTACTGAGGATGTCGAAGAGCTAATACGAAAATCACCCAAAACATTATGGTTGAATGACCTTGATGCTTTCATCAGGGAGTTGGATCTAAGTAGTCCACTTGTGATTTCAGAAGTTGGAATCATTATGTATGTTCCAACTTTGAAAGTTACTTGGTTTCCCATATTCTGTGATACTAACAAATATTCTAGCATCTAATAGTTCATTTGCTTTTAAATCTAGTAGGAACTCAAATTGCAAGAGGAAAAGGATGATGAGAATGAACTAAGAAATATGTGTAGCAATGCTGCTAAAATATTTAGAGAAGTTAGTAAAAACCCTAAGAAAAACACCAAAACAACTTTTTCTACTAAAAAGAAATGATTCTCAAGCAACTAATAATTCTCAGGCAGCCTCTATTTCTGCTACAAAAGTCACTACAGAGAATGGTAAAAATAACTTTTCATGACTCAAATTTTTATATGAAAACAAAATAATAGATTAAAATAATAAAAAAAGAAGATAAATGCAGATCTACTACATGCACTCAAAACTACTAAAATTATGATCAAAAGCATTGAAAATTTTGCCCAATAAATACACCTAGACTCCAGCCAAAATGCAATGCAAAGAAGCAATACTATCTCCCTTCCAAAAGCATTGTTTTTTTCAAGAAGGATCTCCAATATTGGTGAACAATTCTAAATGCAACTTATACATGAACTAAAGTCTAATAATCTCAGTTAAAACTTAAGATGCATGAGTATAGACATTGAACACAACAACTAAAAGAAGGAACCAAGTTGGAATTTAAGGTTGTCCACACCAAGTTGTAAGCATTCCCTTTCTCAACCAATACATGGCTATAAAGTAGTTAAAATAGAGAACACAATATATGCACCAAGATGTAGCCAAGACATGGTTCAAATTTTTTTTTTCCTTATGACAAGAAAGGGCATTTCATTACTAAAGGCATGGAGAGTCAACAAGGTAGAGAAAATGTAAACATAAATACCCTTGAGGAATCAGCCAAAACATGGTTTGAAAGAAAATCAAATTCCTAAGTGTATAGTATATTACTATATACAATAGTAAAAAGAATGCAACCTTAATATCTTTTACACATGCAAGAAAATAGTAGCCTATGGAAGCAAAGACCAATTCAAACTTCATAAAATATAAAAGAAGACACAACAAATAAACTCTAAAAGCTCTCATTCCAATGAAATTTTTAAGGATGTTAAACCATAATTAAAAAAACTAAGTTAAAATCCATTCCTAACAACGAGTTTCCAACAAAAGGGAATGTAAATAATAATTGAATACAACTTACGAGAATAAAATAAAAGCAAGATAACTTACCTATCATGCCAAAATGATTAAATCTCAAAGATGCAATACACAGTGCCTATACTAGTTGCATGAAAATAATGACAAAGATAAAGAGACGCACATGTATAATCATATGGATGAAGAACAAAACATGATATCCAATTACAATGTTGAAAAGGAGTACAAAATGTCATACTGTAGATTACTATTATAAGAATAGTGGTATCTAATGGTGGAACAAAGCTACAATAGTCATTAGGTCTTGACCAAGATGCACAGTCCAACAACAAATGAGAAAGGATGCTATATAGTAAGGTTTGTTGTCACAGTTTGAATAAAATAGTAATAAAGGTTCCATTAACATGCAATAGTCACATAAAATGTTGTCAAGTGATGTTTTACAGTAGTATGAAGTACTTGAGGTTTTTCATTTATGGAAACACATCTGATATGGTGATTGCATGGAGTTAAGTATAGTTTTGGAGATGCAGTATTCAAAATGACTAAGTATGGAAACAAATTTATAGAGTATTGCAGTACTATTTTGGACATCAAAAATAGTATATGATAGATGATGACTTGAGAGATTAGAGAAAGATGTTTTGGGATATGTATGACCTTTAGTTAAGGTCTCTTGTGTTTTGGTATTTTTTTCAGTGAGTTATAGTGATTTGAAGATATGTGAAGACAGAGGAATAGTGAAACATATCATATGAACAGTCACGATGATTAAGGGAGTATAAGATGGAATCATAACATGCTAAGATAGAAAAAGGTTGTGGACTACCGACACTTTGGTAATACAAGATCACCGACTTAGTATTTACTCTTTTCATTATTAATTATTCTATTTTGTATTGTATTTGAGAGTCGACTGAATGATAAAATACATATATAAATGAAGAAATTTTTGTGGAGCGAAGTGATGAGACAGTGAGATAGAGATATTAGAGATGGTTGATAGCCGATATGAGATTAGAGGTTGACAAATGTTATTGAGAACTACAACTAGAACTATCAAAGCATAGAAGATGCTTTTTTTGTTCATCCTTGAGAACACTTTGCAACCACAGTATTGATTGTAAGAGTTGTGAGCTCAGTATACCTTTAACAGGGTTGATATTCCTTTAATAAGGAAATGTACTATGTAATTCCTAGCTCCTAACAGGGCTAGGTCTCCTAACAAGGACATTATAATTTAGTGCATATTTGTGGGCACCATCCCCATCGAGGTTTTCCCTTGGCAGGGTTTCCTCGAAAACAAATAATGGTGTTATGAGTTGTGTGTTATTTTCTTATGTACTTTTCTTTTTTGCAATCTTATGGTTTGTTTACAATTGGTTTAAGTTCAATTTAAAGTGTTGTAATACTGATTCACCCCCCCTCTTAGTATTACTCAATCCTAACAATTGGTATTAGAGTTATTGGCCCTTAGAGAGAAAGTCTAACAACTTAAGGGAGATCAGAATGGATTCAAAAAGTTTTCAAGAAAACTTTGAAGAAACACTTGATGAACTGGACAAAGAAAAGGTTGAGAATGGAAAATTAAAATTAAAATTGAGAAGAGAAGAAGGTTTTATCAAAAAACTAAAGGAACAGCTTGAATTTTCATGAAGTCAGAAACAAGACCTTATGGAAAAGATCAAGGAGGATTCAAACAATGACACATTATACCAATTAAAGAAGCTTGATCAAGAAAAAGAAGAAATTAATCTTTTGATGACTAAGGAGATCCAACATGAAAAGAATGCAAGATACAAAGTTGAAGAGACCTTAAAAGGAGAAAACATGCAGATAGGACAAATGAAGACTGAACTTGATCACTACAAGGACAAATGCATGGGATTAGAGAAATACAATCAAATCATTAAAGGAGAACTCATTCAAGCCAAGTTACACATTAAGAAATTACATATGAGAAATGATAAGATTAATGAACAAAGAGAGAGATAGAAACCTAAAGGAGATATGACTAGAGTTTGATACAATGAAGGAGAATGTTCTAAAAATCATGAAGAATCACATGAAGTGAAGATTGAAGAAAGACCTACTTTTGAATAATCCAGAGATCAGATTATACCTTTCAAAGGTAGAGTTATGGATGCAACATATTCAGACACATGAAGAGAGATTGTAAAGGTAAAGACCCTTTCAGACCCTTTACTAGTTATTGTTATAACTCTTATGCATATGGACACAAGAAAGAAGAATGCAGGAAACCTTATCAGTTTGGAAACATGCAAGATTACATCAGAGAAGAATCAACAACCAAGATCACATGCTACAAATACAATAACCTTGGGCACATGGAAAAGTTTTGTAAATTGCAGGTTAATCAGGACAGAAGACTGCCTACATGTTACAAAATCAACAACTTAGGACATATAGAAAATTTTTGCAGGTATAATGGAATAGATAAAAGAAGAGGACCACCTCCTATGGTTATAAAGAAGAATATTGGTGATAGTGGTAAAATTATTGGTGAGTACATTGATGATTTCAAGAATCCTTTCAGGAAATCAACAGATGAAGACAGTGGTAAGATATGGAAAGTCAAAGAATTCAATAAGGCATTGGTTCAAGGAGAGACAATATATGCTACTGTGCCTTCTCCTAATGTTAACATAGCTACATCGACCTAAAAGGCCAAGTGTGGCCTTAGGGGGAACACTAGATGAGGAAAACAAATTATATCCATCCTCTGATTCTGAGGAGTGATCTCATGCGAGCTTAGTTATGGTGTATACAGACACTATGGAACCTATATTTGTGATCACAACATCTGAAGATTCATATCCTATGAGCACGAGATCTGTGATTGATTGGACAATATGCAAAGTTGAGCTAATTGAGTAAAGTACATTTACTCACTTGGATATGAATAAAATACCTCAAATATACTTATTTCTTCATCATTTGATGAACAACAACTAAGGAGAGCAGAGTTTAGAGCATATCAAACCACCAAGTAGCTACATTGCATGATTGAATGAAGCAAAAGTTCTAAAATCCACATGTTTAAGGTATTTAGATAATTTACTCAAGTATAAGCTATGGATGCACCTATGATTTATGATGTCGTGGATTGACCTAGATACAAGTTTAAGAAAAACCCCTTTAAATCTTGTGAGGGTGACCCTGAAGGAGCTTTTTCCCAAACACCATATGACGTCTTGCATGTAGAAGATATTAGGGCATACATACATTACAAGTATGAGATAATAGGTGATGCAAAGATATTCAGAGAAATAGATGAGATGATTGAACAAGATGGTAAAATGAAGGCTGAATTCAAACACCTAGATGACCTAACCATTATGAAATTAACCCACATGAATGAATTTAGTGAAGTAGAATGGTTCAAGATTATACTTAGCAGAGTTCATGACCAGTTCATTTGGATAAGAGAGAAACCTGTAAAGATCTATAGCTAATTGATTCATGACATTACTGGGTTGGACAATATTGGAGTTATTCCAGTGGAAAAAAAGAATATAAAGAAACAAGTTGAAACCCTAACACACTCTAAATGGGACAAGTGAGCTATGATAGTGAATGATATATTCCAACAAGATGTAAGACTAGTTTCAATGCTTCTAGGATAAAAACTCTATTACAACATTAGACCTAATTCAGTCTCAACATAAGTTATTGTGATGGCCTATAGGATGGTGAAAGAGAACACAAAGTACAACCTATGCAAGATTTTGGCACAACAATTTTTTGAAAATGTAAAGATAATCAAGAAGGATAAATCTAAGGCTTTCAGATTTGGTTCACTTCTAGTTCACATTTATATACATATTGAGCATAAGTTTCCTGGAATGCACCCTAGATCCTACAGAGAAAAATGAAAGAATTAAGAGTAATAATTCTTGAAGAATTGGTTGAGAGATACAAGGATACAATCTATTTCATGGTTGAAACTGATTGTGTATGTTTTGAAGCAGTTGAACCAAGGAAGAAATGGTATTACCCCATGGGCTATGAAGTTAGTTTTGAAGTTCTTGTTATGAAAATAGAACATGTCTTGGCATCTGAAGTTGACACATCTAAGGAGAGATGGGGCACATGTGAAGAGAAATCCGTGAAAGTCAGAGAAGAACATGATAGAGGTAAAGGAAAAGAAAGATAGAGAAAATGGTTGGTGATATGGTAGCTAAGGATGGGATATCAAAGGAAGAACTAAAAGAGGTAAGGACTAAGATGAATGAAGGAACCTCTGGATCAACAAGCATGATAATTTAAGCCCCTCCATCTTCTGAAGTAGAAACCATAGTAAGTCCTACTTCCACTATAATTGATCTATCTATCACTCCAGAGAAGACATCACAAGAAGATACACCTACGAACACACCTAGAAGATCCAACAGAATAACCAAACCCAATAGCCCTAAGAAACAAAAGGTTGAAGTGGAAGATAAAAGGAAAGATGATAAGGAACCTAAGAAGAAAAAAGATAAGGTAGATGAGAATAAGGAAGAGAATATAGAACAAAGTAAATCAGAGGACCGCTAGAAACTAGACATAAAAATATTGCACAAAAGGATCATAAGAGATGGTAACCTAAAAACACTAAATAGATACTATGAGAGGTATGACCCTGATAATCAAGCATTGATAGAAGACATGGTAATTGAACATCTACTTGTTTACAATAAGAACCTATTGGAGATTGAGAGTAGTATACTAAATGATCTGTATGATAAACTAGAAATTAGAAAATAGCTTGCACAAACAGAAGATGAAGTAATTAGGAATCAAACCATTGAGGACATGTTTCATGTAGTTTCCATACAAGAGAGAGAGAAAATACTTAAGGAACTCAAACCTTTGCTGAGAACAAAAGCTAGACTTGTGAAGATTATGGGTAGAAAGTATGATGAGGTTATTGAAGATACTCAGAGGACATTATATCATATACTTATGAGAGATATTCCTGAGAAAAATCCACCTCCTAAGGCTACCAAGCCCACACCTATAGGAATTGGAGAAATCTTTAAGGCAGTTGAGGTTAATGTGGAGAGAAGTACTGACAAGCAACCTGATTTATTTGTTGCTAGTATGCCTATGACCCTTGAAATTTCACTTGATGAGAATGATCCATTTGGAGGAAACTTGGATAATACAATGACAAAAGAAGAAGAAAAATAGGAAGAGGAAGGACAAAAAGAGGAAGGACAGAAAGAGGACGAGCAGAAAGAAGAAACAGAACAAAGAGAAAAGATAGACACAACAAAAGGAGAAGAGGCAAGAGTTAAAGTCAAACAAGAACTTGATACTTCCACCACTCTATTTTTGGAAAGTATGGATAAGCCAGTAAGAAAAGATGTAGATAGCATGGATGAGGATGAACTGATGAGACTATCCTTCATGGCATTTACAAAGGCAAAAGAAAGATCTGAATAGAAAGGAGACAAAAAGGCTAAGGTAATTGATAGGGCAGTTGATACAGTAAATAAAATACTCCTTGTACCTATTGTTTTTCAAGGAAAAGATGATGCAGAGAACCTAAATATGGCACTAGATAACTTTGATAGTCACTATGAGTCCCTAGTGAAGATCGCATAAGAGAAGGCAAAGATAAGATATCTAGAGAAGAAGTTGAAGGAAGTATGCCAGTCTATTTCATGGGACTTGGGTATTCTAAGATCAACTACATCAAAGGACAAAAGTTGTGTCACCCATGGAAGGAAGTTTTACAGCTCCTATATAAACCCTATCAGACACATTCAAAACATTGAAGATATTATAGCTAAGGACATGGCTACTTTGGATATCATGATGGACAGTTGCGAGACCTCCTCACAAATTGTATTGGAGATGGAAAAGAAGGCATCAAATATTTTTGATAAAATGAATGTGTTGGATATAGAGAAAGGGAGATTAATGACAAGATTTGGTTTGCTTAAGAGTCTAATCACTCCTAAGCTATCAATTCTTGAGGTACATCTTACTGAAATAGAGAAGATTGGGGAATCGATGATCAATTCTATGCCCACAGAATTGAAAGTAGTAGAGACTTTATCTTATGTGTTGAATGGACTGATACATGCCAGTACATTGTTGATAGAATCATGGGACAAAGAAGTGAAGACCTTGGAATATTCCTTCCAAGATATTCTAAAACTGGTGAATAAGCACTAAGTCCTACACTTTTTGTAAGATTTTGAAATTTTGGGTATAACTTTGCCATTGATGTTAAAGGGGGAGAAGAGAAGAAGAAAAATGAGAAGAATAAAATGAGAAAAGAAAATTGTAAATAAAAAATGTATATATAGAAAAGAAAAAGAAAAAGATAATAGGGGAGAAGAGTACAGTTAGTATTTGTTGGGACATGTAGTCATTTTTCGCTAAGTGTTGCCATCAATGCCAAAGGGAGAGATTGTTGGCAAGTGATGTTTTAGAGTAGTATGAAGCACTTGAGGTTTGTCATTTATGGAAACACATCTGATATGGTGATCGCATGGAGTTAATTATAGTTTTGGAGATGCAGTCTTCAAAATGACTAAGTATGGAAATAGATTTACAGAGTACTGCAGTATTGTTTTGGACATCGAAGATAGTATATGATAGATGATGACTTGCGAGCTTAGAGGAAGACATTTTGGGATATTTATGACCTTTAGTTAAGGTCTTGTTAGCTCATTTTCATGTAGAATTGCCAATACAGTTTTCAAACTTGACTCACGGGTTCTCAACTCCGGATTCTTACAGGGAAAAGGCTAATTGATAAGGACCATGTCCTTCTTCTACTTCGGGCTCCACAGACCCAGGCGAGTGTACCTATATTTAGACTTAATGCTCCATGATGAGATATTAATGGAAGCAGATGTTTATTTGCAGAAAATGGAAAGTGTGACAAGGATAAAATCCTTCTTTTCGAGCTTTGAACTCAGGCAGGTTAACCCCTTTTAGATCTACTTCTTGAAAGGATCACAACAATAGTTTATATTCTTGATATAAACTTTATCTTCTTAGTCACTCAAAATATACATGAAAGTAAATTATTATTTGAAAATTGTTGAGGGTGAGATCTCTGAAAATCAAGGATAGACCAGTGCCTTATCTTTGGGTTATAGAGTCAAACAATGAAATGTATACCTACAGAAATCTTCTAAATGAAACACAAATAAATCCCAAATGAAGTGCCTTACAATTCATCCTCTCTTAAACACGTTTGATCATCAAATTCTTGCTAAATTGCTAAGCTCTCAGAAATTAACCTAAAGACATTACCCTTTCCTTGAAAGGAGCTAGAGATTAAAATCACAGATACCTTGTAAATGGTATATCAAAACTACCTTATAGATTCAATACACAAAAGCCATATAATTCAAACAAGAAGACAATTGAAATCATGCAAGGGAATTCTTTTTATATTCCAATAAAACCTCACTGCATTTATACACTTCAAAATCTGATAAAATATTCTAAGATTTCAATAATGGCGTTCAGCCTCTACAGTATATTTCTCAACCTCCCCTTAAAATGAACAAGGCCCTACTACTTATACCAATCAGCCATCTTGGAATCCTCAAAAGGATGCAACAAGCTTCGGATGGCTGTTAAAAGATCTTGCATTAAAAACAAGATTACAAATCCGAAAAGTTGTTTGCAACAACAGATTACAAATATCTATTTCCAACAGTCCCGCAGGTGGCATCTTTGTCTAAAGATATTTCAGAGCAGTTGCCAAATTTGTTGTGTGAATGATGACCGCCATCCGGCTAATTTACATCATTCTTTGTTTGAAACTTGCTCTCCCTCATTTTCTGGATCAAATGCCATCTGCAACTCTATTTGGCCAGGTGTCACATTCGTGTCTGTGACAATTTGTTTGACATTTTTGTCCCTTTTACCTTGACTTTCAAAAGTTTGGGATACTAACACCTGCCACCTCTTCAACTGATTTCCCTTTCTTCTGAATCTCCTGACAGATACGTGGATTCCCAAGTCGTGTAGGTTTCTTCACTTGGCCAATGAAAGGCAAGGACCTCATCTTTCTTTGGGGACAACTTTTCCCACTCAGCAACCAACTGATGAACCTCTATTCTCACATTAGCAAAATGTAACCTAGCATCCTGGAGGAGTTCAATAAAATGCACAAATGGGGCATTATCATCTGTACCAATAATGTCATTTATTTTAGTTAGCACTCGTCTATCTATTTGCTCCATCCATTGACCTTTATCCTTGATTACCCCATTTGCTTTGATAAGACCAGGGAAAATTTGGAAATCATCCTAGAAATATCTTGTTCTTAAGACTTCTGACCTTCTCTTTATACTCTCCTTGTTTACCTCAAAATCAAAAAGATCTTTGATAACCCTATAAGTACTCGCAAGCTCAATATTTACAACACACTGATCCTTATTTCGATCAAACCATGACCTCAGAGTGTCTTTCCTTGCAGTCCATCTTTCCAAAATTTTGTCCATAGTTGCCACCTCTTTCTGAAAGGTCACCAAGACATCTGCCAATTGTTTTGTAGATTTGTATACTTCTTTAGGTCTCACCTTGGCAACAAAATGTGACACAACACCTTTTATCTTACCAGCTAACTTATTTTTTACCCTTTGATCAACATCTTCTTCATCCATGGAAGGAGGAGAAGGGGAAGGGGGAAGTTCAATAATGGGGCTCAATGAGGAAGGCCCTACAGAGGAGGAAGCTATCTGAATTTGTTCTGATAATTGTATTGGGCCCTGTTCTCCCAATTTCTTTCTTAAATCTGCAATCAGAATATCTCTCTCAAGAATCCCCTGTTTCATCTCACCATAAACCTTCAAGACTGTTTCCAATTTTGTAGTGAGTTCATCTTTCTCTCTAGCTTCCTTTTCTACCACCTTTGCTGTTAATTGTGCCGTGGCCATTACCATACCTGATGCCTCCACCAAAGATGTATCAGTAACTCTTCTTACAATTAAACTCCCTGAGAGGTCATCTTTGACAATTTGCTTTCCTTTATCACTTTCATTCTTCCTCAAAGACCACATCACCAATGTTTGATGATTATCACTGAAAGTGACTCCTTTAACAGCTTGTTCTACTTCTTCTAGAGTCCTATGGAGAGGAGTGGTTTGCTTTCTGACTGCATCAAACACTACTGCATCAACTATATCCCATTCCGGGAGGATCAGTACTCCTGACATCTTTACCATATCTCTTCCCTGTTCTGGAGTGATTTGTTTGAACTTTGCAGTCATCTCTATTTTCACTTCTTCCTCTATAACTTGTAAATCCTTATCTGGATTCACTTCATGTCTCTTCTCACAGATTTCTTGAAATTGCTTGATATTTAATTTCCAAAGAAACTGCATAAAGGCCCTAGTTTTAACAAAAGTGTCATCAACCAAAAACTCTTCACAAGCTTGCTTGATTACAGGGTCCAATTCAGTGCCTGCTAACTCCCCTACTATTAGATCCAACTTAGGTTCTTCTGGTAGCTCTGGCACTCCCTCATTTACTTCTTCATAAGTCATGAAGATCTGACCTAGAGCATCTACTTGCTGCACTTGTTCTGCAATCTCTTGGTCATCAAAAATTCTTATAAGAGACTGTGATGGGGAGTACTCCTCTTCCACATGAACAGGTCTCTCTTCCAACCTTTTCCTTTTTGATGGGGGTGGAGAATCAACAATATCTTCAGCAATCTGAGGAGGAGAATCGGGGATCTCCACAATTTCCTTTTGTTTTCCAACCTGTTGTGAGGTTGATGGGATACCCCTTTTATCCATCTGCTTTTGCTGGCTCTGTTCTGGTATCACCACATTGTAACCAGTCTTATTTTGTACCACATATCTCCCCAGGGGTAATCCTTTTGCAAACACAGGCTTACTCAATAATTGTCTAGCCTTTTCTGGATCATCCTTCATCACTTTTTCCTTCTTCTCATTTAAAGTCTGGAAAACACCCTGAAAACAATTCATGAGAGTGTCTATTTTCTTCCCCATTGGAGTTATGCTTTTCAGGGGATCCCATCCTGAATCAAATTGCCAGATAAAATCTAGTGTTTTCTTGTATACCAACCATTTTTCTTTCATGACCTCTTGTTCCTGTATTTTAGCTACATTCCTAATGATGTCTTCAGGGAAATTTAAAATGTGGTTGATCATGGCACACTTGGCTCTCTTTTTAAACATTTCATTATAAAACCCTTCTAGATCTATTGTTCTGGCAACTGCAGTAGCCATATGGTACGGGGCCAAAATTTTATCCATGTAGACCCATCCACCCTTGGTAATTATGAATTGATGGGCAATGGTAACATTTGGGAATAATGTTCCCTTTCCTTTCCCAGTGAGGGCACACTCCTCAATATCACCCAATTGCCTCAAAAACTCTACAATTCCAATCCTAAGGGGTACTTGATAGGGCAGTATAAAAGGGGTCCCCCTGAAACCATACAATCTGATAACAGTTGATACATTGTAGAAAATAACATCTCCCCAATTGTGGATGATGTTCAAATTCTTGGCAAACTGGTTTGGCCTAACAAGTTGTGCTAACATTGTTGGGATTCTTGGGTTATCTAAAACAAACAGCTTCCTGAGTCTAGCTGCAAAACGTTTATCAAAATTGATAAAACTGTGATCCCTTTTATCCCAGGTCATTGTGAGGCTCCATAATTGGACTGGCATGTCTTCACCATCCTTCTTTCTCACCAATTCCATTTCTTGTTCAAAATAGCTTGCTCCTTTGAACAGAAACATGTACATCATGAAAGAGTACCAGCCAAAGGGTCTATCACTTTCATTCTTCTGAATCTTTACTAATCCATTATGGATTAATTCAGCAATGAAAGGAGCAAAATCAAAAGTGATAGACACGTGTGCATGTAAAATTTGGATCATCATGCACATCAAGTGTATTGGCATCCTGTCACTAACATCCTCTCCAAAAACTTGACACAATGACCAATATGCACCCCTAGCTCTGAGATCAAAATATTCTATTTTAAAAGGCTCCGGAGTGTTCTGCCCCACAACAACCATTTTCCCAATTTTTGTGCAAAAATTCTTCAACAACTTGCCTTTATAATAGTTCCTTTGTGCATTGTAAACTTGCCTTAATTCTTCAAAGTTAATGCTTTCCAAACTTTCTGACGGTTCACTCAATCCGAACACCTTCCTGATTTCTTTAGCTGAAACCTTAAACAATAACACCCCCTTTGCATCCCTAATTTCTCTAGTGATTGGATCATAATTTTTACAACCTGGGTCATCAAATCTACATCTAGAAAGACACCAGGCAAGACAAGTTTTCCTAAGTCAGATTGCCATATATTGCTTGCAGGATGAGGGGCATTTCTCTGACTAAAACCTACCTTGAACAATTCCAGTCCTGTGGTATCAGAGTCACCTCTTGCGTTGATAGTACCAATCTTGGCCTCTCTAATAAAACTTGCCGTATCATATAAACCTTCTGCTATTTTTACCCTAGGGTCTTTAGGAATCAGACTCTTACTCTTCACCGGGGTAGTGGAAGAGCCAGGAAGTAACTGTAATAAATCCTCATGCAAACCTCTTTCACTATACTCTACTTTACCCGACAATTCTTTCCTTGGGGCCATTTTAAAGTTTATTTTAACAAAAATTCTTGCACGATAGACTAAACATAGAACTGTAATCCTTTCAATAAGGAAGCAAATTGCACAAGAATTTTACTAACCTTTTCTCTCAGAAGCCACCCGAGAAAAGAAACCAATCCTCAGAAATCTTCACGCCTGAATCTCTGCAAACTTTGATCTGTTTGTGCTTCTGAAAGTGCACAAAATTCTAATATATGAGCCACTTAAAGTAGTCCTGTCAACAATTAATTCAGCATGATTGAAACAATTACTCCTCCGGAAGAGCGAATTGTCACTTCTTCAACGGGAAACCTTACTTCACACCATTTTACCTTCAATTTGAACGAGAACCGTTGATCCTCATTAGCAGATGATCCAACGGCTTATCGCATGATCGCATGGCTTAAAAAAAACTCACGCGAACATGCGACTAACCGTCACACTACCTTTCTGTTCCTAGTGGTCTCTTGTAACTTTCCTTTGTTAACATGAAATGCTTTTCGCATGATTGCATAGCTTAAAAGAAGCTTATGTGAACATGCGAAAACCCGTTACCACTAACCGTCACTATCTTCTTTTAAACCGCTGGTCCCACCCTGCCTTCGTCAATAAAGAAACTCCACGTTTGTGACACCTGGCAAAATGTTAGGTACTTTCTCTCTTTTCGAGCACTGGTGTTTGCTAAAGCTAACCAATGAGAAGACTTCATTTATGCACATCTGTCAAAAAGTTTTACTGAAGAATCACACTTGATTCAACGCAAGATCAACGGCCTGTCGCATAATCACATAGGCTTAAAAGATTCCATGCGATTATACGACGGCCGTTCGATCTTCCCTTTACTGTTTTAAAACCTCAGAGATTCTTCTGTCACTGGCCCCACTGATCTCAACAAATAGAAAGCCACCAGTTGTAAGATACTTGTAAGTGGTCCCATTGATCTCCACATCCGGCTTTTGTTATAAGATCAACAGCCATTTCGCATGTTCGCATAGCTTAAAAGAAGCTTACGTGAACATGCGACCGCCGTTAGATCTTCGTTGAAGATTCTCGGTTGGAATGAACTTAAAACATAGGAAAATGTTATTTATACCACCAGGTTTCTAGACTGAGAAAAAACATAACCCCCGCGTATTAAAAAAATGCATGTGCTCTTTAACGGACCTAAGTGATTTTTAAAAAAGTAACGCTCGAAAAGGAATAAAGAAAATGACTTAGGATTTATTTTGAAAGTGGTAAGCATTTTGGGGGTTTCTTACATGAATTTGAAATTCTTCAAAGGCAAGACCTAGGGTAAGGACTTTGAAATAGGTTATGTCAATTTTTTGAAGAACTCCAACACCTGGACCTAGGAAACTTTACAGACCAGAGGATTAACCTATCAGAATGGACAAAAAACCTCAGAATTTTAAGAATATTCCCAACAGGTCTCTTGTGTTTTATTATTGTTGTCAGTGAGTTACAGTGATTTGAAGACATGCGAAGACAAAAGAATAGTGAAACAAAGCATATGAACAGTCGCGATGATTAAGGGAGTATAAGATGGAATCGTAACATGATAAGATAGAAAAATATTATGGATTACCAACACTTTGGTATTACAAGATCATCGAATTAGTATTTACTCTTTGCATTATTAATTATTCTATTTTGTATTGTATTTGAGAGACAACTGAATGATAGAATACATATATAAATGAAGAAATTTTTGTGGACCAAAGTGATGAGACAGTGAGATAGAGATATTAGAGATGGTTGATAGTAGATGCGAGATTAGAGGTTGAAAGATGTTATTGAGAACTACAACTGGAACTATCAAAGAATAACAGATGCTTGTTTTATTCATCCTTGAGAACACTTTGCAACCAAAGTATTGATTTTAAGAGCTGTAAGCTCAGTATACCTTTAATAGGGTTTTGTATACCTTTAACAGGGTTTTGTATACCTTTAACAGGGTTGATATCCATTTAACAAGGAAATGTACTATGTAATAATCAACTCCTAACAGGGCTAGGTCTCCTAACAGGGACATTATACTTTAGTGCATATTTGTGAGTACCATCCCCACCAGGGTTTTCCCTTGGATAGGGTTTCCTCAAAAATAAATAATGGTGTTATGAGTTGTGTGTTATTTGCTTATGTACTTTTCTTTTTTGCAATCTTATGGTTTGTTTACAAGTGGTTTAAGTTCAATTTAAAGTGTTGTAATACTGATTCACCCCCCCTCTCAGTATTACTCAATCCTAACATAAAGTAGATGTAATGGATAGAGTGTAGATTTATGCTTGGTAAGAACATCAATAAATAGAGGCTTGTGACATCATCATAGTCATACCATGAAGATAACAAAATAGTATGTTGTTCCAGGACTAAATAGTGAAATACATTTGAAAGTACACATAATAGAAATACATATGCTTGCATGGTAAAATCATCAAAAAGAGCACCGAGATCATAATACCAGAGGTCATCATTGACAGAGGATGATGAATTACAAGGTCTTTGAATATTTGCCTCCTATCATTTTGATTGATCAAAATTAATACATAGAAATATGTGGTGCTGAATGCAACCCTGATTGTAAACAACCAAGAAAATCAATCAGCCAAGGATAATTGACTAAATTTGCAATTTTCACTCTTCCTAATTAACAAGGTATGAATTTACTGAAACTTGAGAAGTTCAATGTTGTTCAATCTTGTTTGTGGATTTGATTGTGCTTGAGATTTATATGTCAATATTTTAAATCACATTTTAAGATCTATTATTAGAATAAATAAAAAATTTATAATAAAATTCAAAAATATTGATAAATTGTGAAAATTTGAAAAAACAAAAAAAAAACTAACCTATTTATGTATCTGAGTGGGCCAAATTGTATATTTTGTGTACAAGTTGGCATCCAAAGGTGGATAAGATATTGGAAAATCAATCCTATTTTACAAGGTTGACCCACTCAAAATCTTCTCGGATTGGTTTCTATAGATGATAGGCAAAATGAAGCCGGATGAAGATGGGGGCTAAGACTTGGAGAAAATTTTTAGACTTTCAGATTGACTACCAACTGATTCCTTTCTTTAAATAGAAAATATCCTTTTGAGCTTGGTCATGTTAAAAACTTACAAGAACACTATATTCTTCTATAATCATGCATGTTTTTTTCTAAGCTGATGTGTCACCTAAATGTCTTAAGGTAAATTCCTAGATTAGAAGGCTAGTTTGTTTGATCAAATAATTTTAAATTTTTACAAGCTTGATGTATACTCTACCATAATTTATTTGATCAATGAAGTCTGGTAGATATATATAATGCACATTATATAATTATTTAATAATTTAATTATATTCAAATGACTACTAGTGATTTATTAAATTGTCCAAATTTTTTTCCCTATAAGTTTTTGTACTTTCAAAGTAAGCCTATGTTATAGAGAAGGTTTTAGTTTTTTAAGAATCTACATATACTAGTACTTCAACCAAATCTGACACTAGAATGTTGCCTTCTATGAATTATGAGGTAAGATTTCCCACAATACACATGCATAAATGTCTTGTGATGAATTCATACTAAGGCGCATGCATCTGAATGATTTGAATAGAAGGAAACTTTGATAAGTATTGTAAATGAAATCACACTCAATTGCAAGTCTTGGGAATTCTAAGTTGTATGTCACCTCTGACTTTTGGGATCCCAACATCAACATTTAGTGAGCCAAACAATATATATTTTGTCAATAGACAATTCTTTTATTTGAAATTTTGTTCTTGACTATTATTTTTTCCATAAATCATATTTCAGTGCTTATTGGACCTTAAGACACTATCCTTGAAGTAGAATACACAACACTTGTGTTTATTAATTATTAATGAAACATAACAACATGTTGTGATGCATATTTCAAAAATAGTTCCACAAGGTAATGTTTGAAAAAATGGAAAGTATAGAGGGAGTTAAGAGGAAATGTTTTTCCGATGTTCTGCAGTGTTTTTGCTATGTTGGTCAGATAATTGCGTCATATTTTTAAATAATTTTCTCACTTATTTATACTTGGTGCTTTAAGGTGCTCCTGAATTTTCAAGTTAACCTCCATGCAATTTTGTTTATATCTTTTTAGAGTTCCTAACGTTAACCGATGTACTGAAAATGTTACTACTTTATGTAACTATGGAATATTAAATGTATAATACCAATCATAAACAATAGCCATGAAATATATGGTGTCCATGATGGGAGGCAAAACAAATTGCTAAGTATGCCATTTAATTAAAAGTGTATTTTGTCGAGCCTGCTTGAAAATTTGTTATGGGGAAGGTGTGATAGAAACTGTATGTATATTATTTTATGTTTTTGTTTTGTTAACCTTATTTCAAGATACGTGATGTATTGAAGGATACCCGAGAGACCGAATGATGACAGATATTGAGGTGAGGCAAAATTAACACTAGATGTGCCCTCATTTCTCATAAGAGAAAGGAACTAATCCATATTGGATCTGTAACAAGTAAGATCCATACAAGGGTTTTATCATACAAAAGCTCAAGTACAAATGAAAACCCTCTAGAATTTACAGAATTGCAAGGAAGATACAAAGATATATGCCCTTATTTGCTACAATCAACAATGTATTTCAAAACACTTGTATCCATAGAAAATGATATTTTTTCAAAACATATGCTCAGACAACATCGAAGAAGATAAATATCTATATAATTTGCAAAATCTTTGATGAGATCTTCAAGAAAATCCAATATCTAAACCTTCGAAAAATTTCATAGCCCTCATCCATGGTGGCTACCAACAAAAGAAAAAATCAAGTGAAATGGAAAATGAAACAGAGTTAGTTTGATTTTAGGGTTTGATGCCACAATGCCCATAAAGAAAGATTTTCTTTTAATTTTTTAAAAATTTTATATAAAAATTATAATGTCGTAGGGGTGGTAATAATATGAAAGGCTTTTAAGCCTTATTATTATTATATTAATAATGATATTTATTATTTTATATTAATACATATTAAGTCCATTACTTAGTAGATGTAAATATAAAATATTTTATTATTTATTATTTTTTTAATTAAAAATGAATGTAATTATCACCTATTATATGATGTATTATAAATCATATGATAAGTGCTAACTTTTAAAAAATGCAAAAAGGGCAAGTTGAGATGTAATTAGAGTTGTGAAGTTTCTATCAAGTTGAAGAGCAGTATGGGGAGTGTTTTTTTGAGTTCAAAATATAATTGGAGTCTTGTTTCAGTTGCATATCAGGGAAGGTTTGACTTGGCCAACCAAAAAGACACTAGTCATATTTTCTTCAACACATGTTCCAATATTGTAATAGGGTGTTGTGCATAATAAAACTTATCCTTAGGCACTTTTTTCAAGTTAGTCTAAGGAAGATATGTTGGTTTGGTCCTCTAAAGTTGTAATACTATTGCTCTATCATGCTTAGTCTGTGACAGTCACAATTAGAATACCAAAGGTGATGTTTAAATTATTTTTTGAAAATGCTTTATAACCTTTTAAAAAATGCAATTGGTTGGTATATATATAATCAAACTTTGCCAGTGTCCACCTTAGGTATGAACGTGCATCAAATCATAATGGTGGGGAAACTTTTTTGAGAGATATAATCATATGACTAAATTAAGAGACATACAAAGGTATTTTACCCTTTAAATAAAAAAATAGTAACATGTTGATTAAGGGCTAAAGATTTCACACATGCAAATAAAATCTGATTTTAATTGAACATATAATATTATATGTGAGTCAAATTCATTTTAGGTGTGAGATGAGAAACAACTTCGAAATAGTAAACCATGACATCTGAAAATTTATTTGATGGTAATTATTCCTTGTGACAATTCAAAATATAAATAATAAAGCAAAAAAATACTTATGAAAAACCAAGTTAAACAATTTAAAATTTGAAAAAATCAAAGATCTAAAATCTAATTTAATAATGTGATTAAACTTTAACTAACAACAACAAAATTAGATACTGTTACAAGTAGTGGTTGCCGTTGCACCAAAAGATCGACCTTTTAATGCCTGATACAACCACTAGACTTATAGAAGACACAGGAGGTGGTTAAGCCATGTCACAAATCCCGCGAGAGATGCTAGTCCACTGCTAACAATCCCCCTCCCAATGTCACTCACCGTGGCCTACATGGATTCAAACCTGTGACCAAGCTCTGATACCACTTGTTACAAGTAGTGGTTGTTGTTGCACCAAAAGATCGGCCTTTTAATGCTTGATACAATCACTAGACTTATAGAAGACACAAGAGGTGGTTAACCCATGTCACAAATCCCATGAGGGACGCTAGCCCACTGCCAACAGATACAATATATAATTATACTCTCAACAAATTTTTTATTTCTACTTAATGTCAATTGAAGGTGAAAAATAGCATTAGATTTAAAATAATTTTAAATTTGCTTGATATTTAAAAAAAATATTCCAACAATTTTTTTATCATAATATTTTTTAAAATTTATTTATAATTTTATGATCCCATTTTTTAGTTTAAAAAAATCATACATTAATAAATTATATTCTATTTGCATTCACTTAACATATTTTTCACTTAACACATTTACTATGGATATGATGTGTGTAGTATTTTACATGGCTCAAATCTATAATTGTACATATCTATTGTCATATGTATGTATCCACAGGAAGTCAGGTATGTGGGGATGGATATGCATGAGTGCACTAGATATTTGGCCCCATCGCGAGTGCCACCCTAAACGACACACTCATGTGGGTATGAAACTTAGTTTAATTAACTAAACACTTTCTAAAGACCTCTAAAAGTGAAAAATAAACTGTAATATTTATATTTATATTTTAAATAATTTATTTATACATAATTAAATTATAGTTTATAATTTTATTGTTAAATTATGAAATTGGACCTTAAGAAAATCTTTCATTAGAATTATACTTTAGAAAAATTGAGATTAATATACAAATTACATATTAACAAATATCTTGAGATAGTCTGAGAGCAAGATATTCATATCATAATTCCAAAATAGGATTTGGAGGTAGTTTTATAGAAAAAAAGATTGATTAATTATAGATGAATCATTAGTAGATGTATTGAAAATGGTCTTAAATTTGGGTTGCCAATAGAACCATTACCAGTCATTTGAGCAAAATATTCAAATTCATCACATACAAGATGCATTTGAATAATTTTTTGAGAAACTCATGTAGTTTAATTGTTGATAAATACATATATGTGCGTTTTCAGATAAAAAAATACACATAGACACATTGGATTGTAGAGATAACGTGTTTGAACCATTTTATGGACAAAATGTTGAAAACATGCTTTAGACACTTTTAGCCCAAGATTTGTGGAAATGTAAAAGGAGACTATGTGAATTTTTATTTTAAAAAAATGATGGTATGTTTTAGTAGTGAGCCATTAGCATTAAAAATCATCCTAAACAATGATCTCATAAAAAATCACACATGCAAACAAAATCTAATTTAATTTGAACATCTAATATTATATATGAGTCAAATTTATTTGAGGTGTGAGATGAAAAACCACTTCACAATAGTAAACCATGACTAGAAATTTGTTTGATGGTGACTAAACCTTGTGATTCTATCTCTAAATGTTGTTTATCGATATTTTTTCAAATCTTTTGAAAGCTGGATTTTTGGCACAAGACAGGTGTAGATCGATTTTTCACGCAATAAGCCTATTGAAAAATAAGAATTAATGGTGAAATGGAACTTGTAAGTCAATGATATTATCAAATGTTATTATAAAAGAGTAATAATAATTTATTTAGTCATTTTTGTTTGGGTGACTAATTATTTATTCATTATTTGGTCATTTATTTAGTCATTTTTGTTTGGGCGGCTAATTATTAGTGACTAATTATTTAGTCACTTATTTAGTCATTTATTTGGTCATTTATTTAGTCATTTTTATTTGTTTGGCCTTGTGATTATAATCGATGACCAAATTAGTTATTTATTTAGTCATTTATACTTGTGAATAGAAAAAAATTAGTAGAATTTGATCAGTCTTAGTCACCTGACTAAAATTTTTAGTCACATGACTAAAAGATTTAGTCATGTAGTCATATATTTGCAAAATTCTACTAGTGAGGAGACACCAAGCCCTCAAGTGACTTAGGTCCTCATCAAATCCAAAACCAAGATAAAAGAGGCAACATGAGAGAGAGAGAGAGAGAGAGAGAGAGAGAGAGAGAGAGAGAGAGAGAGAGAGAGAGAGAGAGAGAGAGAGAGAGAGAGAGAGAGATGACCAACTATCCTAGTAAGGTTTTACCCTACTACGAGTCATGCAAAGAGAAGGCATTGTTGCAAAAGATGGAATTGAATGGTCTAACAATTTGTATGATTTTAGTCAACCCATTGAAAATAATATAAAATAGATTTGATGGTCTAGTGCATGCTAGTCAAGTCATAAAAATCTAGGCAAATGAGAGGTAAAATGGTCTATTAATTCATGTTATTCTAGTCAACCCACAAAGTTTGTGCAAAGGATAGGTCAAATGGTTTAGTAAATTGTGTTATGCTAGTCAACCAACCCTAAAAATGTGTGCAACAGAGAGTTGTTTGGCCCTAAAAAATTGTATCATGCTAATGTACTCTGCCTGAAGTTCTCAAAGTAATCAAAATATTTGTAATAAGGAGGTCATATATGCCCCCCTTGAGATGGAAAAATAGGACTATTTTGACATATTAAGAAAAAAATAAATATGGATAAAATAAATTTAACATCAAGGAGGTATCCCTTAAGTAACACCAGTCCAAGAAAAAGAGGGTCACAACTCCTATAAGGTCAAGGAAGGGACAAATGTAAAGAGATATCATGAAACATGTGTAAAGAGATCCTTTTGAAGGTTACTGAATGGTAGATGGAGAAATGTTGAACAAAATAAAAACATTTACTGAAGGAGGGGAAAGAGAAAAAGAATTCACACCTTCCCCATAGCTAGGTAAAAGAATTATTGATGGAGGATGATGCACTTTTAGCCCCCAAGTAAGGGATTTGTTTACCATAGACAAAAATTTTCAAATAAGAAATAGGTTGTGATCAAGGATACATAACTCTTGCATAGAGAGAATCCATAATCAAAACAAATAATTCCATGCAAGAAAAGACATCACATGATAAACCAATGCCATTAAACCAAGGGAAAAGTGGATCCTTAGAAAGGATAGGACACCACCCTTGCCCCCCCAAGTGTAGAGACAAGAATAAGAATCAAGAGGATTGTTATGTTGCTCACACAATATGATTGTGCCTTAAATTGTACCATCATGATTGACAATGAGCCCCCAATGAAGAGGCTAATAATGTTACATGGTGTGGAGCAATAAAATAGGAAATTAAATATTATTCAAAGTAATCATAACTAAAAATTAACTCATTGTGACATGTTATGTGAACAATGTCATAATCAATTAATTTCTAAATTTTACAACACAAAGCTTGACATTCATTAGTAGAGTGATAACGATATTGATGATACATGCAAAAATGAAGATTCACAAGGTTTTGACTATGCTTCTTTTGTTTAGGTCAAGTAATCAACTTAGCATGAAGAAGGTTAGGAAAAATGATTTCTTGATTAAAGTTGGGAACATAATAAGTGTTAGATGATAAGGGAAGGGATGTAGACAAAGGAAGAGGTTGGAAACTAATCCCTTATAGAGGAAAGTGTGAGGTAGGTTTATATTGAGTCTCAAAGCTTTGTTTCAGACTTCCTAAACCATATTTAAGATTGAGTAGAATTGTTTGGAGAATTGGGTTGGACAAATGATACACTAGTCCCTTTAATGGGTCTTGTGTTAAAAATAGGAAAAATAAGATATGTTTTCTTGAAATGGTGTGGGAATGGAAGGAGTATCAGATTTAGTGTATACAAAATTTTAGAGCTTATCATCATCGATAAGGGTATACACGATATTGTTATAGATGAACTTCACTTTTTGATGAAGTGTTTAAAGAACAACTTGCATGGCATGTAGCCATGGTTGTCCTAAGAGAAGATTGTAACTGAGAGTATCAGGCATGACATAAATAGGTTTGGGTAAAATAAAAATACCTATCTTAATAGGTGAGTTTATAATACCTAAGGTTTTTTTAGCAACATTGTCAAAGCCACATATAAGAATAGAATCAAGTTGAATAAATGTAGTATCCACCTTAATTTTATGCAACAAATCAATGGTATAAACATTAAGATCTAATACATCATCAATTGAAGGTCTTTGAATAAGGGTACCATTGATAATGTCATGTCCAAAAATTAGGGCAAAAAACACACAACAATTTTTTTTAAAGGCACAAACAACTAGGTTGCACACTAATGGTACACTACTACTAGGAAACGTAAACATCGACCAACATGATTAACTCACAAGGGGAATCATGGCTTGCGCTGGCTTGCCAACGTCCCTTGCTCGTCATGTGCATTAGCTCGACGTTACCCTAAATAGGGTTAAACATAAAATGATCAAGAGGGGGTTAATCCTATGACTATGAAATTCAAATCAATATAATAAAATAAGGGCAACTATTAGGTCATCAAACCTAGGGGCTCTGGCAAAGATGAACAACCCCATAAATTAAATCGTAACCCTAATGGCCCCTAACGAATTTCAGGGAACCGTTTAGGGTCAAGTGCAAAACTCGAATTGATGGTAAAAAGGGTTATAATGCAATCATAAGAATAACCCTATCACAAATCTAGGGTTAATAGACTTTAATAAATTAAATATAATAATGTTCAATTAAATGAGTTAAAATTATAATCCCCTTAGATTTAAATATAAATTAATTAATGCCCAAAATTCGTAAATATTATTCTAACTTAGAGATATTAAACATTTAATAATATTATAAATATAAATCAAATAAATTTTATTAGGGAGTAATATCTTACCTAGGTTCCACCTAGGGATTATAAGATTGTTAATCCCCCTAATAATTTAATTTTCAAGAGAATAGCAATTGGGCGTTAGATTAATAAAAATCAACTAATTCCTTCAATAAAACAATAATAAATGTTCAAATAATATTAAAATAAATTAATATAAAATCTGAGATCTCAAGTCTCAATAAAATACTAAAATAAAATAAAAGTCCATAAATTAACAACCAACATTTAAAATTTTGAAAATAAATCAAATTAACACTGATGTCCAAATATATTTCAAAAATTTCCATAAAAGGAATCTTGGAGTCAAAAAGGCCAAATTAAATAATGAATTTAAAAATCAAATTTCAAAGCAAGAGGAAAAAGTCAATAACATTAAAAGCTAATGCCAACATTTAATTTTGACTTTCCAAAATTTAATAATGATTTTCAAAAATAAAATTTTAAAAGTTTTGGCTCCATAGCCCAACACTAACTCTAATTTCAAAATTATGGTTTGGCCCAAAAATAAAACATGGCCCAAACCCTAATTTTATTATTTTGGGTTTTGTAGGTTGGGCCAAGAGCTAAGGGGATGAAAAATGCAAGTGAGGTATACTCACAAGTATACAAGGGTGTATATACACACTCGTGTGTACATACACCTCTTATATACTTGTGTATATATGTTGATAAATACATCAATGGGGAAGAAACCAGATTTAAATGGCTCTCAAAAATACATCCTTAGCAAGTTGCTTGAAGGTATAAATCTTACTTGGCTTACTTTAATTTCGCTGTCTATACTGTTACTAGGGTACATAATAGTATTTTAGATTTTAAGTTTCCAAGTTATTCTCAGTGCTACAGAGTTACCTATTTCTCTGTTCTAATCCAAGGAAGAAAATAATATCTAGACAAAATGTCTTACTGATTCAATACAGATTAAGTCTTCTTCTTTATTTATTATATTTGCTTTTTGTGTACAGATTTGGTTCTCTATTTCAAAAATGATTATTCTACCCAATATGGTCAAGATTTTTATCTAATATTTACTGGCACTTTATGCCAGTATATATTTTATAAGAACTTGAAGTTTTTATTTTAATGCTACTAGTAAATATGTTATTATTAAATATATAATTGTAGTCATTTAACTTTTCTTTTATATTGCGTTTAATATAATGTTTTTTTAAGAACCACAAACAAAAGGAAGACATGTATATTTGCTGCCACCGGATTGGGCAGCACTGCTCCCCTCGCATGCGCCCCCCCCATGGGGTTACTGCGGTGGCAACAACACCACCATAGTCCTCGTAGGAGTAGCTGTGGTGGCTACTACCACTCGCAACCCCCACAATGGCCAATGCGAAGGTAGTGCTGCCCCCACAACACTCCCTTAAAGGGAGGCTATAGTGGCATGGCTGCCGCCGCAGTCCC
Source organism: Chamaecyparis obtusa (assembly GCA_027943335.1). NCBI lineage: Eukaryota > Viridiplantae > Streptophyta > Pinopsida > Cupressales > Cupressaceae > Chamaecyparis > Chamaecyparis obtusa. The sequence goes on from BSBK01006631.1 coordinate 835,284, forward strand.
ATGGGCTTGGCCCCTTCTAAAACGCAGGGTTGTCCATTAACAAAAAGCACAGTTTTTTTTTAATTAAAAATTTTGTTATAAAGTTTTTTGATAAACATAATATGTATAAAGCATTACATATATAATATAATATATACTATATTTATTAAGATATATATATATATATATATATATATGTATATATATATATATACATATGTATATATATTTATATATGTATATATATATATATGTATACATATATATATATATATATATATATATATATATATATATACATATATATATATATACATATATATATATATATACATATGTATATATATATATATACATATATATATATATACATATGTATATATATATATACATATATATATATATATGTATATATACATATATATATATATATGTATATATATAATATATATATATATATATATATATATATATACATATATATATATATATATGTATATATATATATATATATACATATATATATATATATGTAGATATATATATATATATGTATATATATATATATATATATGTATATATATATATATATATATGTATATATATATATATATATATGTATATATATATATATATAGGTATCTATATATTATATTATATTTATATATAAAGTTTCATAAGTGACTATTTTCATTATTTTCACATATAAATATATTAATATATCATAGGTACATTAATATTTTTTTATTTAGGTAAATGTATATACATTTCATGTGTATATATACAAAGAAGACAAAAAGATACATGCTCATCAATACAAATACTCATAGTATGGGTACATGCGTATGTATGATGACTTATATACATTTATATTTGTAATATATAAATGTATATATATTCTCATGCATTAACACATGTGAGTATATATGTTTTTTTAATGAGAAATATACACATTAGAAGGGAGAAATCTTTTTTTTTAAAAACAAAGGAATAATAGAGGAATTCTTTTTTTTTTCTAACTAGCAAATAAAGACATTGTCCTACTTGATATACATCTATGTAGATATACCTAAGTATATATACATAGATGTATATATATTATAGAGATTTTTTTAATATAACATATAATGGAAGAAAATCTATTCTAATTAGAACTCCATCAAGGAAGCTACAATGTTTTCTTTTGCTATTGAAATGAACACAAGGAAGATTTTCACACTTAGACTAATGAACCATTTTCCATCATTTCTTACATATAAAGAATACCAAAACAACAACATTACATTCTTTCTTAAGCACATAGTTTGCATTTACATGTCATTTTCTTACTTCAAAATACAAGTAGATAAAAGAAAAATAAATGACCTACAAAACTATTACAAGCATGTCTTATGCTAGACATTTTACATGGCCTTTTGATCAAACTTTTTCATAAGGCATTATAGCCATTCAACATTAAATATACACATAGGAGAAAGTCCAAACTCTCCAAATACACCATTAAAACTAGCAAGATTTTCCATTAAGAAATCTGTAAAAAAAAATCCAATAGACCATGGAGGCTCACCTCCCAACCTAGGCCATTACATGGCCACCCTCGAGCTAGGGGAAAAAAATATGGATAGGGTTTACAAACACACAACAATGCACATTCACATAGAAACCAAAAAGTATTTGAATCACATAAAATTCCCTTCCCATGGGTATACACATAATGGGTCACCTTGGACCCATAAAAGGGGTGAAGGTAGAATCTACCCAAATAGGAGAAGCCAATCTACATTAAAGAAACATGCCTTCAACAAGGCCATGAACCAAATACAATGCCTTCACAAGGCTATAACAAAAACCATCAACCCTTCATTATTCTACACAAATCAATACCCTTATGACCCCCAAACAAAACTTACAAGAATGGCAACATGGATGCCCATACATCCATGCCTCATCCCCTTCCTCCTTGAGGAAGGACTCTACACTAGATGGGTATTCCCAACTCTAGCTCTTCACACATCAAGGATATCTTCCCTCCCAAGGGTGAGTTTGGCCTTGCACACCCCAAAAATGCAACACTAAAAAATAAAAACTAGCAAATAAACATTTACTAAGAAGCCATTAAAACACACATGAAGCTTTGCAAACTACACAAACACATAGTAAACAAAATCTGCATATTACAACAAGAGAACAAGAGCCTTCAAGATCCACCAACCTCAATCCAAGCTTATGGAAAAGTGGGTTGAGAAGAGCTTCCTTCCTACAAGCCTTCTTCCTTGCTAAGTCCACCCAAAAATCTGTTAAGTCCACAAAAAGTCTCCAAAAATTGGAGAGTGGGCAATCAACCTACCAAATTTCCCTCCAACCCACTAAAAAGGCAAACCCTACCTAACCTCAAAGGTGATTGGACACACTCAGCTAGGGTTCTCTCTCAATAAGAGGAAAAATTTAAAATTGAAATGAGGAGAAAACTTGGCACACATCCCAAATTCGCCACATTTCAAAAGGGCATCTTTTGAAGAGGCCAAAAATGGTCTAAAATCATCTCATTGGTCAAAATTTGACCCCCAACCCAAGGTACACCTATGGGGTAGTCTATTTTTAACCTTAACTAACCTTTAGGGACACTTTTTGCCTCTCAAAAGTCCACTAAGAGTTGACTCACGAAAATTTGAAAAAGAATCCCACTCAAGGCTCAACAACCAAGATACCTAACCTTGGGATTCTACAAGAAGACTCCAAAGTGGAAGACAATGCACATACAATACACTTGGCCATGCCAACTCACAATACATGTGTCAATTGACACCACAAAAATGGTACAACACATCACAATACACATGGCATGCCAAGTAGACATAAATTTAAAAATAAAAATAAACACATTCAAATAATACAACCAAGCATCACTTTACAACAATAAACATTACAACGAGGTTAATTTCTCCCCTTGGAGATAACCTTGGCTTAACATGATTTTACAAGCATCCATCTTTAATTTTCCCTTATATAAACCATGGTCTTACCTGCACACTTGACAAAATATCAGTAGCTCATGTAAAGTCAAATTATATATATATATATATATATATATATATATATATATATATATATATATATATATATATATATATATATATATATATATATATATATATATGTAATCACATTCTTTCACATCATAAAATTTCAACCGCATCACATGATAAATCACATAATTTTCAACATTACATTTCCTATATTCAAAACATACCAAATCAAGAATACAATGATATATATTAATTAACCTAACATATTAACCATGATTATTTCTCATAAGCTTTCCTGACATAAATGTAAAATTAAAGCTCTATGGAAGATTTACAAAACTACCCAAAACCTATAAGAACTCGCTACTGGAACCACTCAAAAATATTATAAAATTGGAACCCCATCTCATGGCCATGATTACCCTTTTATAAGAACAAGGGCAGCAACAAGCTACGAGCCAGAGATGACACTTGTAAAAAATTTACACTCTTTAGTAGAAGGAAACTTGATAGTACAAGATAGAAACCACAATAAAAGAGTGCTCTTTAGGCATCTTCAAGCACATTCTTGTTGATGTAGACTTTTGAATCAAACCCATGACAACTCAAAAGTGACTTCATGTGCTACATTAACATTTCAAAATGATGAAACACTGGCAAAGCTATCAGCATGACATAGTAATTTTACTCCTCTGCACCCACTCACTGTACTCATCCTCTACTATCACATTTGATTTATCTCATTCTCTTTTATCTTTGATTTTTAGAGAAAAACCTCCTTCAATTATCTCCCGAAGCACCTTAATTCTCTATATTTTTCTGCCTGTACATGTGAAATATTTTACCAATTTTAAAATGTGCTCCTTTAGATCTATTTTGACCTTCACTTTATACATCCCGTGATATTACACATTACCCTTTGATATTTCATTTTATCACCTTATTTCATTTGGAAATGCGTAACCTTAGCTTCTTCAAAATCATGCTCACATTCCAGCTCAGTCAACCTTAGTTAACCTGATCCACTATCCCTGACTACCACATGGAATCCTTGAATTAGCCATCAAATCCACTTGGGCACCAGTTGGATGCTCTATCATTTCCACCTCATCGATCTGCATAGTCAACACCCTCTGGCCGACTCCTCCATGTGTCATCCTATCGCATTCCTGCACTGAAAACACCTCTGTAATGACCGTGATGGAAGGATGATGAAATCCTACCATGTGTCACCTGTGGCCCCACCATTTATCTCAAACATGCTTTCCACATGTCATAATCTCATGCTCCCACAATAAACTCAACACCCACCACATAGACCGTGAGAACGCAAGGTGACCCCATGTGTCACCCAAGTCCCACAGTTGTCTCAGTCTGCATGCCACATGTAACCTCCATATTTAATTTTGAATCACCACATGTCCGTTGAGTCAACACCTAGTTTCCCTCCATGTCATTGGTCAAGCTGGGCTCGACATTCAAAATTTACATGTCAACTCTTGAGATGACACCCAGATCGGGCAAGTAGTACCGAGAATGTCATGCAAGCTATCAAATCACCTCTAAATTGGCCATGTCATCTCCACTTGGGCCTTGTTTGTATGAGCTACCTTCTTTCCCAAATTATTTACTTTGGCAAGTTAAAGGTTGGGCGCTTGTTTATAAAAATTCAAATAAATTCCATCACCCCACCAATGTGGGACTAAAGTCCCAAAGCTTCCCTGTGTAGAAAGCTAGTTCTATGGTTGAAAATAATATTACCCCCTTTGTGTGTCATACGGGCAAGATGACTCTCACATTCATTTCATCCGCAGTCGCTACACATCATAATCCCGAGAATATCTTCATCTCTTTGTTAACTGGGATCATGGGCGCATGAAAATTTGACACTTGTCACTCTCAGACCCAAAATCTACCTCGACCTCCTATGTTCTTTGATGGACCCCTCAAAAAATTGTGATTCCACTTACTCTACCTCTAATTCTGAAAATTAGCACCCCGATCATCAATTTTTCATTCTAAAGCTTGGGCCCCAATGTGCATTCGGGATTTCAAGATTCATATGACTTCGGTTCCAATCCTAATCATTAGCACCCCAATATTTTAGGATTTATATTAATTTTCCACTAATTTTGATTGATATTCATATGAATTTGATTCCAATCCTGATTATTAACACTTCACCAATTTCATTTGTCCTACAACTGGGCAAGTTAGAAAATAATAACTTGTATTTCAAATTGATCTGATAAAAATATTAGATGGACTCTTGGGGGGGTAAAATTTAGCACATTAGCACATTAATATATCATCATTTTGAATTAGCTATTTTGCCTCCATGAATTCCTATAGGTCTCAAGAAATAGCATCCTTAGAATGACTATCTACAGGTGCACTAACTGACAAATGCAGGAAACTAAACAAATTGCATTTGGGATAGCCATGGTAAACTGGGCAAATGGGTTTATGAAGCCTTGAAAATGGACACGGGGAATATTTTTCATGCGTGGAATATAGGGGAACACTTGGATTGCACTCATTAATCAAAGGTCCTAAAATGTAAGACCTCAAAGTGGGCTACTTGAAATTTTGAATAAGTGAAAAGTGTAGATAACATGAAACCCCTTCAATTGGGGATATGTAGAATGGGTCTAAATTGACTGTGGGGGGTCTAAAAACTGAAACATATGTAGCTTGATATGCATTTACCATCTCCATAGATAAGTAACTCATGAAAGTCAACATGGCTTAAAATATGCATTTACAAAGTATGATTGTTCAACTTGTTTCACACTTAGGAAAGAATGCAGATTGGAAGCTAGCTACACTAGACATTTTACAAAACCATTTCAATCTACAAAATAAGGACTAAGAATGAACAAATGAGCTAAAAGAAAGGTAGAGAACATATCTTTATCCTAATAGAGCATGCAAATTACAAGGTATTTGAATGCATGAAGGCCAAAACAAGGCACTTACTCAAAATGTCAAAGGGCTCCTTCAAAATTTTTAACAGTGTTCATCTCAAGAATTTGAGAGTACCAACATGTTCTAATAAATCATATTCCTTTCCAAGATTTTGAGGAAGATAGGGTGCATGAGGAAGCATTGGTTGAGAAGTAGGAAGAGAAGAAGGGATAACTAAATTAGTAGGTTTTCTATTATTTTTGGTGCTATACATGTGAGCAACTGCGTGATAATAAAGTTTTTGAGCACCTTTTACTACAATGATTGGTTTATTTTGAGTTTGTGGGGTATCTTGATTAAGATGGAAAACAACCTTGGGATTTTCACTACCCAAAACATTGACAACATTGACTTGATTAGGTTCTTAGTTTTTGAATATTTTATCTCTAGAAGTGAGAGCATCAAGAAAATTGGTAATGATATTATCCTCTTCTTCCAAGGTATCCTTACAAGTAGGACCATGTTTAGAACGGGGATTATGGATTTCCATTAATGTTTCATCTTTAAAAGGGATTCCACTTAATGAAGGTAAGGTGATATTAAGAAGTTATTAATAATATCCTCCTCTTGCTCTAAAATATTCTCATAAATAAGTTACATCTTATGGTAAGGATCAAAATCACTCATTAATGCTTCATTTATAGAGGGAAAATCATTGAGATGAATAGAAGGTGAAGTGTCTTTAAGGGAATGAACAATCATATCATTTTCTCCTACTATACTATCATTGTATTTCACCAAGGTATCCTTGTGGGGGAGATACATATCAAGAGAATAATCACCATCATATTCTAATGGTTCATCCCAAATAGGGAGATCATTGAGAGAAGTGTTATTGTCTTGCCTCAAAATGTCCTCATAAGAAGGAGGGTCCTTAGGATAGAAAAATGAAACTAGTCTATAAAAAAGATTCATTATGAACCTAACCAAATTTAAAATGACATGTGCATAAACAAGGAATGAAAGGATCTATATGGAAATAAAGGAAATGATTGCTAACTACAATACATGAAATGAAATATATTTTATTTTTATTTTTATGTCCTTTTTAAAAATCAATGCATAAATAAAATAATATAATGCATACAAATCAGATCCAAACACCAAATAAAAAATATAAATGGTATGATTTTGGTTCTTCAAAATTTATAAGAAGAAATGGGGATCAAGGTGGTTGATCCCATTTCCAACTTCACAATTAGAAGGAAGATGACCCACCAGGCTCAAGTAAGTTTTAAGAACTAAGTGAGTGAAGTGATCCTTTATGATAATTGATTAAGATAAGTTGGATTTGAGAGGATGATGAAATATAGAAGGGTAAATAATTAAATATGACAAGATTCAACAAAATATAGATTGAACAAAATTGAAAGTAACTTGTATGTACTTGAAATAGAAACCAGAAAGAAGATTTAGCCTATGGTTTTAGTTTGGAGTTGAATTGTGGGGTATAGATTTCCCTAGGAATTATGTATCTAATTACAAATCACATGGCTCATTCTATACCCTATACTTTTGTCTTAAACTTTCACATATAGTCTGTCAGATCCTGTACTTTCTAGATTAAGTCCCGATAGGCTCATCACCTATTCTTGCACACAAAAAATGGCAAAAATGTTGTGAAAAGGGGTTTGTCTTGGTTGAACCCATGTTTAGATGTTAACCTTGAATTGAAATGAAAATTTCATGAAAGGAACGTGAATGTAACTTGGTATATGTTATATCTACCTTGTATATACCTTGATAAATGAATATTGAGATCACACATATTTATGAAGATACTTGTATGTTTAATTTGAATCAAGGATGCATTTAAAAAATGCATAGATCCATGAATTCTCCTCAATAGATATTCAATATTTTTATGCTTGATGGACTCCTTGGAAGGAAGAATGCATTTGGATGGTCAAAGGATCTTCTTTCTTGATTAAGAACTCCTCTACTTGGCTATCATGAGAGAGAATTTTTTGAAAATGGATAAGATTGCCTTCAAATATGCCTTGGATGCTTAAAGAATGTTAGATCTTGAAATCTCTTGAAAATCTTGAGAGCACATGAAATATTGATCTTGATTTATAATGGATGCCCAAATGAGGAGAGATAGTCCACTTATATACCTCTCATAACATTTTGGGATTCAAAAATTGGAGGAGGCCAACACGAGATCTAATTTCCCATTAAAACACCATAAAGGGAAACCTATTTGAATTTGAGTGCAAATCTCAGGGTGTAGATTGGCCAGGGAATTCTATACTTGAGTATACATCACCCAAGGCCTTCTAAAACAATCTAAGTTTTGAATGGGGGGTTGAGAAGGATGAAAATATGTGAGAATATGAGGAGATGAGTTGTTGGATCAAGCATAATGGACATGAAATCTTGAGAATGAAAAATGGGGTCTAGTTGACCAACTAATTATAGGTGCCAACTTTTTAGGATGGTACAATGTGTAAGGCACCCACTCGTTAAACTGTGTCTTGAAAAATAAAATAAATGTTCAAATTTGTATTAATATGTAAATGAAATAAAATAATTCAATATATTCATGTAAAATGTCAAATTACATCTTGAATTTAGTAGTGTTTAATCCAAGTAGTAGCATATGAAATGAGATAGATAAATAGTACATCTTAGGCTCTCATGCAATGTAATAAAATCAATGAAAATAATGATGTAATTCAAGTAATATACAAGAAATGATATAATATAATCAATGAATCTTTGGCTTCTAACAAACCCAATAGTCATTGCAAGTCCTAGAGATGAGAACATGGCCTAGATACTTTTTTGCCTAACCAAAAATCTTACACTTCCACATAAAAATTTATGAAACAAAGAGTACCCAACCTAGCACAAAATTCCTAGCAATCTAGAAAGAATAGGTATGAAATAAATCTCGGTGCACCTTGTGTTATGATTTGGTAACACTGAGAGGGGAGTGAATCAATGTTACAATACTTTATTGAATTCTTAAACTTCTTAATCTTTCTTAAGCAACAAATAAAGATATAAAAAAAAATGAACAACCATGCAATAAAGATAAACATAGAAGAAATCATAACACCATGTTTGTTTTCAAGGAAACCCTGGCCAAGGGAAAACCCCGATGGGGATGGTACCCACAAAATTCTGCACTATGAATCTTGAAACCCTATTAGGAGTTTTAGTCTTGTTAGGAGTTGATTAATACAATATATGTAGATCCCTGTTAGGGAACATATACAATGAGATACTTGATAATTTATTGACCCTATTAGAGGTCCTAGCCCTATTAAAGGGAAAAAACCCTATTAGGGGTGTACAATAGGTGAAACAACACTTATAACAAATATGTTGTCTTGCATACAAAGAGTTAACCAAGTATTCCTAGAAGAACTCCTCTTGCTATCCTTCCTCTTGATCTTTTCTCTACCCTTTTGATGTCTTCACAATTCACATCTAACATCCATCCATTTAATCTTCTCATTTTCCATACACTTTTACAAAAGTGTCTATATACTTATACCCTATTAAAAGTATAATTACAAAAGCTAGTCGACATTACTCTAGCTAAACATCATATTAATTCAAGCACAATTGCATGCCTCATTAACATCCTTAGTCAGCCTCAAATCCAAGATAGCATCCAAAAATAACTTTCCAAACACTTACAAAGTTGGCCTCAATGATCGCTAATCTATTATGCTCTATTTACTATCTTTGCATCTAATCAACTGACCATATCTCTATGCTCTATCAATATTAACGCGTTCAACCTCACACATGTTCTTATTGGTGTCCTTAAAGTATGTCATTAAGATTGCAAGACTCAATACAACTTTTATGAAGCTCACTGACCTTTTTTGTCAGACTAGGTTACTTGAACAGTCTATGGACTCAGGCATTTTTTCATTCAACAACTGCATTTAAACATATTCATCATATCCAATATGTGAGACCATACAACTAATAAGTGTTTCCATAAATGACAAAATTCCATATATGTTCATGTGCATACATGTGCATATGTGTGCATGTGATGACCACTTTCCAACAATCTCCATCTTTGGAATTGATGGCAGCACTTAGTGAAAAAATGACTAAGTGCATCATCAAAGAAAAAATGTAAAAGGAATATAGTGACAGAAATGCAACACATAAGAATTCAACACATAGGCTTCAAAAGAAACTTCCCTTTATTTATTTTTGCTGTATTTTCATTTTACACACACATGCTTGCTCTTTTTATCACATTACATTTTGTATTTTTCACTCTATGTCTCCCCCTTTGACATCAATGGCAAAGGGTGCCAAAATGTCAAAATTAGTGATAAAAACCAAAAAAAGAGAATTAGAGTATACATAATTACAGCTTAACTATTTGTAGTACATCTCTATAATTTGTCTTCAAAATCTATATATCAACATTCGAAGCTTCTTTTATTGCCTCTGCTACCAAAATCATTCCATTAAGACCAAATGTGGCCTTTTTCACTTCCTCTATCAGTAGGTGTTAATTATTGAAATATTTTGAGGCCAAGTTGTAGGTCCTCATGGGTACTCTCCAAGACACTGATCTTTGGAGTTAAAAAGTTCTTTAATTCTATGAATCTTTTTTGAACTCTGTGCTTTTCTAACTGTAAGGTATGAATTTTATCCATGATCCTGTTGACTTCCTTATTTGTATCCAAAATTTTCTTATTTTAAAAATATTTAGAGAGATTTTCCAAAGCCTCTTCATCCTGTGCTATAATATCTGATATACTCTTTACATGCTCATGCAAAGTCATGCAAACTCTATAGAGGTATTGTCTATCCTTAAGACAAGATTTGGTTGCCCTTTTAGTGGCAATCAATGTATTAAGATCACTCTTGATCCCATCAAGAGTATCTTTCATCCTTAGTCTCTTAAAATATTCAACTGCTTTTATTCTTGCTGTTTCTTCTAATTGTTTATAGCTGAACATGGACCTCTAATGTAGCCATATACACAACATAGTCATTGCTCGATCATCGAATCACAAAGATGAGTATGAATTACTCAATTTGCAAGATTCTATTGATTCGACTTGTTGCCTTCTAATTAGCCGAGGTGTTTTAATTTCTCTCAGAACAAGAGCCAACAACTGAAAGACCAAGCCAATATGAAGGATTTTAAAATCTTGAAAGATGAACAAATTGTAATTAATCTAAGATGAAGATGCAATTAATCTAAGAATGAAGTGCAAATTTAATCGAAGAATGTAAAATGCAGATTTAATCCAAGAGCTTGAAAGAGATATGAGAATTAAGCTAATGACAATAAGAAAATTACACTAATATGAGAATGCAATTACACTAAATGAGAATTAAACTAATGTGCAATAAAAGCTTGGAAATATGAAAATAATTGAGATAAAATTTAACTATAGTTTTGATACTCTCACAATTGCCTTTTTCAAAATGAGAAAATGAGGTTCATAATATAAACAAGCCTGGAGAGAGGATGAAGAGTTTCTTGAAATGAAACAGTCGACTCTTCATTTCCAATTGAGACAAATATTGAAGGATTATTTAATTAAAAGAATGAATTATTGCCACATATGGGTGACCCTTGGAATAATTTGAATTATTAAATCCAAGTAAGATAATCCATTCAAATAACTAAATAATATTAATTCCTTTTATGTGTATTAGGCAAAGGGGGTGAGTTTAATTTAATTTAAAGCACTTAGGACTTTAGAATTAAATCAATTTATCATAGGGATTATTTAGCTAATAAAGTTGAATACTTAGGAATTAATTATAGTGTAAGATTAATACAATTTAGAGTTTTTGTAATTGACACCAAGTCAAATAAAGTTAGGTAGGAGAGAGAAAATTGCCTAGTAAAATAGGACTTTAATGATGTAAAATTGAAGAAAATGCACCAAAATTGATTGAAATTGTAAGGTGCCAATTTTGGGGTATTACATTTTCCCCTCTTTGAATTGATGTGCGAGCAGCACATTGATTCAAAGAATAGTCTAATGTGACAGATGATGAGCATTTCAGAAGTCAAGGTTAGGATGCCAAGACACCAAAATAGATCGAATTGCAGAACCACCTCCAGAATGAGGCATGATTCTCCAAAGTCTAAGTTAGATTGCGAAGACAACGGTCTAATGAAAACTTGAGAGGAGACTAAAATCAGGGTTAGATTGCCCCAATGCCCATTGATCAAATGATGGCAGATGCAGATTTAGGACTAATCTCCAGAATCAGGGTTAGATTTCCCTAATACAAAGCTTAATCCTTTGAGAACTGGGTTAGATTGCCCAAATAATGGTCCAAAAGAGATTTCGAGAGCCATCTCTAGAATGAAGCTTGACTTTCAAGAATTAGGGTTAGATTGCCCCAATACCTAATAGATTTCGAGAACCATCTCATAATTGAAGCTTGATTCCTGAGGATCCAAGTTAGATTGCTCAGATACCTAAAAGATAGATGACAAGATGACAAGATGCGAGGCCCAAAGATGCCCCTAGTGATGAGATGCCCCAAGCGATGAGGACTTTTGATTAAGATCAGACTGATTCAAGAATTGATTCAACAAGATTCCATGATGCAATCATCCTACCCCCTTGAGAGAGAAATATAAAGATGACACATCAGCAAGATGATTGACAACAATAGGTTGCAGAATAGAAGCAATCAGACTAGATTCAAGAAGTTGCAGAAGCAATTTGGAGCAATTGGGAGGTCTTGTTGACCAAGTTTGACCAAATTTCACTAGAGTTGACTTTTGATGAAAACATTGAAGATCCTGAGAAAATAAGATGATGAGACAAGATTCTAGCAAGAAAACACCATTAGAAGGTTGACTGCACGAGTGTTCGATCTTGATGGTCCCAAAATTTTAAAACATGATTTTGAGCTATCTAAAGATGTCAGATTTCAATTTTGATCTCGAAAATGGATTCAAATTTTGATTGGTGCAGCCAAGACAAACTTGGGATGAGAGATGAGAACCTTCGATGAATAGATCCAGAAGAAGGCAATCAAGAGAGCACCAAAACACTATCTCAATGCAAGCCTAGAATGAAAAATGCAAGCCTAAGCTAGATGCAACCCTAGGACTTGGTTGTTGGACTCATTGTATTATCATCATAGAGTTTTAGCAATAGATGTTAGTAGGATGTCATACAACCCTGATTGATATTGCAATCATGAGAATATGAATATGATATTAGTCTTTGATTTATCAGAATGAGGTGTAAGCATTAATGCACAAGAAGCCAGAATGACCTGAACACCTATTCCTTTTGATTTAGCAAATTAACATAAGCATTAAAAAACACTTGCTAGAATGACCATAATGTTGCTTGCAGACAAACACACCAGACACGCAGGAGTTTCTCCTTTTTCCAAGTGAATGATAAGCATATCAAGGTGCTCACAGTGACCCTTACATTCACTTCATAGGATGAGCATTTGCAATTTCACTTGTAGCAAAAAGAAGTCACTCGAATAGACAAGGAGAAGAACCAACCTCACCAAAGTTTCCATATAAAAGGAGCTAAGGTACACATGGCCATCCAACATGAGATGAAGGCTCTCATATTGGACACCCCTCTTATGTGAATCCTTTGGATCATTGGAGCTAAACTAGCAAATAGAAAGCAAGAAAAGATCATGCCCTCAGTCTTCACATTTATAAGTCAAAAAAGATGTCTTAGATTTGCTCGAGGGGGAATGACAAAATGAAAGAACAAACACACAAAAGAGAAAAGCTCAGTATGCCTCAGAGAGTTACAAATCCAATTTTTAGTTTTAGTTTAAGTTTGTGTTCAAGAAGATTGAAGTCAGATCAGAAGAATACGGTGTGAAAAGTCATCTCGTAGAGAACATCAGAGTGCTAAACAAAGTATCGACAGGCAGACACAGTGATAAATGTTGGTGACCGATACAAGAGAGATCCTCAAGGAGAGAGATCTTAGAGTTACTAGCGAAACATCAACAGGCAGACACAATGAGAATCACTGGTGACTGATGTACAAGGGATCCTCAAAAAGAGAGATCCAAGTGATAGCTAGGTATCAGAAGGCAAACACAGTGAGAACCAATGGTGACTGATGCATGAGAGACCCTCAAGGAGAGAGATCTCAAAAATAGTTGGGCATTAGTAGGCAGATGCAGTGGGAACCACTGGTGACTGATGTAAGAAAGCATCTCTGAAAGTGATAGGACAATGCCCCCTAGACAAGGAAGCCGCCCCCAAGTGTGACCAGTTCCAATCCATGTAGAGTCGAGGAAAAAATCTTGAAGATAGGTGAAAGTGAATGCATGAGCTAGCAAACTAAAGCAGGAAACGAACTAAAGCAGGAAACAAGGAAAGAAAACTAAAGCAGGAAACAAGGAAAGCAAACTAAAGTAGGAAAGAGAGAAGCAACTATGCAAAGCCAAATGGTGCTGAGATGAGATATAGCTTCAGGAAACAAGAGGCGCTTGTTTACCAGGTTTTCACCATCTTGGCAGAGATTCTATTTTTACTACCATGACGCCTGTTTACTAGGTTTTCATCAATGGTACATTTTTTTTCTTTTTCAGTTTTTTTGTTCTTTTCTCTTTTTTGATTTTTTTGTATTTTTTTTATTTTTTCAATTTTTCAATTTTTTTTTATTTTTCAATTTTTCAATTTTTTTTTTTCAAAGTTTCTATTTTTTTAAATCATTATCAAGGTGCATGTTTACCAAGTTTTCACCAAGATAATAGATACATCAAAGCACCTGTTTACTAGGTTTTCACTAAGATGATCATTTTTTTCGGGACATTTTGCAATTTTTGACAATATACCATTTTTTTGGATTTTTCAAGATCAATAAGTATGTACATTAGCACACCAGAAATGTCTCACCTATAGAATTTCTTCAGATGCAAAGCATTTATTAGCTCTTTGAGCTATTCTCCTTTAGTGGTGGAGAGTTGGTAAGCACCAGACCCAAATGTTGCAGTAATAATGTATGGACCAAGCTAGTTTGGTTCAAACTTTCCTTTCTAGATTTGCTGCTGCTGATTTTTGGGGTTTTCTCTCAGGACGAGATCACCCACTTGGAATTCATTTTTTCTAACTTTCTTATTGTAGGATTTAGACATTCTCTTTTGGTATGCTTAAAGATGATCAAATGCCACCTTTCGACGTTCATCGAGTAACTCTAGCTCTTGAAGCCGAGAAATTCTATTTTCTTCATCAGTGATGAGGCCCCTCAGAGAAACTCGCAATGTAGGAATTTGGACCTCAATAGGCAATACTGCATCTACTCCATAAACCAAGGTAAAGGGCATGGCCCCCATTGGTTTTTGGATGCTTGTTCTATAGGCCCATAAAGCTGGATTAATTTGGAGGTGCCAATCTCTACCAGATTTATGAACTATTCTATGCAAGATTTTGAGAATTGTCTTATTAGAAGCTTCTGCTTGTCCATTACCCTAGGGATAATAGATAGATGACCAATGCTGAATGATCTTGAATTTGGTGCATAACTCTTTTAGGTCCTTTTTCTTGAATTGTCCCCCATTGTCAGTGATAATGGATGAGGGAACACCATATCTATAGATGATATAGTTTAGTATAAACATAGCCATAGACTTGCCATCAGCTATAGTTAGAGGCACTACCTCAACCCACTTAGTAAAATATTCTGTAGCTGTGATGATAAACTTATGTCCTCTTGAAGAAGAAGGATGTATCTGACCCACCAAGTCAAAGGCCCATTACTGAAATGGCCAACAACTGATGAAAGGAATAAGCTCTTTAGCAGGAGCATGGATCAAATTTTCATGAAATTAACAATGTTTACAAGCCTTGGCATATTGAACAGCTTCTTTCTCCATATCGGCTAGTAGTAACCAACTCTAATAAGTTTATGAGCTAATGTTAGATCACTCAAATGAGATCCACAGATACCTTCATGTACCTCAACTAACACATGTTTGGACTTATCAGGTTCTAGACACCTAAGGAGGGTACCATCTAGACCCCGTCTATACAAGTCATTTTCTATGATGACATATCATGAAGCATTATGAATTAGGTGACACTTTTCATTTTGAGTATAAGTGTCTGGAATGATTTCATCACAGAGGTAGGAATAGATATGGTGGTAGCAGGATGAATCATGTCCAATGACTAAACATATCATCCTAGATTCATGAATGTCATAGGCTGGGTAGTGTAATGTCTCCACTAGGAATTCATGTCTGAAGTCATTTTTTGGCATCTGTAACATTGAGGCAAGAGTGGCCATAGCATCGGCTGCTTTATTGTCTACCCTTGGAATTTGTTGGAAAGAAATGTGTGAAAAATACTATTTGAGATCATCCACCATTCGTTTGTAAGGAACTAGCTTGTCATCTTTTGTTTGATAGATATCATTAACTTGGTTGATGACTAACTGAGAGTCTCCAAAGACCTTGAGCTCATCCACACGCCATTCAATGGCTATCTTCATACCATTGATGAGAGATTCATATTCAATGATGTTGTTTGTGTAGGGAAACAACATTTTATAAGCTTTGGGTAATGAGTATCTTGGAGGTGTTATAAACAAAATGTTAGGAATGGGAACATTGAGAGGGGGGGGGGGGTGAATCAGTGTTCACTGTATTTTAACTTTTCACTTATACTGAATTATAAATGCTTAAGTACTAAATTAAACATTCACATAAACATGAAACATGAAATCAACACATGACACCAATATGGTTACGGGGAAACCCAAATAGGTAAAAATCCCAGTGAGACTTGATACCCACTAATAATCTACACTAGTGTTTTGTGATCCTTGTTAGAAGATCCTTTACCCTATTAGGAGTAGCTTTACAATGCTTTTAGTACAGTAGACTTGGTTAAGGGTCAGACCCTATTAGGAGTCTTTTACAATGATCCCTATTAGGGGAGTGGACTCACTATCCTAGAGCTCACTGCTCAAATGATGAAGGCTACAACCTTCTGAATCAGATACACACTATATCTACAGGTGAACTGTCACCGTGACACTACTTGTTAGATCATTTCCTTTGGTGTGCTGATGCTTTGACCTCTAGCAAAGCTCTAATACATCTTATGCTCACTTCTCATACCTCTGCTCTGCTTATCACAACTCTCTTGCAACTTGCATATCGATTACAATGGGTGCACCTTATATTTATGCACTCATACCAAATATACAATTAGGTCGGCCCTATAAGTAATTAAAAATAACATTTCCAAATGAATTGGCTTAAGTGTGCTTACAATTATACATATACATATGTTGACAACCTAAATACAATGTGCGCATAGTCTCTACAACATTAATTTATAATCGCATACCAAAATAGTCTCTATCGGCTCTATGCTCTGATCTCTGCTGGCATACACTGGCTATGTAACTTCAACTGACTATAACTTTCACATCTTTGCATATCTACTTATGTGCTCTTAGACTAAGCATAAGTATAGTCTAACAACCCTAACTTCCAGGGTGCATACCTTAATTCATCCGTACACATATGCGCTAATGCTTTGAGTCTCTGGTGCTATGTATGCTGTCTAGTCTTCAATACTTAACTGAATTATGATCTTTACACTTAGTGCACTGACTCCAAACTACTTTATGACTTTTTTTCCATAAAGAAAAAACTATAACTAGTCATATATCTTAGTATAGACAACTTTCCAACAATCTCCCCCTTTGTCATTGATGGCAACAAAGGAATATGGCTAAGTCTCTAACTGTCCCTTAATACAAAAACTTTTTGTCTTCTATATACAAACTCTTATATCTCCCTATACATATATGTAATTCATATTCTATACAACTCCCCCTTTGAAATTAATGAAAAAGGTGCATCAAAAACTTTATCTACATACACTTACTGAGGGAAAACATCCGGATATGCAATCTTGAGTTTCTGGATCTCCTTCTTCCAAAAGGTTATCAGAGAATTGAGTATCTGTAGATGGGTGCATAATGCATATTGTAGCTTCTCCATCTTCTCCAATTTTGTGCTCAGACCTTGATCATAGGTTATCATGGTTGCATCAATCTCCTTTATGTTCTAACTAAGAATGTTTAGAGAGGGCGCAAGAGTGTTCCTCAACTGAGTTTGTCTAGACCTTATCTTTTTCATTTCTTTTTTGCCTTCTCAATTATATCCAACTATTCTTGATAGACATTGTTGCATATGTTAACATTGGTGGATGTGTCTTGTACTAAAATCTTCACCTTCTATATCATTGCCTCTGCATCTTTGATCTTCTTAAGATGGGCATCAATGAACTTATCTTGATCCATGGATTCTGCAATGACTTTTCTTCCTTGCTCTACAAATTCCTTCAATGATGCCTGACTAGATTTAAGAGAGGTCAAGTCTAGTGCAAAATTACTTATCAATTCATTGAGTCTCTTCTTTAAGTATTTCTCCTCTGCCATTATGGCCGCAAATCCTTCTAAGCTGGAAAAATTAACTTTGAACTGAGAGATGACTGTGCTCACATCATCAACTGAATGTACATTTTCCATCTTCTTATCCTCCGACAACACACTGTTCAAAATATTTGGTAATTCTACCAGGAGAGGATTCCTCATTACTTGCTTCTCCTTGGCCTTCTCCATAGCTAGAACACTAAACTTAATCAAGTCTTCTTCCTTCTAGGAGTCCAAACTGCTAGTGTTAGGTGTGAAACTTGACAACAATGTTGAGGAGGGAGTGATGGGAGTGCTATCCATCATCTCTTGCTTCACCTTCACCAAATTAGTAGAAGATTCATCTTTCTTTTCTACCTCAATTTCTTCATTAGATATATCTTCTATGATTAATTCTTCTTGTTGAGTTTGAGGGATATTACTGCATAGGATTTCTGCTTCCTCAATTCTGAAAATGCTTCTTCAAACCTTTCTAACTCCTTACTAGTAGCCGCCATGGCTATTTCCACATTGTCTATGATAATTATGCTATCTTTGGGTGATTTAGTCATGGGTGTAGACTGACCTACTTCTGTTTGAGTTTCTACTATGGGCGCTAAGTCTTGAGGACCTGTCATTGGTACATTAGTGAGCTCTACCACTTTATCTTCCCTGATGGGTGCATGCGTGATGGGTACAGTAGGTGGTTTGATCTGTTGTTCCAAAAACACCTTCTCAAAGGCCTTCTCTATTTCCTTTGTTATCAACTCATAATCTTTGTTCATAATATGAAGAGTTCTCATTTTTGTTCTAAGGTGCAGCTTTAGCAAATTCAATATCAGTTCCACTTCTTCTTTAGAACATATAGACAACGTATCTTTGAATACTTTTTCTCTTATTCTTTGATCTTCCTCATTAGCTTGTCTCTTTAGATTTTCCAAAATATCCCATACTTTATCTAGAATTTCTATTTTCAGCTCAAGGACTATTTTCTTGAATTTTATCATATGTTTGACAATCATATTATGAATCTCTGATTTGTCAATCTCACTGTAAGATTCATAGAACTTTTCTACTTGATCAATTCTTCCCTTATCAACAATTCTTGTATTTAGAACCTTGAGGCTAGGTCTGAATCCTACCCCAGGAGGTGCTTGAGTGTTCTTCTTGCTCCTTAATGCTCACAAGGATGGATGACTAGTGCTAGCTTCTTTCTTCCTTTTGAATAAAGGCTTATACTCTAGAGGAGTATCTTTGGGCACAGAAGGAGTACTGTCTTCTTTATCCTTCTGACTGTCATCTTTCTCAATTTTTATCTTTTTCAACTTGGGATCTTCTTGTTCTTCTACTGTGTTCTTCAATTCTAGGGCAATCTTCTCATCCCTTGCTTTATCAAGGTCTACTTGTGATACACCATGAATTCTTAGGATTTCTGATGTGACCTTTGCAACCTTTCTTTTTGTTGTAGCACTGTTCAGCTTAGCATCAACTTCTCTAGTCTTTTCTTCATAGGTTCCCCACCTAGGTTCATTGTAATCCTTAGGGGTTGATAGCAGTACCTGTGCATAAGCTTCAAGAACTTGTTCTTCAACCTCATACCCAAGTGGATGAATCCACTTAGTTCTAGGTTCTACAGCTTCCATACATGTAGTATCAATCTCCACCATGAAGCATATTGTATCCTTATACTTCTCTACAATACTCCCAGGAATCCTATACCTCATCTACATTCTTTCTCTAAAAGTCTTCAATTCCAGGGTAATGTAATCTCTAAGTGTGATTTCTATGGATGCCTTGTTTGATATCTATGGCATGGTAGGAATGGACTTGTCTAGATATAAGTTTGACACTTTACCAACTATATGAAGGTACATATAGATGATTAGGGACCCAAACCTAAATACCTTAGTCTTATCATGTTTGATAGCTTTGATATTGTCTATCAACTGTGCATGCAAGATATCACATAAGTTGAACTCTCCATCTTCTTGCACAAGATGGATGGCTGCTAGAATAGTGCATGTAGACACACTATTCACCCTACTAGTGTGATGAAATCTGTAACCCAATATCATTGATATCAACTTGATGTTTGGTTTCTCTATAGGCTCAATGGTCATGCCACCCTTATCACTTCTAGATTTACACATTTGCTCCACCATTTTCCTAAAATCCTTACCCACAGGAAGGATGGCGCCTATCTTAGAAAGGCCTATCATCTCATGAATTAGGTCTCTTGTTATTCTTACTAGTACATCTCCAATCCAAAACAAGTCATCATGGATTCTTCTCAATAATATCTTTATCCATTCTTCCTCATAGAATTCATATGCTGTGGCATATTCAACAATGGGGCGATCATTCCATTTTGTGTATTCATCCATGAAATTTTTGTTAGGTTTCAACATTGTGTCCATGTGCACCCTTAACCTATCTAGTCCAATAGGTTCCTTACAATAAATGTAAGCCCTTATGTCTTCTACATGCATGATGCCCATCGATGTGAGGGAAAATGCTCCCTCTAAATCATCTAGGGTTGATTTAAATGGGTGCCTCTTGAAAACATACCGCTCCTTCTTAGCAACATCAAAAACAATGGGAGTGGCCATGACTTACTTGATATTCGCTTTCCAAATGATCTCTAAGATGTTCTGATGGCTTCTGAATCGGTGCAACAAGATAGGGTTTCCTGTAACTGATCAAATGCACTACAAATATTGATAACTCGATCTCCAAATCTTCACAAGGCTTAATCTTCTCTTCAATCACTTTGAGTATGAATGCAATGAGTGAATAAACAACTTTTTGTGTACTTAAAGTAAGAAATTCACCATTAATGCAACTCGCGTAAACCAGGTTGTCACTTCAAATTTTCAAACTTGAGTTTCACCAACAATCAACATGTGCACTCTTGTACAAAGGTTCCTATACACTCCAATAGCTTAAGTCCAAAGGTACATACTCTGATGATGAGTATACCAACCATGCAGGGGTCTAGAGTTAAATTAGCTCCCCCTATGACCTTGAGGGCCATTTATGTAGATGTAGAGGGTGCGTCCACTTGGGATGCATCCAATACATTCTCAACAACATTGTCCTTCTTTCCTTCTAACCAAATCAAGCTCACATCCTCTGAGGCTTTTACAAACTTGACTTCTACTTTAGGATCCAAAACTGGTTCTTCGGTCCTTTTAGGGCTTTCCTAACCTTGCGTCATTGATCTAAAAAACTTTGAGATATTTCCAGCCTTGTTACAGGTGTGACAAATTAGTGGAGGTCTATTATTCCTCAGTGCATTGACATGAGTCACCATTCTACATGTTCTAGCTGAGTGACCATTATTGTTACATATTTGACATGTAACATTCAGAGAACTTCTGGCATTGGTCTGATTCTGATTTGTTTGATCATGCTAAATCCTATTCTTCTTACTAGTCTTGCAATTTATTGATCTATGACCAACTCTATTACATGTATAATAGTAGTCATTGAAAGGTTTTACCTCTGTACATTTCCTTTCAATGTGTCCATGCTTGTTACATGCAAAATAGGTGCATCCTAGAGGCTTGCACTCATTCTTAGGAGGATCACTATTGTCTTTGGTTTGATCTTCAATCTTCTCAGTATCAGTAGAGTCCTTTTTTGAATCCTTTCTTTATCACATACTGTCAATCTAATTCTGTGCTACATTGTATCCAATATAGCTAGTGTCTCCTTTGATTCTTCTTGCATACAACTGTGATTCTATCAATTTAGCACTGGTGTGTAATTTGTCAATATGATCCTTTGACTTCTTTAATTCATATTCCAAGCTCTCTTTGATATTATTTAGCTCCAAGATTTCTATGTTAGCTTCCCTTAGCTCTTCATTCAGTTGAAGGTTCTCCTTGACTTGTTCATTATAGACATCTTGATTGTTCATCAGTTTGTCATCTAATTCTTCAAGCTGACTTAACAAGGATGCATTTTCTTCACTCAACTTCTTGAATTTTTCTTCAAGTTCATTGTTAGAGTGTCCTTTAAAATCTTTTCTTAGTCTTTTGATAACTAATTGAGCATCATTGACTTTTTCCTTCAGTTCTTCAATTTCTCTTTCTGAATTGTCTAGGTCTTCAAGAGCTGCTTCAAGATTCTTCTTCAAATGTTTCATATTTTCTTTGTCCATTATCTCCTCAAGTGGTTAAACTTCTTTGCTAAGGACTAGAGCTCTGATACCAATTGTTAGGAATGGGAACACTGAGAGGTGGGGGGGGGGGGGGGGTGAATCAGTGTTCATTGTATTTTAACTTTTCACTTATACTAAATTATAAATGCTTAAGTACTGAATTAAACATTCACATAAACATTAAACATGAAATCAACACATGACACCAATATGGTTACGGGGAAACCCAAATAGGTAAAAACTCCAGTGGGACTTAATACCCACTAATAATCTGCACTAGTGTTTTGTGATCCTTGTTAGAAGATCCTTTACCTTGTTAGGAGTAGCTTTACAATGCTTTTAGTATAGTAGATCTGGTTAAGGGTTAGACCCTGTTAGGAGTCTTTTACAATGATCCCTATTAGGGGAGTGGACTCACTGTCCTAGAGCTCACTATTCAAATGATGAAGGCTACAACCTTCTAAATCAGATACACACTATATCTACAGGTGAACTGTCACCGTGACACTACTTGTTAGATCAATTCCTTTGGTGCACTGATGCTTTGACCTATAGCAAAGCTCTAATACATCTTATGCTCACTTCACATACCTCTTCTCTACTTATCATAACTCTCTTACAACTTGCATACCAATTACAATGGGTGCACCTTATATTTATGCACTCATACCAAATATACAATTAGGTTGGCCCTATAACTAATTACAAATAATGCTTCCAAATGAATTGGCTTAAGCATGCTTACAATTATACATATACATATGTCAGAAACCTAAATACAATGGGCGCATAGCCTCTACATCATTAATTTATAATTGCATACAAAAATAGTCTCTATTGGTTCTATGCTTTGATCTTTGCTGGCATACACTGGCTATGTAACTTCAACTGACTAACTTTCACATCTTTTCATATCTACTTATGCGCTCTTAGACTAAGCATAAGTATAGTCTAACAACCTTAACTTCTAGGGTGCATACCTTAATTAATTCATACACATGTGCGCTGATGCTCTGAGTCTCTGGTGCTCTGTATGCTATCCAGTCTTCAACACTTAACTGAATTTTGATCTTTACACTTAGTGCGTTGACTCCAAACTGCTATATGACTTTGTTTCCATAATGAAAACACTATAACTAGTCATATATCTTAGTATAGACAACTTTCCAATACAAAATGCCTGCACCTGATCCCTACTGAGTGAATGATCCATCAAAGAACATGTTCCAAGCCTAATGTGTGATAAGCATGATGGATTCATCTAGGAATTCAATGTTCAAAGGCTGGTGATCTTTTACATGAGCTCTCACCAACTGATCAAAAATTGCTTGTCCCTTAATAGCTTTTCTTTCCACATACTCAATGTCAAATTCACTAAGTATCATAACCAATTTTTCTAGTCTACCCGTGATGGTAGCCTTGCTTAGTAAGTACTTTAGTGGATCAATTTTTGCAATAAGCCTTGTAGTGTGAGTGAGCATATAATGCTGGAATTTCTATGAAGAAAATACTACTTCTAGAAAAGCCTTTTCAATGACAGAATAGTTCATTTCATAAGAAACCAATGTTCTGCTGATATAATAAATGGCTCTCTCTTTGTTGTTCTGATCTTCTTGAGCTAGGAGAGCACCCAAAGATGTGTTCATGGCTGAGATGTATAGGATGAGCGGCTTCCCATGAATAGGGGCGATCAATATAGGTGGATTAGCAAGATACTATTTAATTTGAGTGAGTCCCCTGTCACATTCTTCATTCCATTCATAAGTCACACCCTTATGCAAAGTTTTAGTGAATGGTTGTGACTTGTCAGCCAACTATGAAATGAAGCACTAGATAGATTGTAGCCTTCCCTGAAGTCCTCTCATCTGACTAATGTTCTTAGGTGGAGGCATTTCCATAATATCTTGAACTTTCTCAGGATCAACCTGTATGCCTTTGGTTGAAATGATGTAACCCAAGAGTTTCCCAAAAGTGACACCGAATGCACATTTTTTGGGATTAAGTCTGAGACTAAATTGTTCCATACAGTCAAGTATGGGACCCAAATCTATAAGATGAGCTTTTCATTGCATGATTTTGGCCAAAGTGTCATCCACATAATCTTCCATTGTTTTATGCATCAGATCATGGAAAATGGTGGTGACAACTCTCTGATGTGTTGCTTCAGCATTCTTAAGCCATAAGGGCATGGCATTCTAATAGAAGGTGCCCCAGACACACGTGAAAGTGGTCTTTTCTTGATCTTCTGGCACAATTTTTATTTGATTATAGCTAGAGAAGCCATCCATCAAGGAATACATCTCATAGCCTGCTGTCATATCCACTATCATGTCAATTTTGGGTAGTGGGAAGTCATCTTTTGGACATGCCTTATTTAGATCCCAAAAGTCTGTGCACACATGAATGGATTTATCATGTTTGGTGACTAGAAAAATATTTGAAATCCACTCTACATAGTGAATAGTCTTTATGTAACCATCCTTAAGAAGTTTTTGTAGCTCTTCTTTGACTAAAAGAGCCACATGTGGATGCATCTTTCGAAGCTTCTATTTGTCAGGTTTAATACCTAGTGCAATGGATAGATGGTGCATGATTAGATTGGGGTCCAATCCAGGCATATCAGAGTAAGTCCATGCAAAGTTTATTTTCTTTCTTTGAAAGGAGCTAGTGAATTCTTCCTTTTCTTTTGCAGATAATGACTATGCTAGATGAATAATTTGTGGAGCAACCTCTGTACCAAAATTCTCTTGAAAGTGGCTAGGGAGCATATCAAGTATCTCATCCTTGGGCACCTCAAAGAGGTTTTCACCCTCGAATACGTGTTTTATTTTTACTATTTTTGGCTATGATACTGCCACTATGTGGTTTTCACCATAAAAGCATCTATTTTTTCTTCTTTTAATTTTTTTGACTAAGATACTTGATATTTGCCTCTATCATGCTGACACTGTCTTCACTGGTGGAGAACATTACAAGTTCAACAATGTTAAGATAACAAGAAAGAGTGTAGTCATTCTGGAACATAAGGACTTTGCTAGCTGGAGAGGGAGAGTTCCAGTTGATAAGTTTGGGATGGTGGAGTGAAAGAGTAGTGGCGGGTTCAAGTTCGTTCATAGTATAATCATCAAAAGCGCAGACGAGAAAGTCAAGACCTAGAGTGATCTCATCCAAAGGAGCGTTTGAATCCCTATGAGACCCCATGTCAAAAGTAGAGGACAAGTTAACACTGATGGCATCTAATTCATGCATCCTAACACTAGACCCTTCACCTACTTCGAGAAGGTTTTCATAGGTATGCACCATGTCTATATCTTTATCATAAATAGCATCAGATAAAGAGTCAAACTCATACTCATGTGAGTTAGTACTTGATGTGGGAATTCCATTAGAACTAGTTGTATCATCTAACTCATCTTCATCTCTTGTAGCATTAATGGCTTGCTGAAGTTGGTCTTGTTCAAACCACTCTTGAAAATGTGGTGGTAGGTACCATTCACCCTGAGAATCAAAATCAGCCATTTGTATTTCTCTCCATTGGTCATACATGAGTCGATTCACTTAAGTGATGTCAATGGAATCACTATCAGTCCCTACTAGGTGGATAGGTATAACAAGTTCATCCAGTTCTGCAAAGAGTGCAACAAATTCCAGAGGAATATGATATGGAAAGGTGTCTTCATAGAGCTGGCCTCTAGATTTACCTCTGGGGTAGTATCTTCAAATTTTGGTTCAAGTTTAGGTTCAGGTTCTGGCACAAATTTGTTTATCCCTAAATGAAAGGGGATCTTTTTGAAGCCTAAGCTAGTAGTATCCTTTGTGTGGTGACCTGTAGCTTCAATGGGCTTCAACAAACCATTGTCATTCATTTCTATAGGACCACTCCCTTTGTAGCTGAAGTGCTTCGTGATCTTGAAGGTCTCACTATATGGCTCTTGCTCTAAGTCTGGAGGTAGAGTAGTCATTTTAGATGCTTCTCTCCCTTTATAGATCCAAGCTATGATGGCTCTTTCTTCATCCACATCTTCTAAAGGTGTAAAGGCCCGTACAAAGGTGTCATCATAGACTATTTGAGGGGAGTCATTTGAAGGTTTGTTACTCTTAGAAGGTCTCCCATAGGAGCACAGAGATGGAGGGAGAGAAGCCAGTGATAGCATAGGTTCAATTTGATATCCTCCCATGCCTGTATCCTTAAGTTTCAGAGTTTGTTCCATTTCTTTGAGCTTAGCATCATAGAATTCAGTGGATTCTCTATTAGTTGGAACAAGACTATCTGTAGATTGTGCAAGTGTGTTGCAAGAATAATTGGTATTAGCAGGCATAGTGACTTCCATTTCATGGAATGGAAACTTGATGCATTGATGGTATGTAGATGGAATGACCTGCATCTCATGAATCGATGGTCTTCCCAACAATATGTTGTAGGCAAGAGGAATATCAAGAACTTGAAAAGTAACATCTCTCTCAATTGGGCCAACTTAGATTGGCAGCACAACTAAACCTTGGGATTTTCATTCCTCTTCATCATAAGCTTTGATAGTAATCCTTTTTTAGGAATCTATACAATCCTCATCGTAACCTAGCTGGGTAAGCAACTTAGTAGAATAGATATTGAGACCAACACCATTGTCTATGAGCACTTAGCAGACACACTTAGGGCCTATCATGACTTCTATATGCAAGGGAGCATTATGAAAATGGCTCAGAGAGTGATCATCTTCTTTGGAGAAGGAAAGATAATGAGGCAAGGTCAAATGACCCACCATAGATTGGAATCGGTCGAGATCAAGATCTTTGGGGATGTTTTCCTTGATGAGGGCTTTATCCAAAATCTGCCTGTGGGTAGGTGAGATCTTCAAAAGCTCAAAAATGGTGATGTGAGTGTTGGTATGTTAGAGATGATCTAAGATGCTATAACTAGCTGTGCTAGATGTGGGGACCGATTTCATGTTCTTATTGGCAGGGCCAACAACAGTCTTGTCCATAATTTGTTTCAGAGCAGATACAGGAGGATCGGGACCTTTCAAAAAAATCCTTCCACATGATTGAGTAACAACATTGGCACAATCCTAAGGTTGTTTAGATTCAGATGGATGAGACATGAAACTATGCAAGATGAAAGGAGTCTTAGGTTTGGGAGCATTGCTGCTCCCCTTAATAGTAATCACATCACAATACTCAACCTCAACAGGCTCGATCATACAAATGACATTGTCATCATTAGTGTACATGTAATTGACCTTAGCATTGGTATTCTTAGTCTTTGAAGATTCACCTTTCTCATGAGGAGGGAAGGGATCCTTGAATGCCTGATGATCTGAATTTTTGTTATGGTTGTCCACAATAATGTCACCGTTGTCAATTAGGTCTTGAACCTTATGCTTCAGCTGGAGACAAGTAGAAGTCTTGTGACCTTTATTTTGGTCATAGTCATAGTATGCATTGTCATTCCACCAATGAGGTCATGGTTGTGGGTCATAGAGATGTTTTTCCAAAGGAGTGAGTATCTAATTCTACACAAGAGTCTTATAAACCACATCAAGTGGTTCCCCCAAGGAAGTGAACTTATTCTTGGGTCGAGATGCCCAAGGTTTGTTTCCAAAAAACCTTGAAGGTTGCTAATTTTTTATCATAGGCTTTTCAATGGCTTTGATCACCTGTATTCTAGAAGAGAGATTGAAAAAAGACTTAGTAGGCTTTGGGGTCACATTGTCAACCACTCCATCATTCACAATGTCTCTATTCTTGTTGACAAACTTCCCTTTATCTTTGTTCGAGGTTGAAGGTCCTTGTTTGTTGTCTTTGTTCAAAGTCAATTCCCCTTTCTTGATCATAAATGCCTCTATTTGCACTGCTTATTTAATCATGCTATCAAAGGTCAGGGGACCTTGTAATTACACTTGGTATCTAAAGTCTAGGACAAGATTGTCCAAAAAGATGTCGAGCCTTTTAGACTCTGGTAGCTTGTGAGGACACCTTGTACATAATTGTCTCCACCTTTGGAGAAATGTTAGGAAAGATTCCCCTTGTCACTGTTTCAAATTGCAAAGATCCCAGATGTTGACCAGATGCTGAATATTATGTGAGTAATGTTGGAGAAATAGATTAGCCATTTCATCAAAAGTCTTAATGCCAGTGGGAAATTGAGAAAACCACTCCATAGATGGTCCACCCAAGCTATGAGGAAATAGGTGCATAAGGTATGTCTGATCATGAATGAATTCCATGGATAAAGTGCCAAAATCCCTCAAGTGATCTTGGGGATTGGTAGTACTCAAGTATTTGTCATATTTAGGTAGCTCTACACCTCTCGAAAAAGGTAGCATGTGAAGACTCCTATCAAAGGGGAAAGAAAAAATTCCTTCCATTTTGAATTGTTGTGTGGGTTTTTCCTTGTTCTTTGCAAGTTGGCTAATATGATCTTGCATGTCTTGGACCATCTTTTTCAACTTAGCGGGATTGATAGATTCAATAATAGGACTAGTCTAAGGAAGTGGTCTTCCAAAGTTATGAAATAATGAGTTGTTTTGGAAGAATGAGTTGTCCTATTCTTGAAATGAGAACCTAGGTTGTGCTTGAAACAACAAATTAGAACACTCTTGGAACATTGGAGGTGATGATTGAGATGAGCTATCTTTCAAAGTACTCAACAAAGAGCTTGAGGATCTCTCACAATGTCCAGATTGCACAATAGGTTTGGGACAACTTGTTTCCTAATTACGAGATCTACCTCTACCTTGTCTGATACCATGAATGGGGTAAGTGTTGCCACTTCTAGTCGTAATAGTCATAGACAAATATTTAAGTATCAAGAGAGGACTTGGGATAATGCTAAAACTCTATCTCTAGGAATAATGAAAAGGAGATAAAGGCTAGAACAACCAAGATGTGAGATGCACTCGACACGAATCATTAAGAGAATGGCTAGAAGAGCCGAGATAAGACTATGATGACGTGAGGTACAAAAGCACAAAAGATGAGACAAATAATAAGGAGACAATCATGAGTTCAAGAAAAATTATTTGGTTCTTAGCTTGAGACACTCAGTTTCAGATAGTGAACAACAAGAAAAAGGAAAATAGACCTCAGAAAAAAATTAGATCAGGTAAAAAGTTGACCAGTCAATGGGAATGAGCTCGCTATTTTTGAACTTTGGGTACAAGTTCACGCAAGAAAGTGCTGGGCCACATGAGAGAATGTCAAACTTCACATGAGAGAATGAAATCTCATGCGAGGAAATACTCTGAAAAGTGAAATTTCACATGGGAAAGAGTTTGACACAATTTTCAAGGTAAAAAGTCAAGTTCTGAGACATAGCCTTAACTGTTCTCTGACAAAATTTCTAGTTTTCAAACAGTTTGAAGGATAGTTTAATCAACAATCTCAGTTTGAAGGTTTCAAGCATTCATTTACAAGCATTCATTTTGATCAAGCAATGGTGACACAAGAAGTAGTTGCAAACAGACCTACCAAGGACAAAGCAACTTGGCAGTATCATGGGAGTCTTTGTTTAATCATGATGGATAGTTTTAAGACTCAATAACAAACACATAGTTATCTCTATAAAAAAAATGGTGAGAAGACAAAATCCGTTCCTCACTACTTATGTGCATGCATTCACCTCACACATCCATGTCACCCCCTAGAGGGTGCTCATGTTTTTGGTGTTTCCAAGGACTTAATAGTATATGTTCAAAGGTTACCCTTGAAGCAGGGGCCAGTTTTATATACCACCTTCAAACTTCCAGGTGCATGCCTATGGTGAGAATCTATGGGAGAGATTCTTCCCCCTCCTTGCACAAAGTCTATGTCTCCTTTCAGAGGTGATTCGGGTAGGCAACTAACTAAGGAAAATTTTTAGTGGGCTTCTATTCACACTAACCTTTGGTGCCCCTAATATAGGGCTAGGGCCTTACAGCCACACCAACACCCAAAAGTCTTACACCCCCGCAAGCAGGGCTAGGAGTGACATGGCTTAGTACAACAGACGAAGCCTTCTCAAGATGATAGTCAAAATCAAGAGAAGGAAGTTAACATGGTTTTGGAGTCTTTAGAATCAACAAAAAATTCTTTATTATAGTGAGGTGGAATCATCGACAATAGGTGCGTACTCACTTGGGTCATTCCCGGAGGTTCAACTTTCGGTAGGCCCTCTAAAGGTGACACAACTTGGCTTGGATTTGAGGGTCAGATTTTTTGATTTTCTGAAAGAGAGAAGAGCATACTTCTCTACCTCT
The DNA here is from genome assembly GCA_027943335.1 of Chamaecyparis obtusa. Taxonomy (NCBI): domain Eukaryota; kingdom Viridiplantae; phylum Streptophyta; class Pinopsida; order Cupressales; family Cupressaceae; genus Chamaecyparis; species Chamaecyparis obtusa. The sequence continues at coordinate 866,041 of BSBK01006631.1, forward strand.
TCACCTTACCTAAACACATCAAGCATATTTATCACCAAGCTAGTTTCATTGCACCAAATCCACAAGCTTTTGGGTTTCTAGTTCTCTCAAAGAGAGAAGAGCATAATCCCCTAACAAGTAGATGTGCTAAAGATTCACTACTTTGCTTTACTTCCCCAGGTATCCATCATTCTAGCAACATCTAGGTCTTGGTTTCATCCATGGGCATCACTTCCATCTAATGAAGAGTCTATTACCCTACTTTGCTATCAGGACCCTTAAGAAATTTTAACAAAGCCCTAGTTATACTATGTGATGAAAGTAATAAAAACAAGTACAACATTTTAAATGTCTTCGACAACTATCCTGCAAGAAAAATGTTAGCAAGTTTTTATGATCTTTGACAAGTGACCTACATACCACTGTTACATTGTAGCAGAAATTAGAAATATGAAATCAATGACAGAAAGTAAATGTCAGGAAAAAGTAACAGTAAATTGCAGAATCTGGAAACTTTAATGACTGATGGCAAAACTTCACGCAAGAAAGTGCAAGCACTTGCGTGATAGAATGTTTCTTCATGTGATAGAATGCTACTTGGAGAAAAACTTCATGTGGCACACTTTGGATTCTTGCACAAAATTCCATACACAGTGAAGTACTGACACATGATAGAGTTCAAATTCCTTATCAGAAAAAATTCGAGAGTGAGGTCAGAAATAATTTTTCTGCCCAATGGTGGGTGCTAGAATGTTTATAGTTGAAATTAGACCTCTAATCTAGCCATATACACAACATAGTCATTTGTTGATCATTGAATCATGAAGATGAGTATAAATTACTCAATTTTTAGGATTCTATCAATTTGACCTGTTACCTTCTAATTAGCTAGGGTGTTTGAATTTCTCTCAGAACAAGAGCCAACAACCAAAAGACTAAGCGAATATGAAGGATTTTAAAAGCTTGAAAGATGAAAAAATTAAGATGAAGATGCAATTAATCTAAGAATGAAATGCAAATTTAATCTAAGAATGTAAAATGCAGATTTAATCTAGGAGCTTGAAAGAGATATGAGAATTAAGCTAATAACAATAAGCAAATTACACTAATATGAGAATGCAATTACACTAAATGAGAATTAAACTAATGTGCAATAAAAGCTTGGAAATATGAAAATAATTGAGACAAAATTTAACTATAGTTTTGATACTCTCACAATTGCCTTTTTCAAAATGAGAAAATGAGGTTCATAATATAGACAAGCCCGGAGAGAGGATGAAGAGTTTCTTGAAATGAAATAGTCGACTCTTCATTTCCAATTGAGACAAATATTGAAGGATTATTTAATTAAAAGAATGAATTATTGCCACATATGGGTGACCCTTGGAATAATTTGAATTATTAAATCCAAATAAGATAATCCATTCAAATAACTAAATAATATTAATTCCTTTTATGTGTATTAGCCAAAGGGGGTGAGTCTAATTTAATTTAAAGCACTTAGGACTTTAGAATTAAATCAATTTATCATAGGGATTATTTAGCTAATAAAGTCGAATAATTAGGAATTAATTATAGTGTAAGATTAAAGCAATTTAGGGTTTTTGCAATTGACACCAAGTCAAATAAAGTTAGGTAGGAGAGAGAAAATTGCCTAGTAAAATAGGACTTTAATGATGTAAAATTGAAGAAAATGCACCAAAATTGATTAAAATTATAAGGTGCCAATTTTGGGGTATTATACTAATGTATCAAAAATTTGTTCTACTATACTTAGAACATTATCTAGATTATTTATAGGATCTCCAATATCTACATGAGGTGTAATAAAAATCCTACTCAACACTTGTGTGGCTCACTGGATTATCTTTGAAGTCTTATCAATCTTCTTCTCAGATTTCTCCTTTTTCTTAGAAAAAGAAAGTAATGACAATTGCATTAGATTTGTTACATCCATGTCTTCTAGGTTAGTTGGTAGTGATTGGGATCCACTTGCCAATAAACTAGGTGTAGCAAAAGGAGTGATAGGTAGCAATCCTTTTGCACTAGGAGTGCTAAGTGCTTGCTCCTCTCCCTTTTCTTGTTCTTTATCATTTTATTTTTCTTTTACCTCACCTTTTTCTTCTGTTACCTACTCTTTTTTAGGATTTTTCTCCTTTTCTTTCTCTTTCTCAGCTGATTTTTCTTGAGCAATCTTGGGAGGCTCAAGATTCTTTACAATTGTATCAATGTTGGCCAATGTTTTAGTTATCTAAAATGTATCAGATGTATCCTTCTCTATGTCCAGTGAAATTCCAACATTATTAATGTAAAAATTAGGTAAGGTAGTATCTACTACCTCTGACTCCTTAGGAACTGCAACATCTTCTGCAAGTTTGGAAATTTTAGGCTCAGTAGAGATGAGCACTGGGGTTGGGGTCCTTATAGACTTGCCAATATCAGGTCTCTCCTCAAGGAGTAGTTGTCCAACCATGTCATGTGTTTCTTTCTCAACCTCTTCATACTTTTGGGCCATAAAATTGATGATTTTGGTTTTGGTCCTTAGTTTTGGCCTTAACTTGTCAAGCCAATTTACCATCTCATTCTCTGTCATGGTAGGTGTTATGGTTCCACAACCACGCTCCCCTTTTGAGCCACTTGGCTAAAGCCCCCCCTATTTTTAGCTTGTTGCTTTGAATTTTTTCTTGTCAATTTGGTCTCTATCCCCTTATCTCTTAGCTTTTGTCTAGTTTCACACTTTCAGAGTCCCTTAGGTGCAAAAGGGCCGAAAGGCCAAAATAACCTTTTTTTTCTTAAACACTGATGCATCCTCAAGATTTTAGAATTTTAGAGGTCCAAAAAACTAAAAGTTTGATTCCTTGAAGGGAATGAACCTTTCAGCCTTTTAGAGGTCTAAGACCCCCAAAATTCCAAAAGGCCGATCAATGATGGTGGCTGACATCACCCTCGCCGGTTGCCTATATAAGGAAGATGACCACAGGTTTTCCTCACTTTCATTTTCTACTAGCAATTGAGTTCAGATCTTTTGTGCATGTGCATTGCCCCCAGTCTTAAGATTTTAGGCTAGTTGTTTGTCTTTGGTCTTTGCATCCTTCAGCATGCTCAAGAAATGGTAGAGAAAGTGAACTCACTGGCAATGAGGTACCAATTCAAAGGTTACCACGTGCCTTCCAAAGTGGGAAATTTACATTCAGAGATCACATACACTAACATTGGGAACATCAGTTAAAATGATTACCTGGTGAAATATACATAGCTAATAGGAAGATCAGAGGACTGCACTGCATTAGTGTATTGTTCTATAGTAAATGCAGTGGCACATCCTGTGTCCATTCTTTCTTCTAATTTGATCACCACACTAGCCAACCACTACGTACTAGATGAGAGACTGGTAAAAAATAGCATGGGTGAAGTGGTTCTGGAACTCCAACTAGACAATATTGAGGATGTATTCCATCTACCCAAAGGGATGGACAAATTCTATGGTTTCTCCATCGGCAGGGGTATGAAAATTTACAACAATGACATCCAACTATCTCACAAGATAGTGAACAAGGACTACCTTATGCAACCTCTGCCCAAGAATAAATTGGACAAGATAGACATGAGGAGAGGGTATATGAAAGAAGATATTCAATCAGCCATCACCATGATCAGTTGGGTGTATGGACTGCCAAAGTCGATACAATTAGAACCATGGATGATCCTTCTCATTGAGAAGATAAAGGAAAGATAGGCTAGGTTCGATTAGGCAGCCATGCTCAATGACAACCTAGATCAATAGTTGATCACAGTGAATAATGACCCTCACTTCTACATGACATCCTATGTTGTGTACCTATTGGTAGTAAGGGTAGTGTACTTGGGGCTAGTAAAAGTCAGTGCCATGGGTGACCCAAATGCTTGGCCATTTACAGTGTATCTGTAGTTTGTCAGGAAGGAGTAATTTACATAGGACCACTTGGAGTATTGCATCATCAATGATGCTTTTATTTTTGCTATCATCCACTCCATAGAGGGAGATTATGCCAAGAGAATGTCAATAGAGGCATTGGCTAAAGTGAAGGTCCTTGGGGCATTTTACATACAATTCAAGATTTTCATGTACGTTGAGGTGGCAGGAAGCACTCTAGCTCCGAAGAAGCTACCAAGGTATACATCAGATAGGATAATTCTATTGGAGATGGCCTGATAACTATTAGATGCTCATGAGCATATCTAGCATAAGAAGAAGCATTGTAGGGATTTTCCAATTTTCATAGGTCCCTATTGCTTACAAGACATGAAGATATGCAAGTCACTGGCCTTCGAGTGGGATGAATACCCACTACAAAAATTCAATCTCATAAGGACTAGATTTGACCCCATTGGTACATATAGCCATATCACATGGAGGCATTATGTGCATGAGCCTCATATCGAGGACCACTAGATAAATTGCCTAGATGACTATGAGGTCAGGATCTGTGACTACTGCTGGATGAGTCTAGAGTTACATAGACTGCTCTATTGCTACGAGTACCACAAAAGGTGAGGGGAGCTGATTCTAAAGACATTCTAGATCCCATCTACAACTAGGATAAGGTATACACTAGGGCAATCCTGAATGTAGAAGTTGATAGGAATGAGAATGATGATATCAATTTCAAAGCTAGACATGTTATCAAGGTAACTAAGGAATGGATCAACCATCCATTTCTAATGGATTCTGTGCTGATGAAGCAACAACCAGCTCAACCCTCTAAAGAAAAGAAGAAGAAAGGGGAAAAGGTGCTGATGCCACAATTTAAAGAGGTTGCACCGCTGAGGCCAGAAACAATGTATAGACATGAACACCCTACAATATATGGATTGGCTACTAACTCAAAGAAGCCAAAAACTAGAATGACTAGAGGCATATAACCTCTATATGCTTCTTCTTCTAGTGGTCTAAAACCTCCAGATGCACCCTAGAAGGTGCCAAAAGTCAAAATAACTGGACTGAGACTAGCTAGAGTGATCAAGGGACACATGTACAAAAGGAAGAGAGCCTCAATGCTAAATCACATGGACACTCTTTTGGAGGAAGAGGAAGAAGATGAAGAGGATCTAGTTCTTCTCAACAAAAGGACCTGATCTGTGGGATTCATAAAGAAAAGGAAGCTACAAGAGGAAGATGCACAAGGAGATATTGAAGGAGGAGCCCAAGGAGAGAAAGTACATTTTGACACTCTAGGTAGTAATGAGTTTGACTCTGATTTTGAAGGCCTTCATGGATTCAAAGAGACTGAACAATAGGCTCCAACTACAAAACAACCCTTTTCCTTTGATTTCTTCCCTACATAATTCACTAGTCCTCTTGACAATGTGGGAGAGGAAGTTCAATGAGATTCTCAGGAGTCAGTTGAGGAGGTTGTAGGAGAAGTTCAGAAGGAGACTACTAAGTCAAGAAGAGATTACTCTATAGGTATCACCTTTGAAGAAGACATTGCAGCTCAAGTCCCTTTAGCTTCATAACAAGTTCTACCTCTGCCTATGTAGCAAACTCCACTTCCACCTCAACATCAAACACTATCTACCACTCCTCTTCCACCTCCAGTTAAAATCACTCCACTTCCACCACAACCTCCACCATTTCATATTCCCATGCCTACTCTGCCTTCTCTGCCAATGTCTTTGCCCACTCCCTCTCTTGATCCTACTCCCCCTATATAGAATCCTCCTACTCAAGTACCCACTCCTCCACCTTCTCAGACTGAGACAGAGGCACAAGGGCCTCAAGATCCAAAGAAGGAAACATAGGTGGTCGGTGAGGTCCCATATGAAGAAATAGCTAGGTTAGAAGGACAAGTTGGAGGGGAAGAACAAACAAATATGGGAGAGGAGTAGAATATAAGAGAAGAACTAGGAACAAAGGGAGAAGAGGAGGAGAGTCATAAGGAGATGGAGATAGAGCACAAGGATACTACTGCAAGTCTAGTCATGCCATATGATCCCATTAATGCCTTCTTAAAGCCCACTTGGTTTACAAAGGAAATCCAACCAAGGGTAAGGGTATACATTGATGAAGATGATACATATATGGTAGTGCTAGGACAAGCATTCCACCAAGCAGGACCTAGTGCCTGGGCAAGGACCTTCTCATATGTAACACAAGATCAGGTAGGTAGGTGGAAGGCTCATGTGGCTATCCCTATAAAGAATGTTAGTATGGTAGAGATCACCCCAGACAACTATGTGCTAGAAAAGGTATACCTAGGAGAGCCAACAAGAGAAGGGAGTAAAACTCTAGCTACGCTAGGACTGAAGCATGCTCTGGGCTTCATGGAAAAGGATGAGGAAAAAATAAAGGCATTAATAGAGCAGAATGAGGCAATGAAGAAATTTATTCTTAAAACAGAGGATCCCATTGACCCTAATAACCTTGAGGCCTCATTACAGGCTATTTTGGAGAAAAGGGTTGATATAGAAATGTCGACCGATGTCTCAAATTCTTTTATTCATGCATGTACATATTGGAAGGTAGATTTTGAAGGGTTTGCCTAGGAAGCTCTTAGGAAGATTTTGAGACCCTTCAGGGGTATTCTTCAAGGGATAAATTATTTGGTTGAAATTATGAGTGAGGAGGATGGTCTAGAGGAGAAAATCCTAAAGTGGCAGAAGGCTCTGGAAGACCTCACAATAATAAGGAAGCAACACTTCCAAGTTTTGGTTAAGATATACAATGGGTCAGAGTTAGATAATTTTGAAGAGTGGATCCAAGATATCACTGGCGCTCTGACCATTTTTGAGAAGACATTGAAGAAAAAAGATAAGAGGGATGAAGGTCTACTCTGGGTTATGAAAATGCATGTTTTTTGAGGGGTTAGACCTAGACCTATTATTAGGAATGAATGCTGAATATATCCTATGGGGGAGTATTTGTAGCCATTCTGTAGTAGTTGTGTGTTGCATTCATGACTCTAGTTGTCATTGATGTCAACACAATGATCTACTCAAGATTAGCAGAGAAGCAGATAATGTTTGAATTAGTGCACGTGGAGTATTGAAGATCAAGCTATGTGGAGTTGAGGACTTACTCTATATTGTGTCTTGTGATCATGGTCAAGAATGCATACATAAATTCAATTATTCATGATAGTTATGTGTAATTTAGTGGAAGTAGTATTCATGCAGTGTTCCTGAGAAGTGGCTTGTGGTAACTGGATGATATCTCCTAATCGGGATAGAATCTAGGCATGCAAAGCTATACAATTGATGAAGACATTAAGATAGTGATGTGGATGTGACAACATGGTCATAGGTCACACGAGTGAAGAATTATGTTTTTTGGAAGCTGACAATTTTACGTAATTGTGAAATATTGTGTAACGTGTGGTAGTTTATATTTTGTAATTGGTTAAGCCTTGTTGGTCGACTCATTTGTAATTATTTGAGTGTGGTATAAAGAAAGTATTGTTTTCCTTGTTGTATGTAGTATGGTATAGAGGTGAATTGCAGAATTGAGCAATATATGTGTAGACACCTAAAAATACATTAGTAAATAAAAGTATTTTTATTTTTCTAAAAACCCCTAATGACATCATCATTTACTAATTCATTCATTAATTAATTAATTAATATATTTTTGTGCCATTAAATCCCTTTATTTTAATTAAATATATTTAATTAAAGAATCCCTCCCCAAAATCATTTAAATCAAGTTTGAATGAATTTCCTCTATTTATTAATTATTAATTGATAAATTGACCAAAAATCCTTTAAATAAATAAAATATTTATTTAAATCCTAAAACCTTGGAAATAGCCTAGAAACCCCTAACCTCTTCTAGAATTTGCTAATCTTACTTTAATCTTAATTAAAAAGTGATTCCTACATTTCTTAAGCCTAAACCTTTGAGTTTGGGTCAAAACACCTCATAAATGCTTCTTACATCCTCACTAATGACTCTTACAAGCCATTAATGAAGCCCATGTCTCCTCTTACTCTTTGGTCTCCCTTGCACACTTCTCTAGTGTTGCTCACACATGTGTGAGCAACCTTGACCATGATAATCCCTCCTATTTATTAAATTCATTTGATAAATAAAGTCCTCAACCAACCCCTTTTAATAAATTTAACATTTATTTAAATCCTAACATTCTAGATATTCTCTAGAAAACCTTAGAACCTCTAGACTCTTCCAGAAAATCCTAAATTTGACCTTTGAGCCATTCAACCTTTGAAAGTCAATCCTTATCCCTTTGACTCAACCCCTAACCAAATCCAAAACTCTACCCCAAACCTTAACCCAAGTCCTTCCTCAAATCCTATAAATACCCTCCTCTTCCAAGAGCAATTCACCAATTCACATAATCATACTAAGTAGAGTTATAATGTTAGATTCTTGCTAGATCATAAGCTTTTTAGTATATTTGTTAGATTTCATGTTTTCTAAATCATCATAGAATATCTTAATGGAATGAATCTTAGTTTCATTTATTCTTTTCTAATCATTCATGCATAATACCAAATCATCCCTAGAATGCATTAGAAACAAGCTCCAAGTGCTTAGAGAGCACACCCACATCCCTCATAATCAGAGCAAATCAAACAATGCTTGAAGCATTCATTTTGGCTCAATATGAGGTGTCTTGGTTTTTTGTGTTTATGATTTGAATTGATATAATGTTTAGATTAGTCTAACATTTTCTTGTTTATGCCTTTCAAGATAGATACATATTAAACTATTGTCGACATTCTGGCATGCTCGGTGGGATCCACTTCACGGGTTCTTTGCTAACATTCTAATGGGGTTTGGAGTGTTTTGCTATTTTTTCTAGCTTGTAGGTTGAGGGAGAATTTGAAATTCTTCTTCTTCTTATTCTTCTTCTCTTCCTTCTACTTCTTCTTCTTCTTCTTGCGGGATCTTGGCTTATTTTCCGAGAAAAAACCATAAAGTGACACTTTCACGAAAACCTTTGTAACTTTTTCATATGAGCTCCATTTTTGACAATTCATAAAGCACCAAAAATATGGTTCAAAGGTCTATCCAAATCTGTAGATAGAAAAATTTACCATATTTTTTCCTAAAAATTAGGAAGAGTCAGTGGGATCATGAATTGATAATAAAAAAAAGTAGAATTAACATACTTTGTCTAAATGGTTAAAATGAACCTCAAAATCACTTTGGAATGCCTAGAAAGATAAAAAAAATCAATCAAATCCAAATCAACTCAAGTCATTCCTAAGTAGTCCTAAAAATCTCAAGCACACTTCTAAAAGTTCTTCATTCGGCTAAAAAGAACCATCATGCTTTTTAAATCTAGGTGTTTTGAGCTTCATGCAAACTAGGAACACTTCAAACTTTGGGAGCTTAAAAAGAACCAAAAAATTGCATATCATCTCTATTTTTGTTCCTAAAAATCAGTCCTAAATCATTCTAAAATGAATTCTCAAAATCAGTCTTGGAATCATTAAAAGTGAGGTTCATTTGCATTATCTTAAAAATATCTTTCAAAATTTCATGCAAATTAGAAACAAAGTCTACAAATCTTTCCTACACACTTTCATATTTGGTTCCTAAAGAGTCCTAAATTTTTCATTCCTAAAGCTTTGATCTTGATGAAAACTAATGTCATGTTACAAAATATTCAAAGTTTCCAAAGTTTTCATACATCAAATCAATCTAGGAACCTCATTTTGGGCATAAAACATGCAAACTAGCACACAAAATCTTGAACGGAAATCCAAAAGTCCAAAAGAGTCATTTTTACTTTAAGTCCAAATCAAACACTTTCTTGAGTGACTTAAATGATAAAGGAAAAACATCTCTATTCCTTTATTTTTCAAAAAGAAATTTCAAAGTTCTTAAAACACACAAACTCAATCTTGAATGCCCAAGCAAAGAAACTGCAATCGCTTGAAGTTCATTATTTTCGAAAGGGAAAGAATAAATCAAAGCCTTAAACATTTGTGTCTTCAAAATTTCAATTTAATCACTTAATCAATTTGGGAAAGTAAACTTTGTTTGTTGTGCTTTTTAGTAGTCTTCAAAATTTTGCAAATCCTTGTTAATCTAAGTGACGTAAAACACTTGAACTCAGACAAGTTCATTTGTTTTACTTCTAGAGAGGCATGTTCAGAGAGAAAAGTGCTTCCTCTCTGGAGAATGACCTCAAACTAGTACCTTCCCCGACTGGTATAGAAATAAAGCGCTAAGAAAACTCTCACTTACATCCCCTCAAGCTTGGGCAATGCGTGTTGATGGTAGTCCAGGGTAGGTGAATAATCCCTACTATTCTGGCATGGTCAACTAGGCTCTTAAATGAGTCACATGCATAAAAAATGATTGGGAGGATTCCATGGAACAACTACAAACCTGTTAAAATAGAGGCCACCCTATCTATAGCCGAAGGTATTAGAATCCTTGTGCAAGGACTAATCCAAGGGGTTGACTAAATCACCTTAAGATACTCACCATATGTATCCCCTTTCAGGGGGTATCAAGCTATGGGAAAGGATTTTGATGCTCACCTCCCTTAGGTAGATCTGCTTGAAGTGATTTTCACAGTCAAAAGCTCAGTAAAAACACTTGTTGGAATATACACCTTTCAAAGCTTTCTCTTAGATTCATAAGTTAAAGTCATTGCTTGTATCCCACAAGGTTGCTTTATCCCTTATCAGGGTTGTTTTTAGAAAGTCTTTGTCAAGTTTATCCTTTGCCTTTGGAAACATCAAACTGATCCCAAATTTGATCCAAGTTATTCAGACACCCTTCCTTGCAAAGAGAGTCTTCAAAATTAGACACTCAGAGCTTTGTCTCAATCCAATTACTAGAATCTTCCCAAAAGCTATATCAGATTTAAACAAACACAAGAAAGCTAGGCTTCCCAAATCCCCAATCTATCAAGAGAAGAAACTTGTAGAGAGAAATCTGAAAGATCACCAACACTCCCTTAAAGCAATCCAAGCAGAAGAGAAAAATCAAGAGAGATTGGAAAACATTGAGTATAACGCAACAGTCAAGCAGTTTGCATACCAATTCCAAGTTAACCATCGCTATGTCAATCTAGAGAGAGAAGACTAGCTGGATCCATCACATATTCATTCTTCCTTCAGAATCCCAAAATCCTATCTCAACGGTCCTTCATCCTAGCTCATCCTAGTTTCATCCTTGCATCACCACCAATCCTTAGTTGCATCCTAAATCATTCTTAGTTGCATCATTGTACTCTTTGTCATCTTCCTAGTTGCATCATAAATCATCCATTTCAATTGCATCTAGGTCATCCTCTTAGAACTAGCATCATTCCATCATCTTTCACCATCAGTCCATCAGAAATTCGCAACCAAAATCCCAAATCCTTGATCCAAGTCCAGCATCCATTTATCCAAATCAAAACCCATCATCCAAATCTGAATCCAAATCTTGTGATCCAAATCTTAAGCACTTAGTGTTCAATCCTTTCGAGATGTTTCAAAACCTTATCCTAAATCAGAAATCTCCCCCTTTGATAGAGCATTGTCTAAAGGAAATCCAACTTGTCGTTGTACAACCTCATCATCTTGAGCAAGAGATTGGCTTGCATTGATAATAATCCATTTGACCAAAAATCATTAGTCTATTCTAGGTTGACCAATCCTACCATTGATACTACATCAGGAAGCAAGCTCATTTATTGAGACTTAGTAATCATCACCATCATCCCACCAATCCTCCACCAAACCTTTATCCAAATCCAAGCATACCACCAATACTCCATCATTGCCAAGCATTTCACCAATATTTCACCATCTCCCACCATTCTTCTACCATCCTTAAATCCAAATTAGAGCATCTCACCAATTCTTCAAAGCATTTCATCATCCTCAAAGTTATTCTGAATCCTTGCATCACATTTTAGAAATCCACCATCCTTAGAAGTCTCTTAGACTTTCATCCATCATTCTATAGAGTTTTTTAGGAGCATCTTGCATCCATCTAGCATCTGCATCTTTAGATCTCCACTCCATGCTTGTCGAGACAAGATCTAGAAAATGAAGGAACATGGATCCTTATCAAATCACCAGCTGGTTTGATCCCAACATTTCTACCAGCGTGATGGTATCTTATGATCCCCAGATCCAACAAACTGGTAATGTATGGGATGATCCCAATATCCCCCCGACTTCTTTTGTGATAGAAAAATTCATGAATCATCTGGGGCTCACACAAATAGTTAGTGCACTCACTACTCAAAATCAATGAAACATGTTGGCTAACTTCACATAGGAGGGTACTCCTATCCCACCATATCTCCAACCTTGCATTCCCATCAACATCATCTGAATCCCAACAGAAGCGTACACCCCCATCATCCAACAAATCTTTGATCCACTTTTTCACATATCACAAGTAGCTTCGCCCATCCCTCCTCTTTTGCAAATCAATTTCACAAGCCCTACAACATAAGCAATGCAATACACTCCATTTCCTCTCATAGGTGCACCATCATCTTCTATAGTAGCTCAATCCATCATTCCTACCCAAAGCTTTTCGCAAAACCAAACACCAGGTTCCATAGAAGTATTTTCACAGATAATTCCTCTGCCTTCCATGGGCCAAGCAACATAATTATTTCAAGGGACAAGACAATCATTTCCCCCTTTCTCTCAGCAAGCCTCTACTTCAATACCACCATTTTTGGGGGCACAACAATCATCCTTCCCCTTCACTCCACAAGCTTCCACATTCATGCCATCATTTCAAGGGGCAATGCAATCATTTTCCTCTTTCTCCCAGAAAGCTTCCACATCAGTACCACCTTTGTCTTGGGTAACACAAGCATATTTGTTCACCCACCAGCAAACATTTACTCAAGCACAAGTCTAAAAAACTGCATTCACAACAGGTATGCCTTCCATAGGATTTTCAAATCCACCATTCACATCCCAAACTCCCATCACATCTACCTATCCAATATCATCTACATCACAGCTCCCACCACATACTAGTTTTGGATGGGGTCTCACTAAAGAAGAAATGTTAGCTTTTAGAATACCAACCCACTTCTCCATATCCATGCTAGAAAACCAACAAACCACCTTCTTGCAAGTAGCACAACAACAACCATCTCAACCTCCACTAGCTTTATCTTTTCCCTCATTCACAAACTATTTATTCATGCCACCCATCGCATCTCAAATAGTTCCACCACCTCAATAGTAGATTTCTTCCCATCTCACAAGCTACCTTTTCAAACCACTTCCCACTTTTGGCTTCGCTACATCAGTTCCACCCTTAAGCAATGCGGGAATGCATCCATCCTACATCAACCAAGTGCAAAGCCAAGTACAACAAGGACCATCTTATCAACAAGCTACATCATTCTACCAGCCTCCTCCGCAACATCAATACATTCTCACACAACAACAAACTCCTATCATTCCCTAGCAGCAACAAGCTTCATCCTATCCAACGCAACATCAAAACACCCCTGTCATTCCCTATTAGCAACAAGCTTCATCCTATCTAGTGTGACAACAACATCCCATCATCCCCCAAAAGTAAGAAGTTCCATATCCTCCACTGTAGTATGCCCCCATGCCTTAGCAACAATATCCTCCCCAACAATCATCATCCCAAAATCCATTTCAATCTACCTATCTTGCTGGACAATCTCCATATCCAACTCCACAATATCCACCTCAAAATCAACCTTATTCACTAGCCCCATTAGACCTTTTCCAAATGGGAGTGCCCACTCCAATGTTGATCAATACCAAGTGCGAAGAAATGAAGAATGCTCTTAAAGAGCTCCAGGCCGGCACAAATAGAAAAACCTTCAAGTTCAAAGAGGTGTGTCCCTATCTGTTTGATCGATCAATCACAACTGTTCCCTTCCCTAAGTACTTTAAGACACCTAGGTTTGAAAAATATCGAGGGAAAGGAGACCTAGTAAATAGCATCAAAGAGTTCTATATGGCATGCCAAGAAGTGGCTTACAATGATAATTACCTTTTGCATCTATTCTCCAAAAGCTTGGGAGGAACTGCTATTGAGTGGTTTTACAAGATACCCTATGGGACCATCACAACTTTTGCCAAGCTCTCTGAGAAGTTCATTGCCCAATATGCCTACAATGTTGAGAATGAGTTGACCTTGTTAGACCTTTGCAACTCCAAATAGAAAGAAGGAGAAAGCCTAGCAAACTACTTGCAACGATGGCAGAACCTCAGTACCAGGTTATCATATCAACCACCTGAAAAGCATCTAACCAAGATCTTCATCAATAACCTACATCCCAAATTGTCCCACTTCATGAGGATGAACTGTATCCAAACATGTCAAGATATCAAAAGCAAGGGGATAGATATTGAAAGAGGTCTCTCGGATGAAGGCACAATGAGACATCACAAAGATGATTCTCACAACAAATCTACCAATGAAAAACCCTATTACTATAACCGTAACAAAAACACTATTACTGATGGAGCCACTGACACCAAGCATGTCCAAATCATCATGGATGGTCCTACACCAACTCCTACATATCAATAGATCCATCAACAACCTATGCAGTAATATCAGCCTCAAAACAATCAACAAAACTGTTAGCTCCAAGCACATCAAGCCCATTAAGGCCATCCTACCAATCAGGCTAATACCATCACTACTACTCCCAATCAAAGTAGGCCTTGAGCCCAAAATTATCAGAAGAGAACCTTGACACAACTTGGTGAACCTCTAGATGTTATCTTTCACCAAATGGCCAAGGCCAATCTGATCATGTACACACCAATCCAACAATTTGATGATGCAACTCCCAAGCATAACTGGTATAAAGATCATGAGTACTATAATTATCATCATGTCAAAGGACACACTACCCTAAGGTGCATGAAGCTAAAACATTACATCCAAGACCTCATTGATCGAAAGGAGATCCAAGTGGACACACCAGCTCAAGCCTCACCTAATGCCAATTTATAGATTTATCAGAACATGTTCCCACAACACAAAGCTGGGAAGAACCAAGCCAATATCAATCCTCCTCCCTAGAACCAAGGCAAAGGAAAACAAGGAGATCATGTTGACCACAAAGACTACACTATTGCTTATATCAATTATGAATTTTTTTTTGGATACATAACCCAAGTCAAGTCCACAGTCAATGTCATCCATGTCAAAGGAGTAGATAGTTAGTATACTATTACCACCTGTAGAGGATGAATAACTATCATTGGTGCACATCCAAGACCAACACACAATGCACAATAGAACCTTATAGAACATCTTGGAAATAAATCAGCCCAAATCTCCATCCTCGACCTTCTCCACACTTCACCCCTCCATCAAGAAATCCTTAACCGAGCTCTTCACGAAGGACATGTCCCCACATACATTAACACCATCTAGCTCAAGAACCTTGTGGGACATCTATCCACATCCTGTGCTCTATCCTTCTAACCATCTAACATACCAGCCATTGCACTTGATCATAATCTTCCTCTCCACATCACCATCATGGTTAGAGATTTTGCCATCAAAAGGGTCATGATAGATAATGGCTCCACCCTAAACTTGTGTACTTTAAAATTTATTCAGTAGATAGGGTTTATAGAGGCTGATCTATCACATGAAGTAATCACCATCAAGGCATACAAAAACTTGGAGTGTACCTCTAAAGGTACTATTATTTTGCCTCTCTAGTTAGGCCCAACAACAAAAGACACCATTTTCCATGTTGTTGATCTTGATTTACCATTCAACATCCTCCTCGGCTGACCATGGATCCATTCCATCAAGGTTGTACCATCTACTTACCATCAGTGTGTCAAATTTATGCATCAAGGCACTGAGGTTACCATCCATGTAGACCCCCAACCCTTTGCATACTACCATGCAATGGAAGCATCATTCCCTCATTCCACTCATTGTCCTGGAATCGACATTGGCACTTCTATTTCTAGTTCTTCATGGTCCCATTGCGATCCAAAGACTATTGTTGCCTCTACTCTCTCTTCCATCAAGATCAACAATCGAGTCTGTGGCAAATACACCCTGAATGATGCATTTGTAGTAGGGGATCTCCCACTTGATCCACATACACAAGGGTGCTCAAATCACCAAAGCAAGCTCGCTGAAGCCAAGCATGAAATCAAGGAGATGAGACCAATGAATTTGGTCTCCCATAGCAACATAAATAATCAAGAGATGGACCTTGACATCAATAGGTGGTTGTAAAGAGATCCCCCACCACCTGACACTCAGCTTCTTAGTTACTTCAAAGACAAGTATCCCCAATCACACAAGTACAACAATGAACAATGGAAATATCAAGGCGGTGGTCTAGGACCACAAGAAGGCAGGAGCAAAGATCCCATCACAACATCAAAGAATCCACAACATCAAGGTCTTGGCTTTAATACCCGTTGCCTATGTATACAAGAGGCCAATACAACAACTAGGGGCACCAACATGACCAACATTCCCTTCTTGAATAGCCAGGATGACCTTGTAGAGATCAAAGACATCCCTGAAGAAGAAGAAAAGAAATCATATGATGACATCTTCGACGATGATACCCTCCTAGGCACTTCTATCCTCCAACAACTTTCCATTAACCTCATAGAACTACCCTTCATCCACCCCCAACTCATAGACTGGGATCAACCAAGCGTCACACATATCGATGAGTTCCAAAGCACAAAAGTTCTCCTAGAATTCATGGGGGCATCAGGCCAATAAGTGGACCAAGATTCAAGATCAAATCACATCTATAAGCTCAACCCTAAAGGATATTTTGGGGAGGAGGCAAGCTCTAGTAGCAAAATTGAAAAAGAAAAAGAAAAGAATGAGTCCTTATGTGAAAACCCTTCTAGGGCACATTCAGACTCCAAAAAAGATAAAATAAAGGGTGTATCTTTTGGTGAAAACCTCTCTGAGGTGTTAGAAGATGGAGACTTGCCTCTTCCTCCTATCCAGGATTAAAGGCCTGAGCAGTCACCTATCATCATTGAGGAAACCAAACTAGTCAACTTGGGCATAGAAGAATGTCCAAGAATCACCTACTTTGTAGCATCTCTAATAGAAGGTGAAGAAAGGACTCTCATTGCACTTCTCTAAGAATCCATTATAAACTTTGCATGGTCATATGTGCATATTCCTAGGCTCGATCCAAATCTCATTGTGCACAATCTTGCAATGGATCCTAATGTTAAGCTAGTCAAGTAGAAGCTAAGAAAAATGCATCCAAAAGTGGCCTTGTTAGTAAAAGAAGAGCTCAAGAAAATTCTCCAAGCAAAGATTATCAGAGCTATAGATTACTCAGATTGGATCTCCAACATGGTCCCAGTAACAAAGCCTTCAGGCGACATTAGAATTTGCACAGATTTTAGGGACCTGCATAAAGCATGTCCAAAGGATGATTTCTCGCTACCCAATATAGACATGATCATAGATCTTATAGCAGGCCATGAGATGTTTTCACTCATGGATGGATTCTCAAGCTACAATCAGATCGGAATAGCAGAAGCAGATCAACATAAAACAACTTTTACCACACCATGGGGTACCTTCTATTACAACATGATGCCATTTGGGCTAAAGAATACATGAGCTGCATATCAAAGAGTGATGATAGCCATCTTCCACGATATGATCCAAAAGATCTA
Source organism: Chamaecyparis obtusa (assembly GCA_027943335.1). NCBI lineage: Eukaryota > Viridiplantae > Streptophyta > Pinopsida > Cupressales > Cupressaceae > Chamaecyparis > Chamaecyparis obtusa. The sequence goes on from BSBK01006631.1 coordinate 883,636, forward strand.
GGAAGAATATGTGGATGACATTCTTGCATCCTTGAGAGTGTGTTTGATCATCTGCATCATTATGGCTTGAAGCTGAATCCAAAAAAGTGTGTCTTTGGTGTAACATCTGGAAATCTGTTATGCTTTATAGTCTCATGGTGTGGCATAGAGATCGATCCTAAAAAGGTCAAAGCTATAATAGAAATGCCTCCACCAAGAACACTCAAATAGCTCAGGAGTATACAAGGAAAGCTCCAATCAGTGCATTGATTTATCTCTCAAGTGGCAAACAAGTGCCAACCATTCATGCATCTACTTCAAAAAGACACAAGCTTCAAATGGGATCCCATCTATCAGAAATGCTTTGACAAGCTCAAGGAATATCTAGCTAACTCTCCCATCCTTGTACCACTAGTTTTAGGATGCCCTCACATACTCTACATCTTCATGACCACTATGACATTGGGGACACTCTTAGCACATCATGATGATGAGAACAAAGAGAGAGCCATTTACTATATCAGTCGAACTCTAGTTGACTATGAGCTCAATTATTCATCAATGGAGAAGGCATGCCTTGCATTGGTCTTCACTACTCAAAAGCTTAGACATTACATGCTCACCCACACAATCAGGCTCATCTCAAAGCTAGACCCACTCAAGTATCTATTATCAAGGACAACTCTCACAAGCCATATGGAAAAATGGGTCATGTTACTCAACGAGTTTGACATCTAGTACATAGATCAGAAAATAATCAAAGGGAAAGTAATTGCCAATCAGCTAGCAGAAGCACCTCTGGTGGAGGTTTATCCACTAATCATGGAATTCCTTGATGAGAAGCTATGTATGATCACAGAACAACCCATGTGGAAACAATACTTTGATGGCTCCTACACATCACATGGATCAGGCACAGGAATCCTATTCGTCACACCTCAAGGTGAATATATTCCAAAATCATTAAAATTAAGATTCCCATGTACTAATAATATTGTAGAATATGAGGCACTCATCTTAGGTCTCAAAATAGCTATTTAGTGCAACATAAAAAAACTGCAAGTGTTTGGAGACTCACAACTAATTATCAAGCAAGTCCTAGATGAATATCAGACAAAGGATGACAAGATGCTACCCTACAAAGAATTGGTGGACAGGCTAAAAGAGCACTTCCTGAATCTATAGTTCACATAGATCCCAAGGGTTTAGAACAAAGTAGCTAACACATCGAAAACCATTAGATCCTTATTGGAAATCCCATGTGACTCATCACAATATGAATTCTTAGTCGAGCAGCTACATACGCCTGCTTATGAGAATGCCGATGTAGAAATGGTGTGTGTCTTGGTTGGTCCTTAGTCCCCATGGTACCACGACATCCATGCATATCTTAAAAATGGTATCATATCTCTCCATCTCACCAATAATGAATGCCAAAACCTAATTCGAAGAGCTTCCCACTACACTCTTGTAGCCAACACCCTTTATTGTTGAGGATATCACAATATCCTCTCTAGGTGTTTAGATTCAAATGAGGCCATCCTAGCTTTAAAAGAGGTCCATGCTATAATTTTTAGTTCCCATACAAGTGGCATGGTTCTAGCAAAGAAGTTGCTTTGAGTCAGGTATTATTGGCCAACCATGGAACATGACGCTTGTGAATTTGTTAAGAAATGTCTACCATGTCAGCAGCATACAAATATGATTCATGCACAAGCACACGACTTGCAACCCATTGCGCCACCTTGGCCATTTTCATGTTGGGGCTTTGACCTCATCGGCTTAATCACTCCCCTTTCCTCAGATGGACATAAGTATATAATAACTACCACATAGTACTTCACCAAATGGGTTGAAGCAATTCATCTCACCCTTACTACTGGCATCCAAATATCCAAGTTCATCCTTTACCACATCATCTACCCCTTTGGCATACCATCTACCATCTTCACAAACCACAACACACCTTTTGAGAACCAACATGTGGATGATCTGTGTGCCAGAATCCACATCCATCACCATTTCTCCAATCCATATTTCCCCCAAGGAAATGGCCAAGCTAAGGCAACCAATAAAACTATGCAAAAAATCCTCAAGAAGGTTGTCAATGATTCTAGTTGTGACTAGCACCTCCAAATAAATCCCACCCTTTGGGCCTATTTTACTTCTTATCACACTCCCAAGGGCACCACCCCATATTCCCTTGTATATGGTGCCAAAGCCATTCTACCCATCGAGGTCAAGCTCCCATCATTGCGGGTCTCCATGAAGAACTATACCACTGATGAAGACTATTGTGTGGCACATCTCACATAGTTGGATCTGCTAGATGAAAAGAGAAAACAAGCAAATGATCACCTGGTTGCATACCAGAATCAACTCAAAAGGAGTTATAACAAAAAGGTCCATCCTAGACAGTTCCAGGTTGGAGACATGGTCCTAAAAGAAAATCAGAAGGTCCAAGCACACAGAGAAAAGAAATGCAAGTTTGAGCCTACTTGGCTGGGCCCCTATGTTGTCACAACATGCTTTGGCTTCGGAGCCTATCAGTTATCTACACCAGAAGGTGTGATTTTTAATGATCCTATCAACATCATACATTTGAAGAGGTTTTATGCCTGAACCAGATCCTACATATTGAGAAAATCCATAAAAATTGGAAAAAGCATAAAAAAATAAAATAAAAATAGAAAGAAAATAAAAATAATCATCCAATGGTGAAAACTTGGCAATTCAGGCACCTTGGACAAGTATGTTGGTGAAAACCTGGCAAATAGGTGCCATACATAGTGGACCGAGTCACTATCTATCAAACTCCCATCCCCCCCATCCCAAACACCCAATTATTTTTCTACCATCCCAATCCCCACCACCACCCCCCATCATTCCTCTTTTTAATCCTCAAGAAAATCTACAATCCTTCCTGCACATATCTTGTACCATATCTTGTACCATATCTTGTATAGCAAGATCTTCCTATCCCCAATCCTGAGATTCTATACATATCTATTGTAAATCTTTCCCTATCCATTGTACATATCTTCCCATCTTGTTGTACATATCCTTGTCAGTCCTATAGTAGTATTTGATCAGAAATCTTGTCCCACTCAGCCTTGTACGCAACATCAATTGTAAACTATTCTTGATCCCAATGGTTATCCTCGACTCATCATTTTCCTGTGAACAAAAACACTCATTCTCTCATCAATCAATGGGTCCTTGAGGATGTATCCTTCCTCTTGTCAGACCTAATCTTCCACCAATCACACCAGGTCTGTGTCGATGTATCCTTCCATAGGTTCAGACTAATCTTCCCACCATCAATCAATCAAACCCTCAAATCAATCTCTCTCCTTGGCAAATGATGTCTTTTGGAGTTATCAATTTGGTCTTGGATTTTGTCCTTTGGATCTTGTTAATCTTTTACAGCTTCTTGTTGTTCCTCTACTCAAAGTCACCACAATCCTTTATATCATGGTGCGCTACGAATGAGGACAATTTGGGGTAAGGTCTTTTGATCTTTTTCTTCTGCCTATGAGTTAGTTGGACATGACCCTTGCATGGTTCACATGTGATCTTCTGGGTTACCTGGTGCACTTGGTCAATGTCTTTTATTTGTGGTTTCTCCCATATTATTTCTACCATGTTTCCTCTTAGGTTCATGCGTGATGCTGGGGCAACCCTGTGTGTCTTTTTAGTGTCAGTCCTATGCAACATTGGTGACAAGGCCTTGTGATCCCAGTATCCTTGGCAGGTCTCTAATGTTGCTATATCAAACTAGGTTGTTCTCTCCACATTTACACTTGGAGCTCCCCCAATCCCCCTCATCTTACATCATATAGATTAATCTTACATCTTGTATCTTCATGTAGCTGCATCCTGCATTTTTCATTCCATCTCATCTTGCATTAATCCATCTTTTCTCTTGGAAGCTTGGTTATCTATCCCTCCTTTCTTTTATTTCTCCTTCTGTCTCCTTTCAAGAGAATTCCACAAAGTTTCCTCTGTGCGTTATTTTCTTGAGGGGGCACAACCCCTTATTCCTCTAAATTCTAGCCAGGGACATCTTATTTTCTTTTCTTTGACACCATGCCACTTGCGGCATCACATCAAAGAGGGGAAAAATGTAGACACCTAAAAATATATTAGAAAATAAAAGTATTTGTATTTTTCTAAAAACCCCTGATGACATCATCATTTACTAATTAATTAATTATTTAATTAATTAATATATTTTTGTGCCATTAAATCCCTTTATTTTAATTAAACATATTTAATTAAATAATCCCTCCCCAAAATCATTTATAACAAGTTTGACTGAATTTCTTCTATTTATTAATTATTAATTGATAAATTGACCAAAAATCCTTTAAATAAATAAAATATTTATTTAAATCCTAAAACCTTGAAAATATCCTAGAAACCCCTAACCTCTTCTAGAATTTTCTAATCTCACTTTAATCTTAATTAAAAAGTGATTCCTACATTTCTTAAGCCTAAACTCTCAACCTTTGACTTTGGGTCAAAACCCCTCACAAATGCTTCTTACATCCTCATTAATGACTATTACAAGCCATTAATGAAGCCCATGTCTCCTCCTACCCTTTGGTCTCCCTTGCACACTTCCCTAGTGTTGCTCACACATGTGTGAACAACCTTGACCATGATAATCCCTCCTATTTATTAAATTCATTTGATAAATAAAGTCCTCAACCAACCCCTTTTAATAAATTTAACATTTATTTAAATCTTAAAATCCTAGATATTCTCTAGAAAACCCTAGAACCTCTAGACTCTTCTAGAAAATCCTAAATTTGACCTTTGAGCCATTCAACCTTTGAAAGTCAATCCTTATCCCTTTGACTCAACCCCTAACCAAACACCAAACTCTACCCCAAGTTCTTCCTCAAATCCTATAAATACCCTCCTCTTCCAAGAGAAATTCACCAATTCACATAATCATACTAAGTAGAGTTATAATGTTAGATTCTTGCTAGATCATAAGCTTTTTAGTATATTTGTTAGATTTCATGTTTTCTAAATCATGATAGAATAGCTTAATAGAATGAATCTTAGTTTTATTTATGCTTTTCTAATCATTCATGCATCATACCAAATCATCCCTAGAATACATTAGAAACAAGCTCCAAGTGCTTAGAGAGTACACCCACATCCCTCATAATCAGAGAAAATCAAACAATGCTTGAAGCATTCGTTTTGGCTCAATATGAGGTGGCTTGGTTTTTTGTGTTTATGCTTTGAATTGATATAATGTTTAGATTAGTCTAACATTTTCTTGTTTACGCCTTTCAAGATAGATATAGATTAAACCATTGTCCACAATATGTTGTAAGAGGATATGCGAATCACATAGATATGATATTGAGATCTGGTGAAGCAGTTGGTGCAGTTTGGCATAGACAAAAGAGCAAAGATAAGTTGATGAGATCAGTAATTATTTGGTATTATTCTATTTGAGTAATACAAAGATCAGCTAGATAGTGTGTTCAGTGATCTTTCCCTTGAAGCTATTTGGACAGTGGGTCCTTCTGCCTTCCATAACTCCTAACAGGGTTAGAATCTTTTAACAGGGATTCAAAGTCTCCTAACATGGACTCATATGTACTGAATGTATTTCATAAGGCTCTTAACATAGTCTATCCTCTCAAAAGGAATTTTTATATTGGTACATCTTTTGTGGGAATTATTCCCACCGGGGTTTACTCTCTAATCAAGAGCATCCCTAGTCAACATATCTTGTGTTATTGTGTTGCTGTGTATGTTTATCATTCTATGGTTGTTGCTTACATGGTTAAAATCTATTAATGGTGATAAAGTTGTATTTATCTGATAACTGACTCACCCCCCTCTCATTTATCTTGGTGGACTTTAATTTCTAACACCTGTGTAATACCTCTCCTATGGTGATACTTGGACTTTCTGACTTGGACATTTTATTATGATGGTTAGAACTATACATTTACATTAATGTTTTGTGGATGATGATATGATGGATATGCTCATTTGTGGTTATCATTTATATGTTTATGAGATTAGAAAACCATCTATTTTTATATGTTTTATGGATCTAACTCAAGGATTTGAATCTAACCATTATCATGATGTTTTATGTTTCATGGATATGTGTCTGATGTGTTTTCATGACTCAGGATGAAGTCGTAGTTACTCACTTAGTTGAGGTCCACACGATGCATCGATCTTGGTCATCTGCTTGTATATATCTAATTTGTATATCCATATGTATATATATGTATCTCTTCTTGGTGATGCAGGATTGCAAGTACTGGGTATCATCTCCACCTAGCTTCACAGGTTTGAGCGATCCCTCAAAATCCTCAATCGTTGTTGTTGTTACGGAGATATCACCAGGTTCCATAGGAAGAAACTTCACCTTTGATCCTTTTATCCTTAGGTGGGAAGTGCTGAGTCAGTCCCTTGTGTGGATGTATTATGTGATCTCTTAGTTTGTTGGATTTGTGGATCTTGTAGCCAGTTCTTGTCTTCATCGTATGTTCAATTTTGTTAGTAGATTATTGATGTGAATTATTGTTCCTTGGAAGTATGATTTAGTAATTTATCTTTAGTAGTAGCTACTATTACACTAGCATATCTCGTTAGGAATGAGTTGGTATGTGATTTGAACCATGTGATTTTAATATCTATAATAATGAATAATTTTATAATACTCATAATAACAAAGTGTCTATGGCAATATCAATAATAAATGTTTTAATATTAGTGGTAAAATCTAACTTATGTTAGTAGATACCTAATATATTTTAGAATATGGATTACTGTATAATATGTTTTATAATAATGATATTCATAATATTTTATATGAATAATAATGTGTCTTATTTATGGTATATGTACCATAAGCATATGGGTGCACACATATGCCTATGAATACATATATATATTAATATTATTAAATTAATAGTGTGGAGGAAAAATTATTTTAGATAAAATCTATGTCATCCTTATAAATGGTAAATAGGATTAGTAAATTCTATTACCATAGTTAAATAAATTAATAAATTATTTTTAAGATTATATTTTGACATCCTTAAATTTAGGAATCATAGATTATAGTTTTATTTAAAGTTTATTTCTCCCTTACGGGAATGGTTTTGCAAACCATCTCATTAACTAATAACAAATGTATAGTTGAGATGGTTGCATCGGTTGGATTACCCATGCAACCACCACCTCCATTCTATTTACAGGAAGACTTTCCTGTGTGTGGGGAGTTGGATAGGAAATTTTATTTGAGGAGAGGCTTTATCTCTATTAGAATATTGCTATAGTTTAGAGAGAGAATTAATTTTTTATTTTGAGAGGACGTGGATGAGATTGCTTTCGAAAGAGGTTGGGGCTTGCCTGTAGAAGGAATTTGAAGGAGTGCTTGGAGTAGTTTGGAAATCTGGGATCTTCTGCTCTCCAACAGTTTCTCTTTGCAGGACTCCAAGTTGGAATCCATCCAAAAAAAATAATGCTCTTTATGAATATGTGTTCTTTAAATCTGTTTGAGTACTTCTCTATATGTTTGTTTGCTTCCATATGGTGCAGAACATTTTGTATTTTGTAAGCCATTTGTATGTTATTATATTCTGTGAGCTGTTTATATGTTATTGTATTTTGTTAGGTGTAAATACATTATTGTATTTTGTCATTAATTTCTATATCATAGTAGCTATTTATACAAATATATAAATTGCTATAATAATGAACAATGACAACCACTTATTTAAGTATAGGATGAATTCAGGATTAGATTAATTGTATTTAGTTTATTTATCAGCAAGAAATACAGGTAGTATTTTATATTTAATGTGCTGTCAAAATAAATAATATATCTATTCTGTGTCAAAATAATATATATGTTTCAATAAAGTATTTGAGTTCTTTTTCAAAAATAATATAAAAAAAATTAATATAAAACAAAAGAAAAAAATTGAAAAGTTTTGGGAATTGGGGCCACCACCTTCCCCAATCCACTTACGACACACATCCGTAGTAGCAGGCACTACTACGACAGTACCTAACTGCTATGACAACAGGTATTGCCATAACAGTACCCTACTACGGCCCACGGGTAGAGAAGCGCGCAGGGCGCGAGGTCAATGGGGTGCGGGGCCCGCAGGGTCCCCCCCATAAAGTCACTTTTAATTTATTTTTATGTGGTAGTTATTTTATTTGTTTTAGATTTTAATTAATATTAAATTTAAATTGTTATTACATTTAGTTATTGATTAATAGGAATTCATAGTGTAGTTTAGGTTATAAATATTTGATGTATAAATGAAAATTTATAATTGTTTATTGAAATTTTTAATAAATGTTAAATATGGATTTTAATAACATTCACTTTATACAAGTATAAAATTTAAGTATACTTTAAGTTATACTTGTAAAAAGGGATTAGGTACCTTTCGAATTGATTGGGATAGGTTTCAGATTCCTAGGAGTTAAGCTGCAACTTCTAGATTTTAGATTTTTAATAAAATCAGACTTAGTCAAATTTCAGACTTAGATTGCTAGTTTATGGAGCATTATCTTTTGGCATATGGAATTTTGAGTCAACCTTAAATATGTTCATTACTTGTTTGGTGGAGGTTTTATCCAGTGCATTTAGATGCCTTAATAGGGTTAGGATGTGTGTAGTAAATAGTGTAGGGTTTAGAGTTGTCTAAGAGGATCAGGACATTCTAAACATTCTTAAACGTTCCTAATTTCCCTAAACATCCATAAGCTATCTTATTATTTTCTATTCTTTGTAGCAGTTCTCAATGTGTTTATAATGTGTTTTTACTACATGTATGATGTAATTGTGATATGTGGGTTAAGGGTAGAAAACCTAACGACACTTAGTGAGTGGCTCTCAGTTCGGGGCCAGGGCCCTAAGTGGCTAGAACCAGGATAACCGACTGAAGAGTTATTTAACAAGTGAAAACTTAATTAAACTTATGGGAATGGGTTAAAACATTAAAAAAGATTAAATGTGCCTCGCCCATGCCATTAGTGCTAGTAAAGGCTATGGATGGGAGTGGGAGAAGGTACCTACAAGTAGGTACAATCGAATGGCACTTTCCTGTATGAAAGGCATTCAATCCTGCATGTGCCTACTTGGGGGCCAGGCCCCGAAGTGGCTAGTACCAGGACAACCCAAGGGGTGAGGGCTATGCGATGACACTCACTTAGGTTGTTGCTTAGAGTTTCTACCAAGCCTTAGAACCTTTTTGGGGAAAGGATTATACTTTGATCTTCTTTTATTTTCTATTTGGGAAAGGTTACCCAACCCTAGGTATGGCCTAGCTATTCCTTCTTTGTGGACCTTGGTGTTTATCTCCTAGCACGGGGGAGTGGGGCTTTTGGGTATCCACGTGGTTGGGTGGTAAATATTTTTATCAAGGTATCTTTTGCAAATGCAGTGTTTGAAGATTCAGGCTTGTTTATGTACCAGTTTGAAGAATGAAGGCTTGTAATTATATTTCATGATGTAAAATTATTGTTACCTCCCAAGAGGAGATGAATGCAATGTAATCATTGATGTAATTCAAAATGATGTATTTGGATTGGGTAGATTTAGGAAAAGGGAAAAGGGAGATGTGAAATTTATGTATAAGATGTATGTTGGAAAAGAAAAGGATTTTGTAATATTCCAAGTTAAGTAGTATGATTTTCATTATTGATGATTAAAGGAAAAGCTAGTGAAACAAATGTAGTATATTTGCAATGTATCAAATGATTTAGATGATTCTATCTACTTTAAAAGTTATATTGTTCATAAAGGTTACTTAGGAATATAGATGGTTCTAAATGGAAAATTGTAATGAAAGTCCTTTGTATTTCTTAATAAAGAATATTATAATGATATGATGTAATTTGCTTTGAGTAGTAAATCTTGTTGTTAGTTTACTTAATGGACTTAAATGAATTGTTCATAAAATAGAAGGGAACCTTGGGAGGAATCTAAGTTAATCTATGTTTTATTTATTTAATTCTTTTTAAAATTCAAAATTTTTCATAAATTATCACTTAGGTTTTCTTTTACAAAGAGAATCTTTGCTCTCTTCCCTAGTTCCCTTGCGGGGCATGACAACCTGTATGATGAAGATGATGAACAAATGATGCATCCTGTCAACATCATCATAGGCCAATATCTAGACATCTTTAGTGGAGTCAGCACTAAAGAAGATCTCCAACAGATGTTCTATCAAAAGGAAGAAATCCAGAAAATGCTATCTCATGAAGAGGAAATAAGGGGGTTTGCAGATGAATTACTCACCTTCTGGGAGAAGCAACAAGAATTACTTAAAGGGGTCAAGATGGCTGATTTTGAAGAGGTACAAGAAATTGTGGAAAGGTTCCGCAAAGCTCATCCAAAAATCCTTCCAAGTCGATGAGAACCCAGTTTTGACTTAGCCAAATTTTGTATGGAGGAAAAACATTTTTCCACACTTAGCCATTTTTGAAGACCAAGATTTTTGGCATTTTGGCCTTGTAGGATTTTCGGCCTCCGAAAGGTTGAAAGTTGTGAATAAATTGTTTCAACACTTAACCAATTCTTGAACTCCATTTTTTTTGGGTGATGGTCGGGATCCAAAATTTCTAGGGCATCACCACCATTAACTCAAGTCTTCCCCAACTTTCTTTTTCAGACAGAATGATCACCTCCACGGGGTTGTTTCTACATTTTTTAAGGGTGTCTTCCACTTGAGTCCATGAAGAAGAGTTACAACGATGAATAAAAGGCAGAACTACGAGTTTCATGAAGAACATCCATGAGTTCAAGACTTTGTTTTAGAGTAGTTTTGTGCATAATCTACTCCAAAAGTGTAATGCACGAGGTTTAATTCCATGCTAGAGTAGTTTAAACTTGTTTTAGGGTTAGTTTCTTTCATCTAAACTCTAGTTTAGATTTATTTTTGAGTTTTTATGTAGTTGAAACCCTAGCTACGAAATTGAGAGCATAGCTCTATAAATTGTATAAAATCAATGTAACTAGGGTTGATTATTATTGTAATACAATACATACAATTGGTGCTTCAATCATGGTGTGATTTTTCTGCTATCTTTGTGAGATTCATGAATGTGTGTTTGCTCATTTGTTTATTTCAAAGAGACAATTGATTGAATGGTGATTCTGATCTGCGATTCTTTTAGTTTGGTGTTTACCTTTGCTGCATTGCTTTGTTGTGATGAATTATTGGGAAGATTTCTCTTTTCAGTGCTTTAAGATAAATTTATCTCATGTGTGCATACATATGTGGTGGCTTCATGATCTGATGAATTTTGAATTATCATACATCTACATTTATTTCCATTGATGATTGCATCTGCTAAGATGACATTGTGATTATCTAGATCTCTTTTTTGTGGGTTTTCCTAATCTTCCTAGTATTTTAATTCACAAAGCAATGTAACATCGGTTTATGTCCATTAGTTTCTTTTAAGCAAATTTCTTTCGAATTCTTGTCACCTTGCTCCTTACTTTCTTTGCAAATCAGTTATAGTAAATTAAATAGATTAATTTTGTTTTTATTTAAAAGATTCAAAAAAATCCAAAAAAGAGAAATATTATTGTGTTTAAAGGTTTTTTTTGCAGTCCCTCGAGATAGAACCAACAAAGGCCTCCTCGTGAATAGATTCACATTTATCTTTAGTTGAGCTATCCAAGTGGTTGAGACCCAACCTAGAAGGAACCACAAGATCAATTTGTATCACTCTTCCAAGAGGGAAATTTTCTCACATAAATTCCTAGCCGTTGTGTTGTGTAAAATCAAAACTCAACAAAAGTGGCACTAGAAGGAGGGCCCTTGAGAGGGAAACCCCTAAATATTGGATCATTCTCTCCTGAAAGGTTTGAACAATTTCTTAGATCATCACTAAATAAAGGGGAATTCCTAGGACTTAGATAAGTTTGTAGACCTCACAATAGTAAAGCAAGACAAGGGGAAGACACTTCACATTAAGCAAATACACATAATCTTGCTCCGTTTCTGCATATTGTTGCCCTGCTTGCTGTTGCTCCACAACTAGCTCCAATGGATTTTTTCACAAATGCTCAAAGCTCTCCATTGCCTCTAGAAGGACAACTCCACAAGCTACCCAAAAACCCCCAAAATTTTTGTCCTTGCTTCATTTATGGGGATCTAAGACAACATAAGAACATATTCGTGCCTTCAAGGAGTTATGCAATTGTAAAGAGATTGCACATTAGGACATTGTGTGCTTCCTTTTCCCCTACATGTTAGGAGAGTTCACATATAACTGGTACTTAAATTGGCCATGAGGGTCCATACCAACATGGGGGGAATTTGAGATGAAATTCCTTAACCAATTCAAGCTATATGTTGATCCTTCCAATCTCCACCACCAATTCATTTTGGTAAGAAAGGACCACAATGAACCAATCATAATGTTTGACCATGATTTCCATAAAATATATCAAATATTGGAGGCTCCTTATAGCATACTTGTCAGCACTGCCATACAAGTGTACCTACGAGTCTTAGATCCATTAACATCCATATTCTTGAAGAGGTTACCCCTAGGTGACATAGATACTCTGGAGAAGGTCTATAACAAATCCATCACATTCACTCAACAAATGGATCCACAAGCAGGTGGAAACTATGGTGTTTCACCTACTTTAGGGAATGCTACCATGATTGGTCCATTTGTAGCACACAATCAACCCTCGGTGAAAAAAAGGTTGCTATCCTAAATGTGCCTGAACACACTTTGGTGATTGAGTTAGATGCCATGAAAAATAATTTATCCCATCTAACAAGTGATATCACTAGGATGAAGCTTAATCCACCAAGGGAACTACCGACAACCAACTACTGCCCCAAACACCTATTCCCAAAATCAGAATTGTAATTATGGAAATTACAACAACAACAACAACAATGGAGGTTATGGGAATGATTTTGAAGACAAATAGTTTGGTAAAAAATGAACTAATAGGCCATGGAACACATGTCCCAACAATTGTAGCATACCCACTAACAATGCCAATGCCTTTAGTTCGTCAGAGGATAACTTCACCCAAGCCCCCAACGTACATTAATCAAATAATGAATACATCAAAGAATTCAACAATCAATAGGGTCAGGACCTTGACAACTCCCAGACTCATTCAATGCCATGGTCTTTGATTCTTATGACCCGATTATAGAGGGAGGTCCTACGAATAACACAACTGAAGAGGAATCTATTTTTCTATTCAATCAGCAAAGTCAGCCAGAGTACTTTGAGGTCCATGCTTTTCAAAATAACAATAGAAAGAATTATAATCTGAGGATCAAGAGAGAACCTTTAATTAATGGTTTTCCCCCAGGAATGTAGCCCACTCCACTAGACCCATGGGCTAATAATAACCCTACACCTCCTAGGGGTCCCAATGCTAATATTGCCCTGATAGCACAACACTAGCCCACCGTGTTGAATAATCTAGTTTGGGCCACCAAAAAGTATAGTGCACTAGAGGAATTAAAGAGAGTTAAAGCTAATATGTTGATGTATGAAATGATGCAAAGGTTCCCCTCATAGAGATAATCCCTCCTAAGGTCCTTGGATCATTCCAAGTCAGTTCTGTCCAACAGAAACACTAGAAATTCATCAAATGTCAATATAGTTGAGGCAATGCCAACCATGTTCAAAGATTGGTAGAAGTACCCCCATTTTTTCTTAGCCTCAAGATCTTTGGAAAAAACCTACACAACTATGTGATTGACTCAGGGGCTTCATGTAATGTCATGCCATTATCCATATGCCAAAAGTTGGGGATGAATCCCCAACCAACCAACCAACTAATAGGGTTGTAATCCAACTTGACAAAATAAAGGTCAAAGCCATTGGGGTCCTGAAAGATACACACATATAGTTAACCAATGACCCCAAGATATAGGATTGTATAGACATACATGTTGTGGACATCCCAGAAACATACAACATGCTACTTAGTAGGGAATGGACCAAGTCCTTGAGAGGTTGGTTCTCCACAGATTTCACCCAACTTTGGCTACCTTGGAAGGGACTGAACAACCAAATCAAGATTGATTCTGAACCCAAACTTAAATAGATGATAACCAAATATAATTCCCCAAATGAAGTCTTGTTCTCACAAGCTGATTTGGGGGTGTATCGGTTCCATACGATCTTAAAATTTCACATCAAGGAGGAAGAAAACCTTGATGATAGCCCTGTACAAGGTTTGGTACATACTCAAATCCCTGAGGAGATCCTTGCGGAGTTTGTAGGAAATATGATGAAGAACATGAGACATTTGGGCCAAGATGTTGATCCAAACATACTAATGTTACCAGGATATTGTCATCTACACCAGGCAAGTCATTCAGAGTTTGAATGCCAAGATTGCCAGAGCATGATAATTCAATTAATGAACCAAATGTCCTGTGTGTCTGATTTTACAAAAGGGATGAGTGCACACTTAGGAAATGAAGGAACTTCTCATTATGGACAACCCTGGGTCCCCATAATAGAATTCCCTATACAAGAGGAATAGATCTCCTCAAATGGTGGTTTCTTTCCCCCATGTCACGAAGTATGGCGTGATGTAAATGCAAAACAAAAGATGAAATGGGTGCCCCTCTTCGCAAGGGAGAACCCAGAAATAGAAGGTGCGGAGGTCCCAACCATAGAAAACCTATCACCACCAGAAACCCCAACTAAACCCCAAATTAGAAATACATTTGCTGAAGGTTGCATCGAAACCCAAAGCTAAGCCTCTTTCTCACAAGAGTCACCCTATATGGAAACTTAGGTTTGATGGCTCCAAATGTAAGCAAGGAATAAGGACTGGGATCGAGTTGGTCAATCCCAGGGGTGGTTCATATTATGCTTCTTATAGGATATAGTTCTACTGCACCAACAACATCACTGAATATGAGGTGCCGGTACGAGGTCTCCTCATGGCACATGAAAAGAAGGTAAAGGCCTTGGTCATAGAAGGAAACTCACAATTAGTGGTCAAGAAGATCTAGAGCCAGTATTCATGCACTGATAAGTGACTAGCCTCATACTATAACCACATGTGGGATTTGATCGAGGACTTTGAAGCATTTAATATCTAGTGTCCCGAGGAGAAAGAATACTATAGCTGATGCCTTGGAAGTGTCAGCAAGTTCCATGCATCCCTTAGAGAAGTCAAAGCTATTAAATTTTTCTATTGAGTTGGTGGTAGTGCCAACCATCCCAGATAATATCTCAAACTTCCAGGTATTCCAGGATGACCAAGAGATACTTGAATTCATCATGAGTGCCGGGGTCTTTGAAAGACAAAACATTGATGAAGAAGATGATGAGATCAAAGAATCAAATGATTTAGGGATTTTAAATTTGAAGACTAATTCCATCCCGAAAGGAATGGGAGCCTTGGAAATAATTTTTGACAAAGATGAGTATGCTTGTGAAAAGAGGAAGACACCAGTTGTAGGAGGTGATGACTACGAGCTCTACAATCTGGGCACACAGCTTGAACCCAGGGAGGTTCATATTGGTAAAATTGGTACAAAAGAGGAAAAAAGGTGGATGGTTGAGTTACTCAATGAGTACAAAGATGTCATAGCTTGGAGTTACGAGGACTTGAAAACCTACGACCCTCTCATCATTGTACACAACATCTGATTAAACCTAGATACTAAACCTTTTCACCAAAGGTAGAGGCTAGTGAACCCTATGATTGAGCCAGTGATCTAAAAGGAAGTACAAAAGTTTCTTGACACCAAGATTATCTTTCCTATTTGACACTTGACTTGGGTCACAAATCTCATTCTAGTGAGAAAGAAAAGAAGAGAGGTTCAACTCTCTGTGGAATTTTGGAATTTGAAAAGGTCTTATCAAAAGGATAACTACCCTTTGCCATCCCTCGTAAAAGTGTTACAAGTGGTAAATAGCTCCCAGATGATGTCTTTCCTTGATGGTTACTCTAGGTACAATCAGGTTATGGTAAAGGAAGAGGACCATTTGCAAACAACATTCACTATGAAGTGGGAAATGTTTTCTTACTACCACATACCATTTGGTTTGATCAATGCAAGAGAAACTTTCTAGTAGGCTATGGACAAAGCGTTTAAAGGCCTTTTAGACAAGTGCATTGTCATATATATGGATGACCTCAAGGTATTCTCCCAAAACTATGTAGACCACATTGAAGATTTGTGTAAGGTGTTTAAGAGATGTAGGCATTATGGCATTTCATTAAATCCAAAGAAGTGCCTCTTTGGGGTAACCCAGGGAAAACTTCTTGGACATGTCATTTTTGAGATGGGTATTTTAATCAATCCCAAAAGAGTTGAGGCTATCCTTAAACTGATCCCCCCAAATAGTCAAAAGGAGCTGAAATCTTTCTTTAGAAAAATCAATTTCATCAGGAAGTTTATTAGTGGGTTTGCAGAGATACTGCATCCGTTGAATGAAATGTTGAAGAAAGATGTGAAGATTAATTGGAACACTCTCCCTAAAGAAGCCTTTGAAGAGATTAAGACATCCATTTCTACCACTCTAGTTCTAGTCAGCCCCGATTGCCTTTTTCCATTCAAGGTCTACTCTTTTGCATCAGAACACTCATGTATGGGAATCCTCACCCAAAAGCAAGGAGAAGATGAAAGACCAATAGATTTCATGAGATTTCCTTTGAAAAATTCCCAACTCAAGTACCCCAATCTTGAAAAAAAATATTTTGCATTGGTCAAGGCTATCAAGAAGTTTAGACATTACATCCTCAGAAGTAAGGTCATCGCTATTGTCCTTGATCTGGTTGTCAAATCCTTGTTAATGTAAAATGAGTTGGGAGAACAAAGGGGGAAATGGATGGCTATATTACAAGAGTTTGACATCAAAATTCAGCCAATGAAGTTAGTGATAGGTCAAGGCCTCACCAAAATGATGGTAGAAATAGAACAAGGTTTAGTGTGCCAAGTGTACACCAATGAAGGGATAGTCACCGATGTGTGGTATCAAGATATAGTTTACTACTTGCTCCAAAACCGCTACCCAAAAGGATTGAATGGTTCCTAGAGGAGAGCCCTAAGGAATAAAAGAAGCTCCTATATGTTAAAAAATGGAAAGCTCTACAAGTGCAATTACAATGGTCTCTACCTGTATTGTTTGGATCAGACAGAATCTGCACAAGTTTTCACAGAGTTTCATGACAAGTATGGCACAGACCATGGGTCAGCTAAAGCCATGACCCATCAAATATTGAGATCCAACTATTACTAGCCTACCTTGTTCAAAGATACACATGAACACATGCATTCATGTCATGTTTTTCAAACTAGCACTATGCATGAGAGACATCTGACGATGCCCTTACAACAAGTTTATGAGGTACATCCATTTGCCCAATGGTGGCTAGATTTTGTAGGGATGATTAACCCTCCTTCTTTTGTAGGACATAGGTACATACTGACCACAACCAACTACTATACATGATGTACAAAGGCACATGCTCTGAGAAACTACACTATGGAAGTGGTAACCAAGTTCTTAGAGGAGTTCATTATCATGCGGTTTGGTATGCCTTTCTTTCTGGTATGTGAAAATGTACCCTATTTCTCATCCACATGTCTCATTCAACGGGCCTTCAAAAATTAGTTAATCCTCAAATTCTCATGCAATAATTATCAGCAAGGGAATGGGGTTTCTGGATCAATGAATAAAAACTTAACAATAATAATCAAACACCTCTTGGATGATAACCCTTGGGATTGGCACACATAGTTGAAATACGGCTTGTGGATTGACTGGGTGAGAATAAAAAATGCTTTAGGGACTTCCCCCTACCAATTGGTCTATGACCTACAACCCAT
Organism: Chamaecyparis obtusa; assembly: GCA_027943335.1. Classification (NCBI taxonomy): domain Eukaryota; kingdom Viridiplantae; phylum Streptophyta; class Pinopsida; order Cupressales; family Cupressaceae; genus Chamaecyparis; species Chamaecyparis obtusa. The sequence goes on from BSBK01006631.1 coordinate 901,479, forward strand.
TTTTCCTATGAACCCGCAAATACAAATTTTGAGATTCATGGATCAATATGTTGAAGGTGAGGATTGGGTGCACGTTCGCCTCATGAACCTATTGCATCTAGAAGAAAAGAGAACCACAAATTTAGAAGATGTGGCTAAATATCAAGCTGTCATCAAGAGTTGGTTTGACAAAAGAGCAATAATAAAATCCTTTAGGATTTTTGATTTAGTTTTGATGTGGGATAAAGAAAAAGAAAAACCAGGCAACCACACTAAATTCCAACATTTGTGGATAGGCCCTTTCCAAATTGTAGAGATTTTAGGAGAGAACACTTTCAGAATCAATTCTCTCAATGGGGAGCTGGTCCCATTTCCCATCAATGGCTAGTATCTCAAGCATTACTTTGGGTCTTGATGGACTTTGATCTTTTCTTGTACATTCCTTTAGTTTTGGGTCTTGTCTTGTTTGTCCTTTTTTGTTTGGGTCAGTCAGTTTGTGTCTTTTAAGGGGGTAGGTGTCTTTAGAACTAAATATCCAGCATTAGGTAGTTTGGGCAAAAGATGAGGGTCTCCTCTGGTTAAACCCTTTGATTTGATTTTTGTCTTATAGAAAGCCAGATACAAAGGTTGGAAGTGAAGTGTTTTCCTCTCAAAATTCTTGAATGGATTCATTAGAGTAGACCATCCTTGACACTAACACACATCTAAAAAGGTCTTGAATTGTGAGTCTCTTGGACAAGATTCTAATCAGAATCAAGTAACGCCCATGGTTGAAAAGGAGATCATAAGTTAGAACCCTCTCTCACCTGGAGCACAAACTAAAAGAAAAGAGAAAGAAAGAAAAAGGGGGAACACATAAAGACAAAGTCAACAAAAAGGAAAGCTCAAGAACTTGGGTAGCACAATCTAAGTGCTGCCTGGGTTTGTATAAAATTGATAAAAACCAAAAAAAGAATGTAAATACAAAGGTAGCACAGCCTAAGTGCTGCCTTAGTTCATCAAAAGCACCAAAGATGGAACAAAAGAAGAAATGAAGTATTCAAAATACAATGACTTGAGAAAATCAGTTTCAATTTGACATATGTTGAGTCTAAGAGCCCTCCAAAGAAGTTTAATAATTCAAACAAAGCTCATCTGTAGGAAGGGAAGGGTGACTTTAGCAACCTCTACTAGGGCTATAAACATCTTCCTTGTAGTAGAGCAAGGTTAAAATGAATTTTGGCCAAATTCAAACTTGTGGGAAGAGATTTGATGATGATTGGTTGAGAATCTGAGAAACTTATAGTGAAGGAATGACTTGAGGATACTCGGGATGTTTTCCCTTTCTTTTTTTGGGGCTATTTTTTGTGGTTCCAAAACCACACTCCCCTTTTGAGCCACTTGGCTAAAGGCCCCCCCTCTTTTTAGCTTGTTTCTTTAAGTTTCTACTTGTCAGTTTGGTCTATAGAAGGATATCCTATCTTATCTTGGTGTTTTCATCCAAGGCTATCTTCCTTCTTTCCTCTAATATCTCAAATAGGTCCTTACTGATTTAACCTTCTATTTAAATCAAATTATTTTTGAAGGTGAGCATATACCCTACAACTATATCTTCTATCTTACTTTTCTCTTCCTCATCATATCTATCAAAATAATTTTTAATAGAGGCAAGTTTACCATCATTCACTTCTCTCTTCTCTATAACTTTCAAGAAGGGTTTGAAAAAATATATTTGTGCTTCTTGGCCTTTCTTCTGTTTTGCCTCTACTACTTTCTTCTTGTCTTCTTCAAGTGCCCTTAAGTTAGCCTCTTGAATTTTTCTATCTTTTTCATCTTCTTGTTCCTTCTTCTTTTGTTCCTTAGTCTTCTCTATATCCATTACTTGGATTTCATCTTTTTGTTCCCTTTCTTCTGCAATCTTTTATTGTTTATCCTTCCTTTGCAAAGATGGAGGAGTATCAATGTTTTCCTCTTTCTTCCTGGTCCACTAGCCATGGCTTTTGGTCTAGCTTTAGGAGGTGTTTTCCATTGTGTAGTTTCTTGTGTAGCCTACCTCTATGATGTTCTCCTAGTAGATGTAGGAGTGTCTTCCTTGTCCTTTTCTCCTTCTTCTTCAATCTCCACCACTTGAGGTGCCTCGATATTAGGTTGAGGAGGGGGAATATTATATTTCTCCCCAAGTTCTGCCACTTTTTCTCTGAGAGTCTTCATCTCTTCTTTTGTTATTCCATGTTTCCCTTCTATTTTATCAACAAGGGACCCAACTTTATTTTCCCTTCTTCCATTTACCAGCTCTTCCTTTACTACTGTGTATTTCTCTTTATACATGCCCCATCTAGGAGCCTTGGGGTCTTTAGGGGATTGTAAGATATGTTGACTGTGGCTCAAGAATGGTGTATTCAACTTCATATACCATAGATGTAACCCATGAAGTTCTAGGTTCCACTGCTTCAAAGCATGTACTGTTAGTTTCCACCATGAAACATATGTCATTCTTATACTTATCAACTAATCTCCAAAGGATTCTTTCCCTTTCATGCATTTACTTCTAAAAGAGTTTCATCATGCCTACAACTTCAACATAGATATTTTATTCATCACTTCTCCTATAACAATCATTGATCATATGTATAGAACATCTATCAAATATCCATAGGTACATGTTAGGAAATATTCTCATCACATGAAAGAATATGTACATAACCAATGATCCAAATCTAAAATGTGTTGTCTTATTCTTCTTTATTCCTGCAATATTTTCCATTAGTTTTTGTCTTAGGACCTAGCATAGGTCATACTCTTCATCCTCAATTACCATCTTGTATGCCATGTGAAAAAAACTAGCTGACACACTATTCAGTTTGATGCTATATTAGACTTTGTATCCCAATATCATTGCTACTAACTTGACATCTTCTTGTGTGATGTCATTTACAATCATAGCTCTTTTGTTCCATTTTCTTTTTGTCAATTTCTCTACTTCAAACCTTATGTTCTTCTCAACTGTAGGTACCTTACCTATCATAGGTAATCTAGTAATCTCATGTAGCAGATCCTTGGCTATATTAGTGGGGGTTCCATTAATCCATATGAATTCATCATGTATTCTACTTAGTACAATCTTAATCTAGTCTAATTCATCAAATTCATATCTTTCCATGAATTTGACCACTGGAAACCCATGCACTTTCCTACATTCTTCTCTCAGGGTTTTTTTTGGAATATACAACTATGTGTGTGAATTTTGTACCTAGCTATAGACACAACACTTCAGTAAAACATTAGAGGTTAGCAAAAATTGAAATCTGCAAGTAATTGAAACTATGCTAACCAGGTGATTTATTGCCTTCTAGTAGGTGCGAGTATGATGTTTTCAGATTGAAATCAAGATCAGTGACAATGCAACACCTAAACAAAGGATTTAAGATGATGAAAACAATGAAATATGAATGCAAATTAATCTATATTTTTGTATTTTCTATGCAATAAGAATGAGAAACTGTATGAATCTAAGATATAATGTATGAAATTGAGTTTGAATGTAGATTTAATCTAAGAAATGCTATGAATGCATATAAAAATCTATGATATGAAACTATGAATGCTCAAAATAATAAATGAAAATATCACAATAGCCTTGATTTGCAAAAGATTGATTCTTCAGTCACAAATTCACCAGAGTGAGGATGCAATTTTGAGGTGTTGGTTGTGAAGAGCCAAGCCTTGATTTTATAGAAATCTAGGGCTTTGAGGATGCAAGAGAAAAGCTATAAATCACTTTTGATAAACTTAGGTTGATTTTTGAGTTAACAAGAAATTAAGAATAAATAAACTCATAAAATCATGCAAAAGCAGTTTTTATCTCAAAATAGAGCTTTAGTTTTTTTCAACTCATCATTAGATGTTGAGTTTAGAAAGTTAACAAATTGAAATTGATAATTGATTTGAAGTTGACTGCTTTTTCTGATTGTGCATGATTTAATATGAATTAATCTAATAAATGAAGTGATTTATTTTTCACTTAACTAATTTTAAATTAAAACAATTGATTTATGGGTTAATCAATTATTAAATCAAACTTTTATCCAAAAACTATATTATTAAAGATTGACAATTGACTTTAATTAATTAAATAAAAATTTAATCAATTAAATAAAAATTTAATCAATTAGTCATAAGATTTTTGATTTATCGTCAAAATGAAATAATATAATTTAGGAATAATTAAATTAAATTAAATTAAATAATTAAGTGATAGTATTAAATCTAATTAATTAAATATTCAAAATATTCAATTAATCAAACTTTAGGATAAATAAGATTTATCACCAAATAATGATTAAATTAAAGATAATTATGATAAATAGGAATATTGCTATGAATATTCCCCGATGCAGAATTTAGGATAAAATCAATTAGGATTCGATGATGTGCAGATGTGCCTTAGGTTAGGACTTTGATGTCAATTTCGTTCGATTTGAAGATGTAGGAGGTTAATGAACCTATAGCCCATTTTTGGGGTATTACATTTTGCCCCTCTTTGAATCATTGTGCAAGGCATAGTGGTTCAAAGAATAGTTTGTGTTTGATATACGTATGAAACTGATTTGATTTGAAAGATTGACCAATTCTGAGATAGAAATCGATTGAAAGATTTAAAGATATAAGATTTGAAGATTCAAGATTTAAGATTTAGGTCCTAAATGACCAAAGATAATGTTAACTATAGCAACAATGAACCGATGATTATGAAAAAGTGTCAAAAGGCCTAATTTTGAACCTTATGATTGTGAAGAAGTGAGTGAATGATTCCAGACCTTAATGTCATTGTATGAATCATATTGGTATCACATCTTGAATCCATCATTTACGAAGAACCAAGGAAATAACACTAATGAGCTGATGGTTATGAAAAGCAGATACAGTTTACAAGATAGATTAGGATACCAGATTGATATGGATCTTGATAAATTTGATATGCCCCAAGCAATGATAGATTTGCCCCAAGAAATGAGGACTTTTGATGAGTCAGCAACTAGATGTGGTTGTTGTCTTGATTACTGAGGAAAGATTGATTACATATTTAGATTTACAGACTTGAATGATGTGCAATACCATGCCCCCTTTGGGATTAAAATTGAAATCTGACAAGAAAAATTAGTGTTATAGTTTAGAAGCATGTTAATTGATTTGAGAAGTGGTTGTACACATCTGAGAATTCATTTTGCATCATTTTAGAGGTCTAGAAGACCAAGTTTGACTAGGTTTGACCATGAGTTGACCATGGTTGACCAAGTTGAAATTTTGATAGTTTGATGTAAGATAGTTAGTTAAGTTGAATACTGGATTTCTATGATGATTGAAGGTTGATTCTGAAAGCAGTTGACAATATAAACGATATCAGATTTTGATTTTGATCCTGAAAAAGGATTCTACATGCTATTTTGTTGGATGGACCTTTGTGTAAGATTTAGCTTGTGCATTAAGATGTCTAGCATTTTTTTTTTGAAGAATCATTTAAGTGTGCAAGCAATTTGTGAGATCATGCAAAGTGCAAAATGCAAAGATGCAAAATGAAATGCAAACCTAGGACCTAGTCACTGATCATGTGTCGATTTGTTGTCATCATTGAACTTTTAGGTAACCGGATAAATCAATACAATTCCCACTAGTTATGAAACCATAGACATATGAATATCGATTTGTATGCATAGGAATCAATACAACACCCACTGGTTAGGCAACCATGGACATATGAATATGGATTGTATTTTTGGAATGTCAGATTAGATATAAGCACCAAGGCACAAATGCCAGGATGACCTGAATATCATGTCCATTTTGATATAATAATTTGTATAAGCATCAAAACATAAATATTGTGATGACCTGAATATGCCTTGCATAACATACACATCAAATAATCAAGAGATCATTCTAAATCTAGTGTGAATTACCCGTAGTGACCCTTTATCGTTCACATCCTTAGGCAAAATTGTGTTTCATAGTAGGAGAAAGAACTTACTCAAAAAAACAATAGTTAGATCAAAATTCTTTGAATTTTTTGGGTATCAATGGTCGAGGTACTCATGGCCATCCAATTTGAGATAGAGGCTCTTATAGACGGACACCATTTCAATCCAGAATTTCCAAAGTTATTAGATTTTCACATACAAGCAAAAAACAAAAAAAAAGATTATACCCCCAGTCATCACTTTCTAAATCCTATAAAGGAAATCATCAAAGAGCTCAAAGGAACACAATATGCAAAAATCTCAATGTGAATCAGTAAGCATACAAGGAGATAAAAGCATGTAAAAAGCATAGATTGTTTTCAGTTTGATGTTTGATTGCGTTGTTGTAGATGCAAAATCCTTTTTGGAGATGAGACAGACTGACTGACTCAAATGAAGCTTCAAAGGACTCTGACAAGATATGACATGTCTAAGATACACTGGAGGTCATAGGATATGACATTGATAGCCCTCAAGTTTGAAACATTGATAGGATACAGACGCTTGAGTTGATTGGTGTACAGATCGACTTATTGAAAATAGGAATGCAGAAACAAACTGGGAAATATGTACAAACTAAAGAAAAACTAAAAGCTAAGAAATACCAAGATTACACTGATAGATGGATCATTTTGAAACAAGTGGCACTCGTTTGCCAAGTTTTCACCATCTTGGAAGAGATTCTATTTTTTCTACCAAGGTGCCTGTTTCCAGGTTTTCACCAAGGCACTTTTTTTTCCCTCCATTTTTTGTATTTTTTATTTTTTCAATTTTTTTGTACTTTTCATATTTTTTGATTTTTTTGCAAATCATCAAGGCACCCATTGCTAGGTTTTCACCAAGATGTTCATTTTTTTCAGGACTTTTTAAGATTTTTAAGATTTTTTCAGGATATTTTACCATAGACTAAATGCCTTAGGCGTAGAATTTCTTCAGATCGAGAACATTGATTGGTTCTCAGAGCTATTCTCCTTCAGTCATTGAGAGTTGATAGGCTTTAGAGCCAAAAGTAGTAGTGATAACAAAGGGACCCAGCCAGTTGGGTTCAAACTTCCCCTTGCGCTCTCTATGTGATTGATTTTTAGGATTCTCTCTTAAGACTAGATCACCAACCTGAAATTCTCTGTGTTTGAATTTCTTGTTGTAGCCTCTAGACATTCTCTTTTGATATATTTTGAGATGATCATATATTATTTGTCTGCACTCATCTAGTAGGTCAAGTTCTTGCAACCTAGACACTCTGTAGTAATCATCAGTTACTAGACCATGCATTCTGATTCTTAATGATGGTATTTCAACCTCAATAGGCAGTACTAATCAGTATGTATAAAGGATACCCTCAGATAGAATGGACATTGAACTCCCAAGAAAGATCACATCGTGTAGTCCCAATGTCTATCAAGGTGGAGAACAAGAGGGATTAAAAAGCTAGTGGAAGAGATGGAAGACAAGAGAATGAAGGAGAATGAAGGGAAGAAATCCTCAAGGGAAAAATCCTCAAGGGTACCCAAGCTAGGGAAAAATTGTCATGTAAAGCACATTTGGATAAGCAATGAAAGGCTAGCATAGGATAAGTCATAAAAGCATAATGCCAAAGAAGGAAAGAATGTAGTCCAAAGGAGTAGACATGTCAAGAGGTTTAAAAGAATCATGTTCTACTCTTTTTTTTATTAGATCAAGACCAAGGGGGAAAAGGATAGCGAAAGGCTAGAATGAATGGAGGAAAATAAATATGAAGCCTAAATAGGAAGGGAATGAAAGAAATATCATCGTAAGATAGCTCACAAGATAGCCAAATGTTCATGTATAGATCAACATTGTCAAGATCAAAGAGAGAAGATGGAATGGATGAAATATGTAGAAGAACTACACATGATGCATGATTGCTAGGTTTTCATCATGGTACTTATCCAAGGTGCCACAAGGGAGTGGTTTTCACCATAGGATGAATTTATTTCTCTTTACTTTTGCTACCAAGGCACCTATTTCCAGGTTTTCACCAAGGCACATTTTCAATTTTTTTAGAAGAAGGAAAAGCTTTTTAGATAATGCTCCTTGAAAGGATAAACCATGATCTACCAAGGATTCAAAATGATACACTCAAAGATGCTTATAGGGAAAGGGAGATGGAAGAGAAAAATGGAGGATAAGGTTTTATGTAAAGCAAGCGAGGTTGGAAGATAGGAGGAATAGGAAAATGAGAAAAAAGGATAGAAGGTAGAAGGATAATGAATGAAAGGATTGTGAAAGGGTAGATGGAAAGGAAGGCAAGATAAACATCAACACACACCTTGAAGGGTGGCAAGAGAATGGAGGAAATGTGAATGAAGGAATACGTGAAGGAATATGGTGAATGGATAGCAAAGGTTGTGGTTTAGGTGCATGGAATGGAAGAATGTTTTTGGAAGAAGATGAAGTGGAAGTCTTTGGAAGCTTGAATGTCAACTTCACTTGTTGTTCAACACCAGACTCTTTCAAGAGAGATTTTGGAATCCATATAGCCATAGGCTTTTCATTTCTTTTTGATGATCTAGAGAGATTATTTTTAATGATGGATTTTGGAACCCATAGTTGTCTTGTAATTTTTTTCTTAGATATCTCTTTTGACTTTATGCCTCCATGTTGATTAGAGGAGACAAGGTGATCTTCTTTTTTTGATGGATTCTTTTATTGCTTCTTTTTTTTGTATTGAACATTCAAGTTACTTCCAAAGAACTTGGTACTTGTGGAAGAAGAAGGAGGATATGACTGGTTTAGATGGGTGGGTGGATGAAAAGGATTCAAGGGTATGCATCTATGTTGATCTTGAGGAAAGATGGGAGATGGAGGGATGTAAGGACCTAAGATGGATGGAAAATTAGGAGAGTTAGGAGGGGAAAGTGAAGGGACATAAGGACCCAAGATGGAAGGTAGATGTGAAGCTCTTAGTATTTGTGGAAGAGGTCCAAGGATGGATGTGGAAGATGCAAAAGGATAATCAACAAGTTCATCAATATTTATATGACAACCAAGGACATCAGGACCTTTAGAGTGAGCATTAGGATTTTCAATAGAATCGTGGACATCTTGAATATGAGAACCTTCTTTGATAGGATTGTTCAAAGCTTGCAAAGACTTGGGAAGAGTAGGAAGTGGAAATGAACATGGAGCGGTAGAATAAGAAGATGAAAGACTTTGATCTTGACAAGGATCTTTGGATGGCATACGTGTATAATTTTTATCTTGATTTTCAATAGGCTTAACATTTGAAGTAACAACACCATTTTTACCAACCTTAATGGAAGTATCATCTTTGGAAAGTGTAAGTTTAGTAAGGTTATTTTGATTTTCAATAAGCTCAACGGTGTAAGTAGTAACTTGATCTTGCTTAGGAGAAGACTCAAGATAGGGTGGAATGAATGAGAAAGGGCACGAGGGATCAAAAGAACCATGAAATGGATAAGAGACATCATGAAAAGGATTGGATGACATGAAGGTTTCTTGATCTTGATCTTTCTTTATGTTCTTTTCTTTATCATTTTTAGTGTCCTCTTGACATGGAGCCACTTCTAAGGACAAGGAAGCATGTTGGAATTGTATGGAAGAATTTGGAAGAGATGGTGAAGGACTAGATGAAGTAGGAATTATAGCGTATAAAGGCTTAGGCTCTTTAGGTTTAGAATTATTGAAAGTATTTGCAGCCAAGTGAAGGTTAGCTTGAGTTTATTTAAGAGGTAGCCCTTGAGGATAACTATAGGAAACTACATGAAAAGTATTAGGACCTTTGGTGGATGAAGGACTTGTGAAAGATTTGAAAGACTTGGAAGCTTTAGGAAATGTATGGGCATTGGAGGAAGTAGGGGATGGAAGGGAACCATCACAAGAAAAAGGTTTAGCATTAACATGATCTTTCTTGAGAGTATAATCTTTATTTTCAGCATGAGAATTCTTAGAGGAGAGATCCTTATAGTATTGATGTTTATAATCAACATGGTAAGCTTTCTCTTCCTCAAGTGAAGTAGATGTATCATCTAGGTATTGCTCACAAAAATCATCAAAGTTTCTTTCAAAATCAAAATCATATGGATCACCATCATGATCTTTCCAATGTGATGTCCCATTTTCAGTAAGCACAAGCACACGACGAGGATGACTCTTACGAACAAAGGTGTCATAGGTATCATTATATCATCTGCCATCATAGTCATCATAGTCTTCAAAGATGGGCATGTCACTCTCCATGGAAGAGGTATCAAAAGGGTTATCACGTTGCTCATTATGATATGTCTTGAGAAGAGAAGTAAGGCTCTTGGGAGAATTAGACGAGGAACGAGATCATGGAGAAGAGGAAGGTGAAGACCTAGTAGAGGAAGAAGACGTGGATGATGAGGAATGATGAGAAGACTTAGAATATAAAAGATGTTTGGAAGAAGAAGGTCATGACATGACCATGTGTATGATCCTAGCAAAGGCATCTGATTCAATCAATTTTTCCTTTATTTTCATCATAAATTTATCACTCATGGACTTTTTGGAATAATACTCTTCGAATTGAGCAATGAGTTCGAAATCATCCATTTTCAATAGAGGTTCCACAACAAGATAGCTAAAATTCATGGTTTTGGAAGAGGAGGAATCAAGCATGGAAGTGATAGAAGAGATGAATAGAAGAAAGAAGACTAGATAATAAGAGGAAAAGAATCAAGAAGCTGTGAAGAGTTTTAGGAAGAAGAGGAAGAAGCATGAAGGAAGAGGAGAAAGGATGGAAATGGGAGACTAGGAAGACATGAGAGATGTGGAAGAAAGAAGACCAAGAGTCATTTTGTGCAAATTGATACCATTTAGGTTCATTTGGATGTTGAGCAACATGTCATAGCACCTAAGATCTGACCTGGGTTGACTAAGGAAGACTAGAAATGACAAGAATCAGCTCGTTATTTTGACATAATTTGGAAGTTGTTGCAAATTGGATTTCTAACAAATCTGGAAGGTTTCAAACAACTTTGACTTTGGCTTTGATTCAAGTTTTGAAATTTTAGGATAACTTTTGACACCAGAAAGAATTTTTGCTTAGATTTGTAATTTTTCAATTTTTCAGTATTAGATTGTAAATTTTTCTGTCCAAGTTTGAAGATCTATGTAATAATCTATCTCAAACAACCAAGTAGATATCAAGCACACAAAACAGCAAGCAAGGGAAGAAAGAAATCATCTGAAAACAATGAACAAGGGAAAAAGAAACCTTGCGCATGAACAAGAAATAATGACTTAATGTGCTAATCCCTAGGAATGCTACTTGTGTATGTTCTAAAAAGTTTTTCAATAATGCACACAGTCCTAGAAAATGAAAAATTTGGCCTCGCTAGGGTTTGTAGTAATGGTCTGACTCTGCAACTTTTGTGATCTCAAGAGGGTGAACTCTAATCTAGGTGCACTAGGGTTTTGACGTAGTCCTAGAATTTAATCAATCAGGAGCTTCTAGGGAGATCTGACAGCCCAATAAGAGACAACACCTGTGAAGATTTCCTCCACAAGGACATTTATATAGTAGTCGTTGCTACCATGGAGAAAATGGCTATTACCACTTGAGGTTCCATCCACATGGTTGACCCAATTAAGGGAATGTCTACTACGGTTAACCCTCTCTAAAGGCGACTCACAACAGATACCACAGGGGGACTAGATCAGATTCAAGGATCTGGGTTTCTAGTACTATCTAAAAAGGAAGTACAACATAATCCCCTAGCTTCTTCACTTCACCAAAAAAAAATAGAAAAATTAATCTGACACACTAAGACTGAAATTATCTCACCAAGATCTGTGAAGTCAACAACTTATGGTCTATCAACCTCTCCGGAGAGAGAATGTATCAATCAAAAGCTGAGGAGTACAAACCCAGTAGAATGCAAGACAATCTTAGTATCCTCCCTACCTACAAGGGGATCCTTCCTCAAGAAGAGCTTCACATGTGTGAACAAGGAAATGAAGCCAACTCTCTCGAAATCATCGACAAATAGTGTTCATAGGGCCTAATTACTAAGTGTAACAGATATGCAAAAAACAAATCTATGTTCGTTTTAGAGCCCAAAACTGAAGTGTGAATTATGAAAGCTATAAAGGCACTCAAGCTTGAAACAAGAGAGTTTGTTTTATGTCCCAAAATAAAGTGTTATCAGATGTAACATAATACCTAAGTTCCTCTCAACGTGCTTAGTAGATTTTACCTATTTAAGCAATTTTTGAGCATTTGTCTTCTATCTTTTGTACCCAGAAGACGTACCTACACCTGCACCTGCAAACCACTATTATGAAAAACTTACCTATTCTTGTAAATGAAACCCACTTTTATAAAAATACATACAAAAAAAAAAACAACTTGTCAACCCCACGTGGTAGAAAATCAGGTTAGTCAAAGATAATATGTCATTTGATAATCGAAAAACCTGTTGTCATAAAAAATCAGATTCTAACAAGTCTGTACTAAATCAATAATAACTTTTTCAACTCAAAACAAAATTAATCCAAACCAATGGAAAATGAAAGATAACTCAAATAAATTTCCAAAAATATAAATTTTGGATCTGTATCATGTCATATGTGCATGTACCAATAAAAACATCAGTCAAATTTCATAAATTCAGGTTCAGACCATTCTTCACTAAAATGATCATAACTTTTGCAAATCAAAACAAAATTAATCCAAACCAATGGAAAATGAAAGTTAACTCAAATACATTTCTAGAAATATAAATTTAGGATCTGTATCATGTCATATGTGCATGTACTAATAAAAACATCAGTCAAATTTCATAAAATCAGGTTTAGACTAGTCTTCACTAAAATGATCATAACTTTTGAAAATCAAAACAAAATTAATCCAAACCAAAGGAAAATGAATGCTAACTCAAATAAATTTCCAGAAATATAAATTTTGGATCTGTATAATGTCATATGTGCATGTATAAATAAAAACATCAGTCAGATTTTTGGAAAAATAGCCCAGAAATCTATCACAAAACTCACAAAAATTAACCTTGTGGTCATGGGTTCAAGAAAAATGATAGAAATTTGATAGAATAGAATGGAAACCCATTTCAGGGCCCCACGGTGGGTGCTAGAAATGTGTGTGTGAATTTTGTACCTAGCTGTAGACACAACACTTCAGTAAAACATTAGAGTTTAGCAAAAACCAAAATCTACAAGTAATTGAAACTATGCTAACTAGGCGATTTACTACCTTCTAGTAGGTGCGAGTATGATGTTCTCAAATTGAAATCAAGATCAGTGACAATGCAACACCTAAATGAAAGATTTAAGATGATGAAAGGAATGAAATATGAATGCAAATTAATCTATATTTTTGTATTTTCTATGCAATAAGAATGAGAAACTATATGAATCTAAGCTATAATGTATGAAATTGAGTTTGAATGTAGATTTAATCTAAGAAATGCTATGAATGCATATGAAAATCTATGATATGAAACTATGGATGTTCAAAACAATAAATAAAAATCTCACAATAGCCTTGATTCGCAAAAGATTGATTCTTCAATCATGAATTCGTCAGAGTGAGGATGAAATTTTGAGGTGTTGATTGTGAAGAGCCGAGCCTTGATTTTATAGAAATCCAGGGCTTTGAGGATGCAAGAGAAAAGGCATATATCACCCTTGATAAACTCAGGTTGATTTTTGAGTTAACAAGAAATTAAGAATAAATAAACTCATAAAATCATGCAAAAGTAGTTTTTATCTCAAAATAGAGCTTTAGTTTTTTTCAACTCATCATTAGATGTTGAGTTTAGAAAGCTAACAAATTGAAATTGGTAATTTATTTAAAGTTGACTTCTTTTTCTGATTGTGCATGATTTAATATCAATTAATTTAATAAATAAAGTGATTTATTTTCCATTTAACTGATTTTGAATTAAAATAATTGATTTATGGGTTAATCAATTATTAAATCAAACTTTTATCCAAAAACTATATTATTAAAGATTGACAATTGACTTTAATTAATTAAATAAGAATTTAATCAATTAGTCATAACATTTTTGATTTATGGTCAAAATGAAATACTATAATTTAGGAATAATTTAATTAAATTCAATTAAATAATTATGTGGCAGTATTAAATCTAATTAATTAAATATTTAGAATATTTAATTAATCAAACTTTAGGATAAATAAGATTTATCACCAAATACTGATTAAATTAAAGATACTTATGATAAATAAGATTATTGCTAGGAATATTCTCCGATGCAGAATTTATGATAAAATCAATTAGGATTCGATGATGTGCAGATGTGCCTTAGGTTAGGACTTTGATGTCAATTTCGTTCGATTTGAAGATGTAGGAGGTTAATGAACCTATAGCCCATTTTTAGGGTATTACAACAACCCTAGAATTTTATCACAAATCTTAGAGGTTCCTATGAATTCAATCTTATTGTGTATGTATTCCTTGATGTCTTCAACATGAAGAACACCAACTAGAGTGTGTGAAAACACACCTTCTTGATCCTATTTAGTAGATTTGAAGGGATGGTTCTTCAATTTATACCTATTCCTCTCAAGTACATTGAAGAGCTTAGGTGTATCCATACTGATTACTTAGTTACTACAATTGACAAAGATTTCTTGAGATAATTAAAAATGTATGGTGAAAATGTGACCACACTTCTATGAATCCTTACATGCAAGAAAACTCAACAATGAGCCCTCACAAATCGATCCATAGCTCTTTATGCATGGAGTTCCAAGATTTGTAAAATTGCTCTCAGCTAGAGCTATAAACTCATGACCTTGCTAGTCAACCACACAATGAGAGATTCCAAATCAAAGACAAGGAAAACAATGCCAATATCTCTAATGAAATGAATATGAATGCAATGCAATGCAAAGTAATCTATGAGAATGAAAGATGCAAGCTATGCTATGAAAGGAAAATACAAGTGTTACAAATCCTCCTATTAAGCTATGTGAGATTAATCTATCGCATAAAGGAAATCTATACTAAAAATGCTATTATTATGCAACTATGATGTAAGAAAACAAGCTAAATAAAATGCAACAACAATGTCTTCAAAGTTTGAATGCAAGAATGTCTTCAAAGAGCTCCAAATGACCTAGAAAACCTACAGCATAACATTAGCATAAAAACCTAAGATATGAAAATGAGGAAGAGAGCTCTTCTTTTATAGAGAATGAGAATCAATGGATGATCGAGATTAAGAGGCAAAAGACTTAATCAACGATGGAGAAAAATAGAAGCTTGATCCTTGTGCACAAATATCCGCCAATAGGAAAATAAGAGTTGACTTTAGTGTCCATATGAGACAAAAAATACTTTTTCTCTTTTTATAAAATAAGAATAATGCTTTATTTGTGCAACTTAGGATAAGAAGAAAAGTGGAGATTTTTTATTTAAATAAAAGAGGAGGAAATTCCTTTTAATTAAATAAAGACTTAGGATAAAGTGATTTTATTATTTAATTAAAAGAGATTTTTAATTAATTAAAAGGGAGCATGTTCTCTTAATTAAATAAGATTTTTATTTTTATTTATTTTTTTAAATTAAATAAAGCTCAAACCTTAGGAAATATTGAATTGATTATGATTTGATCAAAGAAATTGATATAATTGATATTATTGATTTAGGGATTTGATAAATTGCAGAAATGGGGCCCAAGGTCTAGGTGACCATTTTAGGGTGCATACATTTGCCCCTCTTTGACTAATGTGTGATCATTTTGGGAACACATGCAGTCAAAGAAGAATTGAAATGTGAGATCGATTTGGGATCACAAAACAACTCAAATGTGTGTTCATTTTGGGAACACATCAGGACAAAGATAAACAAAAAGATGAAAGACAAGACCAACATTGTCGCTGCTAGGTGCAAATCAAGCCTTAGACAAAACTATCGCCATCGCTGCTAGGCAATAATCAAGTCTGAAAAATAGGAGATAAAAATTGAAAGACAAAATCACCACCATTGCTGCTAGGTGATAATCAAGTCTAAAAATAAGAATCTCAAGTTGAACTGAATGATAAAGCTGAATCAAAGATTAAAGCTGATAGGTACTGCCCCTTCAAAATTGAAATCAAAATCAGATAGAAGAGAACAACAAATTGATAAACTTGATCAAGTCACAATAAATCATAATCAAAGGATGGAGCATGATAGGATAACCATCAAACAATGAAGATATGCCCCAGGTTGACGAGGTTTGGCTGAAAAAGATATAGGATAAAGAGTAAGTCAAACTTCAGAGAGAGGAGGCGGAAGGGGTGAATGAAAGACTAGAAGTTTGGAAGACATGGAAAGGAAGAAATTCCATCAAAGATCAAAGAATTATGCCTCAAAAGGTCAGTCAACTGCGTAGAAGAATGAGAAAACTTGGAAATGTGACTCAGATTTCAATTTCAAGTCCAAAAATGGATCGAAAATGATGTGATATGAAAGACCAGAAATGAAAGATATGATCAAGAAGAATCAGAAAATGAGCACAGTTGACCAACTAGTCCGTAGATGATAAAAAAAAGAGCTCTCTCCATATGAAAGATGCATAAACTAAACTATGATGAACCTAAGAATGCAATCTACTATGAAAGTGGTTGACTTGCAAGGTCACAACGCCTATAAACATCTAATTATCATCATTGAGTGTTATTTGTAGTGTTGTAAGATCATACAATGTACACTACCATAACTATGTGGATATGAATATGATCTTTATCAGATAGAAATGTGGGAATCTCACCTAGGCATCAAAGACGGTGAGATTATGCTTGTATCAAGACATATGAAAGTCAGGATAGCTAGAAGCATGCACTCATAAAATAGTCAAAGATAATATCTTGTCAATCCCTAGTGTCAAGTAAGACCAGCATAAATGCGCATGACAGTTAGGATCAATGAAATATACCCACAAGAAGATAAAGAAAGAAAACATGTTCTCATACCCTCAGTCTTCTAGCTATGCATCATTGAAAACTTCTCAAGGAGAGACCACTCATCAAAGAAATCTTCATAAATAGCACACAAAGAAAAATAAAGTCAACATATCTCAAGCGAGTTGATTGTTTAAGTGCGTGTGTGTAGATCATAGAGTCAAACTTTGAGGATTAAATTTGCTAATGAGCGATATTGCATCATACTTAGACTGGTGGGTAAGACATCTGATAAGTGTTGAGAAACACTCGACGCTAGGGTAGTGTTGAAAAACACAATTTGGGGTGGTGTTGAAAAACACCTGTTTGTGAAATGCCCCAAGAGACAAATGCACCCAAAGGACCTTTGCTAATAGTTATGCCCCCTAGACAAAATAAAGAGCAGTTCCAGACCAAGTCAAATAGGGTCAAGGCATGATGGAAAATAGCTAAGTGTCGAGGACGCATGCTAAGAAATAGGGGTGCCAAAGGCCTCAAGTAGCACCTATTTTCAGGTTTTCACCACTTGGATTTATTGCAATTTTTTCTTTTTTTACTTTTTTTGTATTTTTCCTACAAGGCGCCTGTTTCAAGTTTTCACCAAGGCACTTTTTCTATTTTTTTTTTTTTGAATTTTTAATTTTTTAAAATTTTTTTTGTATTTTTTTAGGACTGTATATGCTTTTTAGGATTTTTTTAGTATCATATATGAATTTTTTTGGTATTTTTTTCAGGACCAATAAGATACATACAAAGGATGCCCCCAGATAGAACGGGCATTAAACTCATGAGCAAGATCACATCGTGTAGTCCCAATGTCTAGGAAGGTGAGGGAAAAGATGGATGAGCAAGCTGGTGAATGAAATGGAGGAAAGGAGGATGAAGGTGAATGGAGGGAAGAAATCCTTAAGGTCAAAACTCCTCAAGAGTACCCCAGCTAGGAAAAAAAAATGTCATGTAAAGCACATTTAGACAAGCAATGAAAAGCCAACATAGGATAAGCCTCAAAAGCATAATGCAAAAGAAGGAAAGGATGCAGTCCAAAGGAGTAGACATGTCAAGAGGCTTCATAGCATCGTGTTTTACTCTTTTTTATTAGATCAAGACCAAGGGGGAAAAGGATAGTGAAAGGCTAGAATGAATAGAGGAAAATAAAAGTGAAGGCTAAAAATGAATGGAATGAAAGTAAGATCATCATAAGATAGCCCACAAGATAGCCAAATATTTGTGTATAGGCCAAGATTGTCAAGATCAAAGATGAGAAGATGGAATGGATGAAACATGTAGAAGAACTACGCATGATGCCTGATTACCAGGTTTTCATCACGATACTTATCCAAGGCACCACAAGGGAGTGGTTTTCACCATAGGATGAATTTATTTCTCTTTACTTTTGCTACTAAGGTGCCTGTTTCCAGGTTTCCACCAAGGTGCAGGTTTTCAGGTTTCAATTTTTTTCATTTTTTTTCTTTTTCTTTTTTTTCTTTTTCTATTTTTTGGAAGAAGGCAATCTTTTTAGATAATGCTCCTTGAAAGGATAAACCATAATATTCAAAGGATTCAAAATGATATGCTCAAAGATGCTGATAGGGAAAGGAAGATGGAAGAGAAAATGGAAGATAAGGTTTTATGTAAAGTGAGTGAGGTTGGAAGATAGGAGGAATAGGCAAATGAAGAAAAATGATAGAAGGTAGAAGGATAATGAATGGAAGGATTGTGAAAGGGTAGATGAAAAGGAAGGCAAGATCAACATCAACACACACCTTGAAGGGTGGTGAGAGGGTGGAGAAAACTTGAATGAAGGAATTCATGAAGGAATATGGTGAATATTTAGCAGAGGTTGCGGTTTAGGTGTATGGAATGGAAGAATGTTTTTGGAAGAAGATGAAGTGGAAGCCTTTGGAAGCTTGAATGTCAACTTCACTTTTTGTTCAACTTTAGAATCTTTCAAGAGAGACTTTGGAATCCATATAGCCTTAGGATTTTCATTTCTTTTTGATGATTTAGAGAGAATATCTTCAATGATGGATTTTAGAACCCATACTTGTGTTGCAATTTTCTTCTTAGATATCTCTTTTGACTTTATATATCCATGTTGATTAGAGGGGACATGGTGATCTTCTTTTTTTGATGGATTCTTGTATTGCTTCTTTTTCTTATATTGAACATTCAAGTTACTTCCAAAAGACTTGGTACTTGTGGAAGAAGAAGGAGGATATGACTGGTTTAGATGGGTAGGTGGATGAAAAGGATTCAAGGGTATGTATCTATGTTGATCTTGAGGAAAGATAGGAGATGGAGGGAAGTAAGGACCCAAGATGGATGATGAATTAGGATAATTAGGAGGGGAAAGTGAAGGGACATAAGGACCCAAGATGGAAGGAAGACATGAAGCCCTTAGCAGCGGTGGAAGAGGTCGAAGGATGGAAGTGGAAGATGCAAAAGGATAATCAATAAGTTCATCAACATTTATATCACAACCAAGGATATTAGCATCTTTAGAGTGAGCATTATAATTTTCAACAGGATCATGCACATCTTAAATAAGAGCAGTTTCTTTGATAGGATCATTCAAAGCTTGCGAAGACTTCGAAAGAGTAGAAAGCGGAAGTGAACATGGAGTGGTAGAACAAGAAGATAGAAGACTTTGATCTTGACAAGTAGCTTTGGATAGCATAAGCACATCATTTTTTTTTGGATTTTCAATAGGCTCAACATTGGAAGTAGCAGCACTATTTTCAATAACTTTAATGGAAGTATCATCTTCAGAAGAAGTAAGTGTAGTAAGGTTATTTTGATTGTCCATAAGCTTAACAGTGTAAGTAGTAGCTTGATTTTGCTTAGGAGAAGACTTAAGACATGGTGGAATGAATGAGGAAGGACGTAAAGGATTGAAAGATCCATGAAATGAATGAGAGATATTATGAACAGGATTGGATGACATGGAGGGTTCTTGATCTTGATCTTTCTTTATGTTCTTTTCTTTATCATTTTTAGAGTCCTCTTGACATGGAGCCACTTCTAAAGACAAAGAAGTAGATTGGGATTGTATGGAAGACTTTGGAAGAGATGGTGAAGGACTAACTGAAGTAGGCATTATAACACATGAAGACTTAGGCTCTTTAGGTTTAGCATTTTTAAAAGTATTCGCAACCAAGTGAAGGTTAGCTTGAGTTTCTTTAAGAGGTAGCCCTTGAGGATAACTATAGGGAACTACATGAAAAGTATTAGGATCTTTGTTGGATGAAAAATTTGTGAAAGATTTGGAAGACTTGGAAGCTTTAGGAGATGTATGGGCATTGGAGGAAGTAGGGGATGGAAGGGAACCATCACAAGACAAAGGTTCAACATTAACATGATCTTACTTGAGAATGTCATCTTTATTTTCAGCATGAATGTTCTTAGAGGAAGGATTCTTATAATATTTATGTTTCAAATCAGCACGGTGCATTTTATATTCCTCAATAGTAGTAGCTGGATTATAATCAAGGTATTGTTAACAAAACTCATCAAAGTTTCTTTCAAAATCTAAATCATATGGAACACCATCACAATCTTTCCAATATGAGGACCCATTTCTAGTAAGCACAAGGACATGATGAGGATGACTCTTATGAATAGAAGCATCATAGGTATGGCTATATTGTCCATCTTCATAGTCATCATAGTCATCAAAGGTGGGTGCGTCACTCTTCATGGAAGAGGTATCATAAGGACTATCAAATTTCTCATTATGGTATGTCTTGTGAAGAGAAGTAAGACTCTTTGAAGAAGTAGAAGAAGAATGAGATCGTGAAGAAGAGGAAATTGAAGACTTAGTGTAGGAAGAGGACTTGGATAATGAGGAATTTGAATAATGTTTAGAAAAGTCATGATAAGATTTGAAAGATGAAGAATGTGAATAGTGTTTGGAAGAATCGTGATAAGATTTAGAATGTGAGGAATGATGAGAAGATTTAGAAGATGAATAATATTTGGATGAGATCATGAGTATGATTCTAGCAAAGGTGTCTGATTTAATAGATTTTTCTTTTATTGTTGTCATAAATTCGTCACTCATGAGAATTTTGGAGGAAAAATATTTTTCAAATACATCAATGAGCTCAAGATCATCTATTCTTAATAAAGGTTCCAAAACTAGATAGTCAAGATTCATGGTTATAAAAGAGGAGGAATCAAGCATGGAAGAAATGAATAGATGAATAGAAGAAGGTAGACTAGATAGTAAGAGGAAAAGAATCAAGAAGAAGAAGAAGAATTTCCCATGGGAATAGAAGACTTTAGAAGAACATGGAAAATGGAGAAGAAAGAAGAAGACTAAGATTCATCTTATGTAATTGATACCATAACGTTCATTGAGATGTTGAGCAACATGACAACACCTAGGATCTGAGATCTAGACTGACCAAGGAAGACCAAGCTTCTAAGGAGAACCCGCTAGGACGGAACTTAGTTTTAGTATTCCAATTAGATTTTTAAAAAGATTTCACAATGATGATCAAGCACATAGAATAGCAACCAAGGAGTTCAAGAAAATAGTCTTCAAGCAATGGGCAAGGGACAAAGCAACCTTGCGCATGAACAGAGATAGTGACTTAGTATTATTTTCCCTAAAGACTCTACTTGTGTATGTTCTTGAAAATGTTTTAGCAGGCACATAGAACACAACAACACCTTAACAAGCTATTTAAAAAGATATACATGGCTTTCTAAAAGGATTCCTCGATATACGCAAGGTACGTGAGGGCCAAATCCGTAGATGAGAAGAATCCAAAATCACACAGCCAGGGGGAGACGGTAACCCAAATCTCCTCCTTCACTTCTCAAAGGTATAAAGTTCTTTGAGGCTTAGCCAAGAGTGATATCAAACTCAATTCCCAAGAGAGATGTCTTTCGATTCACCACCTTCTATTTATACTCCGCCAGAACACGGGAGTTAAGGTCATCCCTTGAGGTGGTGTGTCCCCAAGCAGGCCTTCTAAAAATAAAATTAAGTAATTCACTATCAAAAATATTAAAGAACTAAAGGTGGAACACTTAACTCTTCAAGTAAATGTGAAGTGAGTCCAAAAGTGGAACATTTAACTCTTCAAGTGAATGTGAAGCGAGTCCAAAAGTGGAACATTTAACTCTTCAAGTGAATGTGAAGTGAGTCCACAAGGTGGAACATTTAACTCCTCACACAAACTCAAAGTGAGTCCAAAAGTGGAACATTTAACTCCTCACATAAACTCAAAGTGAGTCAAAAAGTGAAACATTTAACTCCTCACACAAACTCAAAGTGAGTCCACACCTTAGAAAACTAATTAGATCAAGAAAGCATAAAAAGTGGGAAACTTTGTGGAACACTTAACACTCTTTTCAAGTAGACCCCTCCCCTATGTATGAATGCTGACCTTGCATCCAAAGGGTGGTAATGAGGGGTGATTAGAAATAAGTGAGTCCAACACCCAATTTAGCTAACAAGATCAATCAAAAGTAATCTAAAATTGCTTATCAATACTACTCACAAATGACAAAGGGTTGACTCAATGAAATATTTAACTTTCCAAGCAAACATAGAGTGAGTCCACAAAGTGGTGCATTTAACTCCCTATGTAAACAATGAATGAATCCATGCCCTCAATCACTCAATGAGATATTTGATATTGGAACCAAGAATTACTTAAGGTTTAAACACAAGCATTCACTTACACAAACTTGTATTAAAGCAAATCTATGTTCATTCATTTCCCATTAAGAGCATCAATTGAAATGTGTTCTATGAAAGCATGTAAACACTCAAGCCAAAAACATGAGAGATTCAATTTTAATTCCAAAATCCAAATTTTGTAGAGATGAAACAAAGTACCTCAAGTCCAATGCTTTGTTTTAAGCATTTTCCATGAAAGCAAGAGCACCTTCAAATGAACAAGACAAGAAAATAAGCAAACAAGATATGCAATGTATATCTAACTTATGCAAACCCTAGGGTTAGATCTAAAAATCAATTTTTAGGAGAAATAATAGCTAGAAAATAATCCAAATGACAACTCACATCATGCATTGAACCATGTGAAAAATAAGTGCATGCTAATCATCAAATACCCTTTTTTTAATTTTGATTTTTGACCTTGTTAACAAGATTGGACTTATACAACATGAATTCAGACCCTAAACCAAAAATGTAGAAAAGAGACCTCTATCAAAAAATAGAGAGCTTTCCAAAAAAGTCAAAATTTTAGCAAGATCGTTTCATTTGTGCCCTAGAGAGCTATTTTCCCAAAATAGACTAGTTTTTATAAATCAACAAAATGAGCTATGATATGACCTCTAAATTAAAAACACAATGAATGGACCCATTGTATAATTTCAAGACCTTTCCAGAAATGTAAAAATTTCTGAAAAATATGTTTATTTGAATCAAAAATTGATTTTTTATGAAAAATAAAGAAAAAATCATAAAAAATAGATATTACCTCCAAAAATTTTGAAATTTTTTTTGGAGCTTTTCTAATATGTCATCAACTTGAAAAAAAAATTTTAGACCAAAAAACTCAGCCATTTGGGAGATATGATCAAATCTTTCAAATCTAGGGTTTTTCATCTCCAAACAAATCTCCACAAGGGTTAGCTCCAAAAATAATCAAAACCAGCATGCAAGAGGTGGGTTGCCCCATGGTGGGTGCCAAAAAATGTATGGTGAAAATGTGACCACACTTCTATGAATCCTTACATGCAAGAAAACTCAACAATGAGCCCTCACAAATCGATCCATAGCTCTCTATGCATGGAGTTGCAAGATTTGTAAAATTGCTCTCAGCTAGAGCTATAAACTCATGACCTTGCTAGTCAGCCACACAATGAGAGATTCCAAATCAAAGACAAGGGCAAAAATGCCAATATCTCTAATGAAATCAATATGAATGTAATGCAATGCAAAGTAATCTATGAGAATCAAAGATGCAAGCTATGCTATGAAAGAAAAATACAAGTGTTACAAATCCTCCTATTAAGCTATGTGAGATTAATCTATTGCATAAAGGAAATCTATACTAAAAATGCCATTATTATGAAACTATGATGTAAGAAAACAAGCTAAATAAAATCCAACAACAATGTCTTCAAAGCTTGAATGCAAGAATGTCTTCAAAGAGCTCCAAATGACCTAGAAAATCTACAGCATAACATTAACATAAAAACTTAAGATATGAAAATGAGGAAGAGAGCTCTTCTTTTATAGAGAATGAGAATCAATGGATGATTGAGATTAAGAGGCAAAAGACTTAATCAACGATGGAGAAAAATAGAAGCTTGATCCTTGTGCACAAATATCCTCCAATAGGAAAATAGGAGTTGACTTTAGTGTCCATATGAGAAAAAAAGTACTTTTTCTCTTTTTATAAAATAAGAATAATGCTTTATTTGTGCAACTTAGGATAAGAAGAAAAGTAGAGATTTTTTATTTAAATAAAAGGGGAGGAAATTCTTTTTAATTAAATAAAGGCTTAGGATAAAGTGATTTTATTATTTAATTAAAAGAGATTTTTAATTAATTAAAAAGGAGCATGTTCTCTTAATTAAATAAGATTTTTATTTTTATTTCTTTTTTAAAATTAAATAAGGCTCAAACCTTAGGAAATATTGAATTGATTATGATTTGATCAAGGAAATTGATATAATTGATATTATTGATTTAGGGATTTGATAAATTGCAGAAATGGGGCCCAAGGTCTAGGCGACCATTTTAGGGTGCATACAATAAATACCTAGCTTGTACGACTGTGTGAGGGTTTTGCAAACACTTCAAGCTCCAACTCCTACTCCAGACTCTTCAATGCCCTCTGATCTCCATAAAAATTATAGATAATTCGACCATAGTATTAACCTTATAAGAAAATTGGCACAAGTTCCAAAAAATACTCATAAAGCTGCAAGAAACCAGTGCTGGCTCAAACTAGTAGACATTCTCATAGACATCTCCAAAACTAATATGATCTTTTCCAAGATCAAACAACATAGTAACTAAGCTTCCTTCATGTTCACATAAATTAACTCATTCATATAGGGGCTCTCTATCTGACTAGTGTTAATCTGTCATGCCCCCCCTAAGGCATACATTTCCCATCATAAAGATGGTGAAACAATGCATCCTAGAAATAATTCAACAAGATTCTTAGGACTTGTGTGAGTGCTCACATTTTTCTTTTCATCTTTCTTAACCTCAAACTCTATAGATTCATTCTGTTTGACCCATTTATCCTTGAATTCTTCTTTCAACTCTACTATCTCTCTATCTTCTTTATTCAACTCTCTTTCTTTTGTGAGTGGTTTGAAGGAATTCTTGATTGGTCCTGTATATCTGCAATACTTCACTTCATGTCCATCATTATTACACTTGAAACATGTCACCTTCTTCTTAGGTTTCGATTGACTGTAATTAATTTGCAACTTGCAATACTTAGAAATATGACCAAAGTTATTGCATTTATAAAACACAATCTTTCTAGGCCTATAAATAGGTTTTTAAATTTCCTCAACTATCTTGTTAGCATCATCCTTACTAGAATTAGAAACATTATCTTGCATAGTATCATTTTCTTTACTTATTTCCTTATCCTAAGGTTGTCTAAGTTCAACATTTTTACTACATTCACCTTTTTCCATCTTTTCCTCATTCAAGCTTTTCTCTTTTATCTTCTTAAGGAAGTCATCCAAGTGTTCATATGTAGCTCTGCTAGATCTCATATCTAGTTTTCTACATTCTCTTATCTTGTGTCCATACAAGTAGCAATTAAAACAAAAACCAGTAAACTTGGGCTTAGGAATACCTTTTTTTAGTTTGTTTCTTTGATTGATCTTCATGGATACAATCCTTTTCATTGTCCTTGCAAGGAGGTATCTCAGGTTCTGCTATCACAACCTTAGATTATGAGTTCTTAGGTGAATCAAGGTTCACAAAAACTCTATCTTTCCTCTGATCAGGATTATCATTAGATCCTACTCCTGTCTAATATCCAACAGACTTCTACATGTCAATTTGTTCATCCAATTTCTATCTACTCTCATGAACTTTCTCTATGCAACCTTTAGTCTGATCAAGCTCACCAGTAATGGTGATGTATTATTTCTCTACCTTTTCATACTTTGTCTTTAATGTATTCAACTCTCTTTCCAGAGTTTGCATCCTATCCTTTGTACTTGATAGTTCATTTTGCAATTTTCCATTTACCTCTTTTTCAGTATTAAGTTTTTTCAACAGGTTCAATTTTGTAATCTCCAATTCATCCTTCAAGGAATCCCTTTCATGCTCCATCTACTCAATCTGATCTTGATCTGATAACTCTTCTTTTTGTGCTTCCATAAGATCATCTCTCAATTTTATCTCATGTTCAAGTTGTTGCTTAAACTTCTTGATAAAGTCATTTTCCTTCCTTAGCTTGTACTTTAGATCCACTCTATTTGCATTAGCAATGTCCACATCTACCAAGGCCATTTCATAATTCTTCTTCAAGTTTTAAAAATCCATCTTGATCTCCCCAAAGATGTTAAGCTTTTTCTTCAAGGGCTTGATTCTTTGATACCAATGGTTAGGATTTGGTAATACTGAGGGGGGGGGGGGGGGGGGGGGTGATTCAGTGTTACAATACTTTATCAAATTCTTAAAATTCTTAAGAAAAAAATAAAGATATAATAGAAAATGAATAATCGTGCAACAAAGATAAACATAGAAGAACTCATAACACCATATTTGTTTTTGAGGAAATTGTAGCCAAGGGAAAACCCCAGTGAGGATGGTACCCACAAAATTTTGCACTATGAATCTTGAAACCCTATTAGGAGTTATAGCCCTGTTAGGAGCTGATTAATACAATATACATAGATCCCTATTAGGGGATGTATATAATGAGATCCCTGAAAAAGAATTGACCCTGTTAGTAGTGTACAATAGGTGCAACAACACTTACAACAAATCTTTTGTGCTGAATACAAAGAGTTAACTAAGTATTCCTAGAAGAACTCCTCTTGTTCTCCTTCCTCTTGATCTCTTCTCTACCCTTTTGATGTCTTCACAATTCACATCTAGCATCCATCCATTTCATCTTCTCATTTTTCATACACTTTTACAAAAGTGTCTGTACACTTATACCCTGTTAGAAGTATAATTAAAAAATCTAGTCGACATTACTCTAGCTAAACATCATATTAATTCAAGTGAAATTGCATGCTTCATTGAAATCTTTAGTCGGCCTCAAATCCAGGATAGCATCCAAAAAATCTTTCCAAATTCTTACAAAGTCAGCCTCAATGATCGCTAATTTGTTATGCTCTATTTACTATCTTTGCATCTAATCAATTGACCATATCTCTATGCTCATTCAATACTAACACATGCGACCTCACACATGTGCTTATTGGTGTCCTTAAAGTATGTCATTAAGATTGCAAGCCTCAATATAACTTTTGTGAAGCTCGCTAATATTTTCTGTCAGACTGAGTTACTGGAGCAGTTTGTGGAATTAGGCATTTTTCCATTCAACAACTGCATTCAAACATATTGATCATATCCAATATGTGTGACCATACAAATGATAAGTGTTTCCATAAATGACAACATTACATATATATGCATGTGCATACATGTATATATGTGTGCATGTGCTGACCACTTACCAACACCTTGACATATTATAATATGAACATGAAATGCCCTACTACCAAGATATGGAAGAGAAACATATTGATATAATTTTTCTAGGATACATTCATTTATTTCAATTAAAACATGTGACTTTGGCCAAAGTATTTGAGAATATCTACAAGTTTATGTATTGATTCCATTAAATGTATGCATTGCATTATCTTCATCAACCAATTGTGCTTAGTAGAAATTAGTCATTTTTTGCATCATTGTTAGGGATGGTGTCATGTTGTGAGAGTATTCAGACTTAATTTTTTTTTTTTGTAGGACCGTAGTTTTCAATCAAAGAGATTGTTAGGAATTTTGTAAGTTACCACAATTAGATATAGCAAGAGAAACAAATGGATTTTTGATCCATGAAGAATGACAACCAAAATATAATGTCATTGGCAACAAGTTTGAGATGGCAAGAAGAAGCTAATGGCTCTTATAGGGTATTGATTTATCCATGTTTAAAGGATGAGATTGATTTGATTGAAGAGGGTAAGTTGGAAATCAATGCATATATGTTCTCTAACATCATTAAAGAATTTTTTTCAAGTATTGATGCCAAGATAGTACTGCCTAAATCACAAAACTTTGACCATGACAAGGTTTTGGTTTTTGAGGAGGAAAAGGAGGAAAAATTTGTTTTGCAAAATGAAGAAGTTAACATACACAAGGTTCCCAGTCAAGATGAACATGGTATCAAATTAAAACTCCTATTTCAATAAGAGAGCTTTCATAAAGTCAAAATAAATCCTCTCATGTTGAAAAGTATTTAAGATTTTAAAGAAGACTATTTTTGGGATGATTTAGAGGTGTTTTTCTCAAATTTAGATGCTAAGCTAGTATCTTTTATAAGAAAAAATCATGAGAAACATGATCATAGTGCATAAATTTATATGATTTTTGTCAAATAAAATACACAAAATAGACTTTACTAATAAAAAAGAGGATAACCAAGCATCCCATCAAGTCAAAACCAACTAGGAGGGTTCAAGATTTGTTCTTTCATGAGGATTCCTATTAAACATCTAGTTTTGATGGAGGCAAACTAAGCATTACAAGTTATGTTTATACCAAAGTATGAAGTTGTTTTTTAATATCTAGTTGTAGCCAAAAAAGAATGGTTTCAACTAATTTATGCACTTCAAAATAATATAGTATGTATTATCAACATGAAGTATTATGTGAGTTTGGTTATGCCTTTCAACATATTTTTTTGTTATGTTTATAATTATTTTGTACCTCTTTTTGGTTTCTCATATTGTTGAACATATTAGAATGATCGAGGGTGGGATGAATTAGCATGTAATGAAACTTAAGCTATTTAATTTATAATTTAAACATCAATACATAATTGAATGTAGAACTTGAAGGAACAAGATCCACTGCATAAATCAACACATGAACACGAAGAATTTTATGTGGAAAATCCAATGAGGGGAAAACCATGGTAAGAGTTAACCCACACTATATGAAATAAGTATTATAATATTTGTTTTAGGCACATAGCCTAGGGAAGCTCATTTCTCCCCAAAAGAACTTGTTGAGAAAGATAAAATGATAAGAGAACCTGTTGAGGATATACATGTTCTTAGAACAAGATACATTAAGATTACAACAATAACATAAACATGAAATGTTGGAGAAGAAACATCTATTATATGTCATTGTTGTAGTCCCTTTATGGTATATGTATCCCTTTAAACTAAATATGCACATTTCATCCTTTACTAATTTGAAACCCATATATCCACCACACACACGCTCACCAAAAAGATGAATTTTTCTATATATATCCTTTATTATAGCTGAAAAAACTACTTAGGTTTGCATCAATAGGATCTAAAGAAGAAATGTTTAGTATCATATGGGTTGGTCTCAAATCAACTAATCCCTGACATATAGTGTTGAGCACTTTGGTCTCAAATCAACTAATCCCTGACATATAGTGTTGAGCACTTTCATATGTTGAGTGTGGGGTGAATCAACATGTATTAAAACTTAACCAATTATAAATCATTAATTACAATTAACTTATGTGTGGAATTAAATAGCTAAAATTGAAAGAGCAACACACAAGGGCACCAAGATTTTTACTTGGAAAATCCAATGCATGAGTAACCACAGTGAAAATTATACTAACTAAATAAAAAAATGTTACTATATTTTAGTCCAAATGACAAGGAGCTCATGACTCCTGATATGGACTTTAAAACTAAGGCACACAACCTTAGGGAAAGATACAAGGACTTTATAATAATTGAATATCACTTCTTCAAGGAAAGGTACAATATTTATAATGAATTATCATGATTGAACTATAGAGAAGTGCATTATCAAAAATGTTGATTATAGTTTATTGTTTATACATCTGTAACTAACTTAATAACTCCTTTTCTACACATTCACACCTTCATACTTCACAATATACCATGCATATTCATACACATCATACATGCATCTCCAAAATATATTCACCTTTATATATCTACAATATATCAACCACAACACACAATAACATCAATTAGGTCAGCCGTATTAGATGTAACATGTAACACTTAGAGAATTGGCCCAATTTCATTCTCCAAATCATGCATAAGGGGAAAAATATTTTTTAGGCATCACACCTTATTAGTACACCTTTCATTTAATCCTAGGTTATCACCATTAACTTTACACACTACCTCATGGACTAAAATATCTTGAGTCAGCCCCAAAAGATAAAACTCTTAATGCACATGAACTAAATGGTCACAATCTACAGTGTAAAAATCCTTAATGGATATGAATGATCAACATCACTTGACACCAACATATCAATATATGATAATTGCAACATCAAAAAACCTAAAGACAGAGGAGTACAATATATTTTTACAAATTGTTATACTATCTCTTTCATGCCAAAACCTACAACACTACAAAATAAACTATGGACCAAATAAAAACAAGAAATCTAACATATGACAACCTATTACATCTACCAAAAACATATTCCAACCACATGGTGATATGGATCAATGCACCACTATGCAAACCAAAAAGAAAAGCATGATGAACAATCACACTTAGCCATTTTAATGTGTAGACAACTGAAAAATTCTCCAACTCTTTGGATAAGACCTAAGATATCTAAATATCCATTATGAAATCATCTTCAATAGTCTTCATTCACTAATACTAATATATATTTACATAAATATAATTTTACTACTTCAAAACACATAGGAACACTAGTGAACACAACTCCTAGACCAAAGTTGACATCAATGACAAAAATATTCCTATTTGCAACAATTCCCCCCTTTTTCATTGATGGAAATACTTGTGAACTCTTTGCATAATTAATATACTTCTCCTTCTTTGACATCAAGGATAAAGGAACATTGTATAAACTCCGTGTTACCATGCATTACCCCCCTGAGACCAAAAATCATATTTACAACACACTCTCATACATATTCTTCTTTGCAATATATATCTTCAATGCTTACAAACTCCCATATAAAACCAAAGTTGCATTCCACTATATTCTACTTATTTTCTAGTGTATGTATAAAACCAAAATTTTCTTACCACCAAAAACATAGGTATCTCACTTGGATGGAGGTATTATGCTTTTGTGCATGATTTTTATCTGATTCCAAGTAGTCTTCCAATCACCTCCAGAAGAATTCAATAAAATGCATTACCTTTAAATATTTAAAAGATCTTTGGCATCTCTACTACTATGTGGAGCCCTGATTAACTGCTCCATATTATTTACATCCTAAAGAATCTTCACCAAGCTAGTAAGTTTCATTTCACATCAACTATGTCTCAAAACCTACAAAATTCTTTCTTAATAATTTTTTTTATTGTTAAAAAGATTTAACTGTAACTACATAGTTTTTATTTGTAGCATGTTTCTACCATCTTCATCCTTCTTTAAATCCACATAATTTGAAAGATATACAATTTGAGCTTCAACATTATTAATTTGATCTATTATGGCCTTAGTAGAAATGGCCCATCTATTACAAAATTGGTGAACTACTACCACCTCATTCACTAATTTCTCAAAATTCCTTATATCCTCTTGAATCTAGATGTTCACAACTATACACTTATTCAAAAGTTCCTCTAGCCTCTTGTCATCTACCTTCTTCTTTTCCTCTTTCAAATATGATTCTTCCAATTGGGAATCATGTTGCTTGAAACTTTCAAGAAATGCTTGTAATTGCTCCCCTCATGTTAGGGTTTTGTCAATTTGTACCTCTAGAAGTCCTTCATGAAGGAATTTTTTTGCATCCTCTATGATATCTATGTTCTCCATGTGGGGTTTTATGAACTCCTTGCAAGAATAATGGTAAAGAACATTACCCAAGTGTAGCTTGTGTAGAGGAGTCAACTGGTTAAGGTCCACCCAACCTTATATAATGGGTACCTATTGTACCTTTATTTTTATAATCAACTCAAATTGAATTAGTAGACTTAGAAAGTTTGTGATACAATATTTGAGAGTTATGGAAGATTCACCAATAGTTATTTATTAATGTCTTATCCTCAAATTTATCTTCTTCTTGTTTCCTTTCTGGACTCTTCTCCTTTCTCAAGGTCTTCTTTGAAACTACCACCTTAATAGTCCCTTCCTACTTCTTTGGACTTGTATCTCCAATTATGAAGAGAAAATTCATCATTCCTTTGTTCATTTGGACCGTCAACATCAATGTTTTTCACTTTTGGAGTCTTTTCTGGAGCAACTCCTTCAACCCTATCAACAAGGATATTAATCTCCTGAAGGGAGGTATCCATTAGATCATCAAGAATATCTAACTATACTTCCAAAATAGTATTATTATTAATCTTCTCTAGAAGATAAGACATTGTCTTCCTTAGCTCAGTTATTTCCTTAGAAGTGTCTTCTTTTTTCTCTTTACTAGTCTCTAGTAATCATCTAGATCTCCTCGCATGAGGGTATTCATCCTTTCCTTATTTTTGAATTTGATACTTAGTGCCTAGAATATCTTTGTTATTTCTTCAACAAAAAAGGACCTACATACCTTGTCTAAGGTGAAAGACTTATGTTTGATTTGTTGATCATGACCTCTTTTCTTCTTTTGGATAGTTCCTCCTTCAACTCCTTAGGAAATGTGTCTACAATATCATCAATGTGCATGATAAAAGTGATCATGTGCTAGATTATGGCTTTCTTTATGGATATTATGTCCATTGGTGAAGCATCTTGGTACAATCCAATAGCCACCTCTAATGAGTCATATTGATTGATTTCATTTACAAGATTCTTCAAATCAAGTGGTTAATTATTAGCTAGAAGAGATTTCTTCTTTTCCTTCTCCTTTTCTTCTTTCTCATTCTCTTTCTTCTCTCTTTTAAAAAAAATAAATCTTTTCTTCTCCTTTTCAATTGTCTTTTACTCTTCCTCTTCCTCTTCTATTTTATTTTCCTTCCCTTTCCTTGCAGAGATTTTGACTAAAGTGACCTTGTTTCTTTTTCTTCTGGTAGGAGGGGATCTTTCCTCTTCTTCATCATCATCACCATCATTATTCTTTTCTATTTTTCTATTCCCATTTCTTATGGAAAATTGTTGTTTCTATACTTCTTCTTATAAGTTTTTACTTTTTACTTCTTCAATAATAGGTTCCAGGCCTATTTTCTCCTTTGAGGCCTTTTATTTTGTACTATTCATTTTCTTCTCTCTCTCACAGAGCCTTAATAGGGGTTCCCAGGAACCAATCTTTGCTAGAGAGAGAACATAGGCAGACTTAGTCATTCTCAAAGGCTATTGTAAACTTCCTTCTTTTGAAAGCATATCGAAGTTCTTGGTAGTAATTCAAAGTGAGCCTTGCAAATTTTTTTATTTTCCTTAGAGAACTTTGGTCCTATTCATTTTTTTTTTCTCTATATTGGTTAGATATTTTCCTTTTGTTCTTATTTTTATGTTAAAACCCTAGTTCAATTCTAATTCATCGTTACTTTTTGGTCCTTCGTGAAAATAAGTTATCATATTGTAGAAAGGGGGTTGTGTTTTTTACTTTAGGTTATATTATGTTGGGTCATCCTTTTAATTTTTCCCAAGCTCTAATGTCCTCATAGTTATTTTCTTAATGAACAAATTAAGGTTATTGTTTTTGTCCTAGGTGGGTCCCCTTTGGTTTACCGACAAAGTGATATGTGTCAAATTTTCAGTGGTACCTGAATTGACGTGAAGCCTTTTTCTTGAGTATTTTATTGACTGTGGCATCATGAGAGACTTCCATTTGTGATAGTTTTATTGAACAAGGGAATCGTAAGAAATGTTTTATTTTATAAGCCCACTACCTTTTGTTAAAGGTCAAGCTACTTAAGGTGCATATTTTTTCATGTGGTGATAATGGATGTCAATGTTTTAAAGTTGAAGATAAAGCTACTAAAATTTTAAAGGTCAAGGTATGAGGATGTATGAAGCAGGGAAGTAAATTGAGAATAGATTAGATGGCTCTTGTGATGCCATGATTGAGAGATGTAAGAACTTTAAGAATTATGACATCGCAAGATCATGCCATGTGTCCTTGCCAAGATAGAACAAGATGATGGTCATTTTGGTGGGCCTGGTTTCCAAGTAGGAAGTCAATTCTAGGTTGACTCACAACACCTTTTTGATGAGCCAACGTGGAGGAAGATCAACGATTAGAATTCAAATTTTCTTCAATCAAGAACTGCCCTATTTTTTGGCTTGAGTGAAAATTAAAGTGGACATGATGATGTATCTCATTACATAATGA
The DNA here is from genome assembly GCA_027943335.1 of Chamaecyparis obtusa. NCBI lineage: Eukaryota > Viridiplantae > Streptophyta > Pinopsida > Cupressales > Cupressaceae > Chamaecyparis > Chamaecyparis obtusa. Next base: position 935,801 of record BSBK01006631.1, read on the forward strand.
AGAAAGGAGGATTTTATTGGCCATTTTGATTCATAAAGCATTTATATGAGGGTAGAATTTATTTCCAAAGCCAAAGGAGATTGAAACTGTAAGACTAGAAAAAGGCATAGAAAGCATAAATGAGAGAACCACAAATCTCATAAATAATATATGCAAACCAATCTAATCTAACATTAAAACCATTTGAAATGAGAGCTTAAAAACACATGCAAAATAACTTAAAACTCCGTTCAAATGTAGTTCCAATGCTCTCCTTTATTCTCTATTAAAGTAGATTGATGTAGCTCTATGATCTTGACAAAAGATGCACACAGATTGAAATAAAATTGATAGAAAGGGAATACTAGGAATGTGGTTAGCTAAATTAGTGAAAATGAGGCTCAATTTATAAGGATTGAGCCAAAATGCTTGAAATGGAGATTAGGTGCACAAATTGGAAAGATGTCATGATTGTGACAAATTGAAGGCACAAATTAGTAGATTGTCATAATTAAGGAGCCAAATTAGAAAAGTTTCATATTATGAAATGTTATGACAAGTGTAAGAGATGCATTTTAGAATGCACAAATTAAGGGAAAATTTGGCATAGAAAGATGGAGGAAAATTAATAGGGAAAATTATGAAGGGAAACTGTAAGAGGTGAAGCACAATTAGGGGTAAAATGTAAGAGTCATATTTTCAATTTTTTGAAAAAATCATTAATCCCTCCAAAATGGAAATTATGAATTTAGGAAATTCCATGTTGGCATATTAGTCAATTAATTAATATAAGTTAATTAATTGCAGAGACATGGAAAAGAGGGAATAAATAAAGTCAATTTATTTATTCAAAACTAGGGATAAAATATAGGTTATTTACCCCTAAGGGATAAATTAGCTGATTGTTGGCAAAAATGACGATGTTGATATGAAATTGACTTGATTTGATGATGATTCAAATTTATTTTGATGATTACAAGGCATCGATGATCTTTGACAATGCACTCAAAATGATGATAAAATAATTGATGATGAGGATCTGAAAATGACATCGATGATCTTTGACAATATCATTAAATCAACTTGGATCAAGTTGATGATGATGAGGCATTGATGAAATTTGACAATGCCTTTGATTGATTCAAGAATGATAAGATTGATAATATATTTGATTGATTTGATAAGATTTGAAATGATGTTTATAAGGTTAAAATGATGATGAGGCATTGATAAACTTTGACAATGCCCTAGACTGATAATGATGAGGCATTGATGAACTTTGACAATGCGTTAGATTGATAATGATGATTGAATGTGTTGGAAATGATCTAGGCTGATTAGGAAGGGATTAGGACTGATTTGGACCAATTTAGGAAGGGTTGACATGGTTTAGGATCGATTAGGACTGACTTTGATGACATCAATATAATTTAGGAATATTTAGGAACACTTAAGACTATTTTACGAAGACTTGACATGATTTAGGAATGCTTGGACATGTTCCAATGATAATGATCAATTCGGCCAAAGAAATTAAAGTTATGATGCAAGATGAGAGATATGTTAGTGATTGATCAAATGAGAATTGAAACAAGATAGACAATATGTTAAAAGGGGACACATAGGTGTGAACCATTTTTAGGTGTCTACATTTTTCCCTTCTTTGAGACAATGTGATTATGAGTGTTGGTTCAAACAAAAATAAAGGATCATGCAACAATGGATCAACAAAAGGGAGGTAGGATGCCCCCTCAAAAAATTGGGCAAAAATTGATTCGAGGAATTTTTTTTGAAATGGGAATGATTAGGACTAATAGAAGAGATGCTAGTAAAAGGTTAAACTTAAATGGATAATAATTAATAATGATGAAACTTGCTTTCATAAGTGTAATTTTGTCATGAGATCTTTATTTAATATGGAAAACTCAATGTGTCACACCATGACATAGAAAGCTAGGATGATAATGAAATCCTTTTGTGTAAAAAAACACAATGCAAACAAGGATTATTTCTATCCATCCCAAAGCATATGAAATACGTGCCCTAGAACATTATTAGAAACACCTCTCAAGCAAAAGAAAAAGTAAAGAGAGATAAATCAATAAAAGATAATACTCACTAAACTAAGAAAGTTAACAAACAATCTAATCTTGTTGTCAAAATTGGTAGTTTGTTTGATGATGACGGTGTCTAGTTTCAGGCATGAAGTACCCCGTTTAAGATAAATACCATCTGGTTTTGAGTATACTACACCTTGTATAAGAAAAATGACAGGTTGATAAAGGACCAAATAATATTGATTGATTGATAGGACAAGTTTGATATGATTGATTGCTAACTCAATTGGATAGTTTGTCTATAAATGCACAATTTTGTTAAGCACAATGTTTGAAAAGTCTTCAAATTGTGTATGCTCAAATGTCTATTTTGGTACAAGGGACAATTTATTGATGACATGAAAGAATTATGTACAAATTTATTATAGGAGTTTTGAATGGTTTTGAATTTTTTTAGGATTTTTAAATATTTGATTTTTTGTGCTTTTTGAAATATTTGATTTTTTTTGTTTTTTTTAGGACATTTTACAATTTTTAGGATTTTTTCTGGACTTAATATGCTTTTTAGTGATTTTTTCAGGACCTTTTATGATTTTTAGTATTTTCTCAAGTTTATTTTTAATTTTTAGCATTTTTTTCATGTCATTATTCAATTTTTATTGATCTTTTCAGGAATTTTATATTTACATGAGCAAGAATTGCCCTAGTGTCTAGCAAGGCAGGGGCATTAGGGATTGGTGAATGGACTAGTAGATGGAGGAAGGACAAGGGTCACTTAGTATGTCTTGAAGGTTCTATTTAGGTTGCCAAGGACTATCCACAAAATGAGATAACATGTTTTTGACAAGATGAGGGATTGGACATGACATGACAGGGCATTGAAATGGTGCACTAGATGGAATGCAATGCATTAGAATGGACATGTCAAGAAGTTTTTGAAAATTTGTGTTTACATTTTAAGTCCTTATTTTATATCAAGACCAAGATATGGATTTAGATAAGAAAATGAATATGGATAGGATAAGAAAGATCAATAAGGGACAAGGGTAATGGATATGGATTAAAGGTTGTGATAAGATAGGAAATATGGATCAAAGGAATGTGGGTAGCATAAATGATCCAAATTAAAGATTCAAAGTACAATATCTAGTGTGAGATATTACCTATGGTATTGTTAATTACAAACATAACAATTTATAGATAGAACAATTTCTAGATAACAAATTACGCAAGCCAAAAATAGTCCTCCATTTCATTCAAAACCTCAAGTTTATACAATGTATGATGGATATGAAGGATCACCAAAATCCCTTCAAAATGAAAAGAATAGTCCACATAATGTTTATTACAAAATAAAAAATAAAAACCAAAACTTCAAAAAAACTATTTTGAAATTTATGCCTACTTGTAGAAGGCATACCTTTCTACAAATAGCTCGAAAAAGCACACCACTTACACCATCAGAAACTAACAATTGATAAAACCTATCAAATACTAAAAAATCAGATTTCAATATACACAAATTTTTTTTTCCACCCTCCTCTAAATCATCATCAATCCCATTCTGATCAATAAAGAAAATAAGACATGTGATGCTTCTAGGGAGATACATATCCTTGTCAAGATCAAAGTTGGGAAAAAGGGAATATGGATGCTGATAGGATAAGGGATATGAAGGGTATGAGAAATGGGATAATGGATGAAATGAAAGGGGTATGATATGATATGAAAATATAGACAAAATCTTCCCCTAAGTATGAAATGCAAGAAGTTCATAAATTATGCATGACGTCTGTTTGTCAGGTTTTCATCATGGTACTTTCCCAAAGTGCTTGTTTTCTAGGTTCTCACTATTGGATGAAATTATTTCTCTTTATTATTTTTTTCTTGTGTTTCCAAGACACTCGTTTGCTAGGTTTTCATCAAGTGAACTTTTTTTCTCTTTTTTCTCATTTTTTCCCTTTTTTTTGTATTGTATTTTTGACATTTTGGAAGATGATGGATGCATGACATGACATGGAAAAAGGATTGAAGCATATTTATTCTATGGGAGGTACTTTTGAAAGATATACAATAATGGATCATGAATATGAGAGTATACTCAAAGACGTTGGTAGTGTAATGAGAAAGGGATGTGAAATGGATGATTGGATAGAATAGGATAAGGATTATGTAAAGGATTGGATAGGTTGGATGAAAGGTTGGAAAATAGGTGTTGGATAATAGAGGGTGTGGAAGAAGGATTTATTTTGAGTGGATGGAAAGGGAGGCAAGAACAACATTGACACACAACTTGAAGGGTGATGGATTGATGGAGGAAAAGGAGATTTTAGATTTGACCTAAGGATGGATATGGATTTTGGGACAAATAGACCCAAAATGGATTTGGAAGATGGAAGGATTTTAGATGGAGGGGTAGAAATTATGGATGCCAAATTAGATTTTTATTTGGAACTCTGTGCTTTAAGAAGCTTCTTTGTAACCCACATGGACTTTGATTTTTCATTTTTTTTAGGGGCCTTGGAATGCATTAGTTTTACAAGAGATTTAGGAACCAATATAGCTTTTGAATTTTATTTATTTATTAATGGTCCTTTGTGGTCTTTTTGATAATTATTTTTTCCTTTTGGATAATATATTTCTTTGTATTCACATGTCGATTAGACTGGACATGTTGATCCTGGAATGCATGTGGATTTCTTGACTTATAGACTTAATGCTTGGCATCCAATTTATTGGAAAGGGAATGGGATTCATGGATGGATATGAATGATATGGAGGCCATTTGGATGGGTTAAAGGTGCTCAAAGATGTGTTCCTTTTATGAATTACATGTAGGAAAGGGTAAGTGGATTTTGAGCTACTGGAGGGAGGAATATATGGACCTGAAATGGAGGGAAGGGGGAGGTATATGTTTGAACTTGGATTTGGAAGGAATACCAATGCATTGAGAATGAGACTTGGAAATTAGGTTACGACCTTTAGAGTTTTATTTGAAATGTAATGGTTTTAATATACTTTGTTCTTGAATGTGGAACCCTTTGACTTGATAATGCTTTTGACCAATGGGAGACTTTCTACTAGATGCAAGTCCATTTTGAGGTGCATATGATATGGATGGATTGATAGGATCATGAAGCACACTAGAATCAATAGAACTAGAGGAACCCATTTGAAGTGTAAGGGGTTACAACCATATTCAACAAATGTGTTTGTATCATGAGGGGGATTAGGAGGAATAATGGGATTCTGTGATGGAATAGTGACAAGATTATCTAGTAGGATATGATCTTGTAATAGATCTAGAAGAAAAGGGCATGTAAATGAAGGAATGGATGGATATTGAGGAGGATCCAAAGGGATGATGGGATATTGTGGAGAATTTGGATGATTGGATCATGTAGAGGGTCTGAAGGCAAGGGGATACTTTGATCTTGACTTGGAATGAGATAATTTGAAAGAATATCAGAAGGGAGGACATGATATTTCTTAGGAAGGGGAATATCAATGGAACTTGGAAGGACATTTTTCTCTTGAGATGGGATGGGGTCATGAAGATCAAAGGAAATGAGATCTTGGTTAAAAATTGGAGGGGATTTGTCTTTATTAGGATCTTGATCTTGATTTGTTTCAGGACTCATTTCTTTATTCTTTGAATCATCCTCTTGACATTGGGTATGGATTTGGACTTTCAAGGGGGATTTTTGAAAGATCAATGTTTTTACATGAAGGAGATGGAATTTTCATCAAACTTTTCATTTTTGAAGTATGGAAGCGAATTGTATCAAAAAATAGATTAGCTTGGATCTCTTCTATGGATAGCCCTTGGAAGGTTTCATCATTGGATATGCTATTAGAGGGAGATGGAGGAAATTTATCTTGTGGAGGTTTAGGGGATAAATGAATGGTGGGAAAAATAGATGCTTCTTGAAGGTCAATGTCTTGAGGGGAAATAGTTGTATCATCCATGTGATTATTTTAGGATGAGGCATCGCTAGACACAGGTGCATTATTTGTTTCATCCTCTTTATATAATGTTTGAAGAAACTTCTTTAAAAATTTGGATGTGATAATAGGTTTCTTGTTAATAATGTTTGATTGGTGTTCAAAAGAGGACATACTTGAACTTGTACTTGTTCGGGAAAACTCTAGTGTGTGTGTGAATATTGTACCTACAAGATGAAACACAACACTTCAATAGAAAATTAGATTCTTAGTCCAAAATTATCAAATAATGCAAATAACAAGCAAAGAGACTAACAAGAGCATCCTATTTCTTCCTAATCATAAAGAGTTTGATCTATGTTAGTATGCTATCAAAATTGTGCATAGATAAGTGACTAGCCACTTATGAGATGGAAGATTCAAATGAAGTGCATCTAACATGAATTTATAATAGAAGAATTAAGATATGATGAGGAATTTGATAAGATATTGTAGCAAATTAGAAGAAGTGATCTATATTGAGAATTCAAAATGACATAGTTTTCTTATGCAAATGATCTAGATATGAAATTCCTTGAATGAGCTTGGTTATATAGATTTCCTCTTGGAGGGAAAGATTGAATTTAAATTTTATGGTTGAGATTCATCCATGATGGATGGTTGATATTGATTCTCACTTAATCCATGTGAATGATCCTTATGATTTATTTTGATTGGTGTGAATTAACTTATTTGTCCTTTTGTGGTTGGCTTTGATAATAAGACAATAATTAATATCCTTATCCACGTGTATTTTTTAGTTTAATTTAATTAAATGACTAGGAAAATTAATTAAGCAATGATTCTTTATGATTGATCATTGATGCTTGATAATTCATGTATTATGTAATCAAATTGATCTAATTAGATTAATTTTATATTGTTTGATCACTTGATTTGAGATTTAGGGAAATTGATTTAGCTAGACCATTTTTAGGTGATTACATTTTCCCCTCTTTGAATCGATGTGTGAGCAGTGCATTTATTCAAAGAATATTTGATGTTTAATGTCGATATGATTATGAGTGAGTGAATATTTTGATATAATGTGATGAAACTATTAGAAATTGATTCCAAACTTGATTGAATGAAATATAATGGGAGATGTGAAGATATCAATTCTGAACTTGATTGGACGAAAACTGATCATTCCAAGCTTGATTGAACGAAGGTCAATAGAAGATAACTCAGAATACTCAATTTGATGTGATGAAACTAAATAACTATCAAATAGATTTGGTCAATAGACATAGATAATTAACCTGTTATGGGTCTTGATGAAGTTAATTATCTGATAGGTCCAACTTGATGGAATGAAACTGACATGCCCCTATTCAGTTGATAAGACCAAGAAATTTGATATGGAGATTCAATTTGATGAAAAAAATTTGATACATCAGATTTGATTGACAATACTTTTGATGATCTAGATTAATGGATTAAAGGATGCTGATTATTGTTGGAGATTTTCCAACAAGCCAGTGCTGACTGTATGTTTGTCATTGATGACAACATATAGTAAGTAGCATGCATTGAAGACTTATGTAGTAAGATTTTAGTATATGTAGCATAGACATTTTATCAGCATGATATCATGGATGCAGAGGTTAATTTCTAGAACAGACACTTATGCAGTAGCTTGCATCAGTAGTGTTCCTGATAGAGTTATAGGTAGTGTTCTGTGAGTGATTGTTCATACAGTTATCATGGAGCCTTGTGCCTTTGGATATGTGATGAAGACATGTTAGTGGTGTTACAATCATGGACATAGAGTTTGATGATTAGTAGAAGTGAAGTTACGTAGTCGCTATTCACTAGTAGTAGTTTCCTGTATTTATTTAGAAGAGTTGATAGAGATTGTATTGGTTCAAGAGTTGCACCTATCATTTAGGTATGCACCCTTTGATTTCAGATTGGAGAAGAGTTAAGAATGTTTGGTTAAGAGTGCATGATGTAATTCATCTTGAGAAGGAGGTTTTAGTTACTTTGGTAGAGCCAAAAGTGTGTAGTGTGCGTCTACATTTATTAATATTGGACAAGTCCCAGATTGTGTTGCATGCTTAATAGAGCCGACTAAATTATTATTGGAGTATGTTATGGTTTCTCTAATATCATTTCAAGGTGGTTCTAGTAGGTCGACTTGATTATATAATTTGGAGGAAAGATGTTTATAGGTAGTCATTTGTGATTCCTTAAGTATGGTTAAGAGTTTTTTATGAAGAGAAGAGAAGAGTGTACGAAGTGTTGAGCCATCAGCAGAAGGTCTATGTGACCAAGTAAAGATTTTGTGCTATACATTGGAAATGATCTAGACAATAGGTCAAAGTGCAGTTCACCAAGATCCAGATATAGTGTATATATTTTATTCAGAAGGTTGTAGCCTTCACCCCTTTGAGCAGTGTGCTCTCAGATAGTGCATCCTCACCCCTAATAGGGTTAATTGTAAAAGACTCCTAACAAGGTCTGACCCTTAACTAGGTCATATACTAAATATAATGTAAAGCAACTCCTAACAGGGTTAAGGATCTTCTAACAAGGATCATAAAACTCTAGTGCAGATTATTAGTGGGTGTCAATTCCCATCAGGGTTTTTACCTATTTGGGTTTCCCCATAGCCAAAATATTGGTATTGTGTTCAAGCATTCTTTCATTGTGTTTATGCTTTATGTTTAAGTATACTTAATTGGATAAAGAATTGAAACTTGTAGATAACCGATTCACCCCCTCCTCTCAGTTATCTCTTGGGACTATTCCTAACAATTGGTATTAGAGCCAAGTGCCTCAGAGAGAAATTTTAACAGCTTGAGGTTGATCAGATGGCATTCTTTAGAAAAGATAGTCCTAAGTTTGATGGAGAGAATTATCTTGATTGGAAGAACAAAATGATGACACATTTTTAGTGCATTGCTTTTGAAGTTTTTGAAGTGGCAATTAAGGAAGTTGAGATCCCCTCTCTAGTAGATCTTGCAAAGGATGATGCTACTAGCAAGCAGAAGGATTTGTTCCATCAGAATGAAATAGAAAAAGAAGCCCTTATCAGTACCCTATCGGATAGTGAGTTTTTAGAGATAAAGAAAGTAGACACAGCCTACAAGATATGGAAGCACCTAGAAGACATGTTTAAAGGAGATAAACAAGAAAAGAATGCATGCAGAAAGACATAGAAGAAAAAGTACAATACATTGGAGATGCTACTTGAAGAGAACATAAGATCCTACAACCAAAGGATCAATGAAACAGCTATTAGAATAAGAAACAATGGTGGAAAAATCTCAGAAGAAGATAGCATGGATAAGGTGATGACTACTTTGACACTAGAATATCAAAACAAGATAAACATCCTTGATGAGACTATATAATTCTCAGAAAATTTCAAAGAGAGACCTTAATCAAGAAGATTGCTGCATTTGAGATATCAAGTTTGAAGATAGAGCCTAAAAGTGAGGCAACCTTCAAAGCTTCAGTCCATGGTAAGAAATCCTTGAACAACTTTGGTAATTTTGATGATGATGATGAAGAAGAAGCCCTAGATAATTTTATTTCTATGATTGCTAAAAGAGAAAAGAAAGGAAAAGGAAAATATGAAGGTCAATTACCATTCAAATGCTTTTCATGTAATAAGATTGGTCACTTTGCATCTAAGTGCCCTACAAGAGTTAAAAAGTTAAAAAATGACTACAAGCCTAAGTATACAAAGGAATGATACTATGCTAGAGATGGAGTATCAGATGAGGAATCAATAGAAGAGGAGATTGGATTCATTTCTCTTGAAGATGAAAATAATTCACAAGAGTTAGCACTGATTTCACAAGCTGACATCAAGATAGACTGGATCATTGACAGTGGTTGTTCACATCACATGATTGGATACAAAGATAGATTTGTTCATTTAGATAGATATAAAGGAGGAATGGTTATATTTGGAGATAACACTCCTAAACCCATCATTGGTAGATGAGGCATCACCTTGGATGGAAAGAACAACACTGATGATGTTCTTTATGTTGATGGTTTGAAACATAACCTACTAAGTGTTGGACAGTTTCTTGACAAAGGTTACAGGTTGGAGTTCAATGGAAAAAAGTGCACCATTAACAAAAAAGATAGATAAATAATTGCATCAGGATCAAAGACTAAAGGTAATGTTTTTTAGCTTAATCCAGAAGCAAGTTGTTTTATTGCTAAAGTAGATGACAGTTGGCTATGGCATAAAAGACTATGTCATATTAATTTTGATAACATAGTAAAGATAAGTAATGTAAAGGTAGTCAGAGACCTACCTAGCATAGAAAAGCTAGTTGATACAATATGCAAGGAATGTGTAATGGGAAAGCATGTGAGGAATTCATTCAGGAGCAAGCATAATTCAGTAGAGAACAAGTTGGATCTAATTTATATAGATCTACGTGGACCAACTCAAACAAGATCATACTATGGAGAAAGGTATTTCATTTTGTTTGTAGATGATTATTCTAGAATGATGTGCATTGCATTCTTAAAAGATAAGTCATAAGCATTTGAGAAGTTCAAAATATTCAAAGCTAAGTTGTGAATGAATATGGACTTAAGATAAAATGTCTAAGATTGGATAGAGGAGGAGAATTCACCTCTAACAGATTTTATGAGTACTATGAAGAACATGGCATAAAGAGACAGTTGAATGCACCTAGAACCCCTCAGAAGAATTGGATTATAGAGAGAAGGAATAGGATCATCCTTGATACAATGCACACCATCATGATTGAAGGAAAGGTTTCCCACACCTATTGGAGAGATGCGGTCAATACATCAGTCTATACAATAAATAGAATACAATTAAGGCTTGGCATAGACAAGACACCTTATGAGCTATGGTTTGGTAATGTTCCCATAGTGAAATACTTAAGAATCTTTGGAAGCAAGTGCTACATCAAGAGGGATGAAGCAATAGGCAAGTTTGATGCAAGAAGTGATGAAGGTGTTAGGAATAGTCCCAAGAGATTACTAAGAGGGGGGGGGGGGTGAATCAGTTATCTACAAGTTTCAATTCTTTATCAAATTAAGTATACTTAAACATAAAGCATAAACAAAATGAAAGAAAACTTGAACACAACACCAATATTTTGGTTACGGGGAAACCCAAATAGGTAAAAACCCTGGTGGGAATTAACACCCACTAATATTCTGCACTAGTGTTTTATGATCCTTGTTAGAAGATCCTTAACCCTATTAGGAGTTTCTTTACAATATATTGAGTATAGTGACCCGGTCAAGGGTTGGACCCTGTTAGGATTCTTTTATAATTAACCCTGTTAGGGGTGAGGATGCACTGTCTGAGAGCACACTGCTCAAATGAGTGAAGGCTACAACCTTTTGAATAATAGATACACACTATATCTGGATCTTGGTGAACTAAACTTTGACCTATTGTCTAGATCAGTTCCAATGTATAGCACAAACACTTTACTTGGTCACATAGACCTTCTGTTGATGGCTCAATACTTCACACACTTTGCTCTGCTCTTCACAATCAACTATGAACCATGTGTTAGGAATAAAAAATGACTGCCTATAAATATCTTTCCACTAAATGATATAACCAAATTAGCCTATTAGAACCACCTTGAAATCATATTAGAGAAACCATAACATACTCCAATAATAATTTTGTTGACTCTACTAAGCACACAACACATTTTGGGACCTATCCAATATTAATGAATGTAGACACACACTACACACTGTTGGATCTACTAGGGTAACTGAAACTTTCTTCTCAAGATGAATTACATCATGCACTCTTAACTAAAAATTATTAACTCTTGTCCAATCCATAATCCAAGGGCACATACCAAAATGATAGGCGCAACTCCAAAACCAATATAATCTCTATCGACTCTTCTGAATAAACACAGGAAACTACTACTGGTGAATAGCGAATGCAAAAATTCATTTCTACTAATCATCAAACTTTGTATCCATGAATGTAACACCACTAACATTTTTTCATCACATATCCAAAGGCACAAGGCTCCATGATAACTATATGAACAATTATTCATAGAACACTGCTTGTAACTCTGTCAGGAACACTGCTGACACAAGCTGCTACATAACTGTCTGTACTAATAGTTAACCTCTATGTCAATGATATCATGTTAATAAGATGTCCATGCTACATATACTCAAAGCTTACTACATAAGTCTTCAATGCATGCTACTTACCATATGTTGTCATCAATGACAAACATACAGTTAGCACTAGGTTGCTGGCAAATCTCCAACAATCTCCCCCTTTAGCATTGATGGAAACATATGGAATGAAAAACACCACCAACCCAAATGAGAAATTATTTTATAGGATTCTCCATTTCCTCATAAAAAAATCCCCCAAGGATGAGTCCTCCATTTACTATACTATTCTTTAATATTCTCCATTTCGTAAACTGAATTGCTTCCATGACTGAATACTACTCCTCCTTAGTACATTACTCCTTTGATTCTATTTTTCATGACTCTATATATTACTCCCCCTTTGACATCAATGGAAAAGGGCACCAACTCTTTTAAGCACTGGTACTACTCCTGAAGTAGAGTAGTCAACCATCCATCAGTCCTTGAGGACTAATGCTCTGCCTTCTTTCTTCTAAGAAGAACTAGGGAAGGGAATTACTCCTAGGTTCTCCCTGAGATACTCAAAAGTATCCTTTGGTAAGGGCTTTGTGAATATGTCTGCTAACTAATCTTTAGTACTCACATAGTCCAACTTGACTTCTTTTTGTACCACTTTCTCTCTTAGGAAGTGATACTTGATCTCAATGTGTTTTGTCTTTGCATGCATCACAAGGTTCTTTGACATATTGATAGTGCTAGTGTTATCACAATGAATGACAATAGGATAGTCAATCTGAATACCAAAGTCCTTGATCATCTACTTGATCCAAACAATTGTAGAACAATTTAGGGCTATTGCAACATACTCCACTTCTATTGACTGAGAGATTGAATTTTGCTTCTTGCTTGTCCAAGTGACAAGTCTGTCACCAAGAAACACTGCTCCTCCTGATGTACTCTTTCTATCATCAATGCATCCTGCCCAATCTGCATTAATATATACATGAAGCTCAACATATTCTAAATTAGGATACCATAGGCCATAATCTATAGTGCCTTACAATTATCTAAATATTCTTTTTACTGCCATGAGGTGACTTTGTTTAGGCTTTGATGCAAATTTTCCAACTATGCCAACTACATTGGAAATATCTGGTCTAGTTTGAGTAAGATAAATAAGTTTGCCAATCATAGACTTCTACAATGTTGTATCTACTACTGGTGAATCATATTCTTTTGTAAGTTTGCATCATGTTATCATAGGTGTACCCATTGGTTTGCAATCATCCATCTTAAACTTCTTCAATATCTCTTTTACATATTTGGACTGATTAATGAAAATACCTTTCTCTGTTTGTTGCACATTTAATCCCAAGAAGTATTTGATAGGTCTAATCATGCTCATCTCAAACTCACTCCTCATCTCCTTAGAAAAATTTTCACTAAGTTTATCATTACCTCCAAAGATAATGTCATCAACAAATATAGCTACAAGTAGTAAACCTTCAGATGTCTCTCTTATGAATAGATTACAATATGCTGCTCCTTTCTTGAATCCAATCTTTGTTAGATATCCATCCAGTCTCTCATACCATGCTCTAGGGGCTTGCTTAAGTCCATAGAGGGCCTTCTTCAATCTACATACCATATCAGGTTTGTTTGATAAGGTGAATCCTTCTGGTTGCTTAATGTATACTTCTTCTTTCAATTCTCCATTCAAGAATGCTGACTTGACATCCATCTGATAGACTTTGAAGTTTTTGACTATTGCATAAGCTAGAAACAACTTAATAGCTTCTAATCTGCATACTAGTGCAAAACTATCTGAGTAATCAATACCTTCTCTTTGTGCATATCCCTTACATACTAACCTTGCTTTGTTCCTTACTACTGTTCCATCTTCATTTATCTTGTTTCTGAATATCCACTTTGTTCCAATCACATTCTTATCACTAGGTCTTGGGACTAGTTCCCAAGTATCATTTTTGATAATCTAATCAAGTTCTTCTTTCATAGCATCATGCCAATTAGAATCATTACATGCATCTTCAACACTTAAAGGTTCAATCTGAGATAGTAAACATACCACTTCATTACTGGCTGAATTGTTTGCTTTTGATCTTGTTGTGAGTTTTTCACTCTGATCTCCAATGATATCATCCTTAGAGTGATATCTAGATGTATACTTTGGAACTTTAGGTGATACTGACTCATCTTCCTTCTAAGTTTCTTCTTCACTTGTTTCAGGGTCATTGAACAATACATCTATATTGTCAAACATCTCTTCAACAACTGTCTCACTAGAGGAAGGTCTAGGTTCTTCTTCAATCATAGGTGAGTAATCATGATAGCTTTCTTGAACCATAAAATTTTCATCAATCTTAACATGAGCACTTTCAATGATTTTCTTCAATCTTAAGTTAAAACATCTATAAGCTTTACTTTTAGTAGTGTAACCAAGAAAAATACCTTCATCACTTCTTGCATCAAACTTGCCTACTGCTTCATCCCTCTTGATGTAGCACTTGCTTCCAAAGATTCTAAAGTATTTCAATGTGGGAACATTACCAAACTATAGCTCATAAGGTGTCTTATTTGTGCCAGGCCTTAATTTTATTCTATTGATTGTATAGACTGTTGTATTGACCACATCACTCCAATAGGTGTGTGAAACTTTTGTTTAAATCATAATGGTGTGCGCTGTATCAAGGATGATCATATTCCTTCTCTCTACAATCCCATTTTATTGAGGGGTTTTAGGTGCACTTAACCGTCTCTTTATGCCATGTTCTTCATAGTACTCATAGAATCTATCAGAGGTGAATTCTCCTCCTCTATTCGACCTTAGACATTTGATCCTTAGTCCAGATTCATTCTCAACCTTAGCTTTAAATATTTTGAACATCTCAAATGCTTCTGACTTATCTTTTAAGAATGCAATCCACATCATTGTAGAATAATCATCTACAAACAAAATGAAATACCTTTCACCATAGTATGATCTTGTTTGAGTTGGTCCACATAGGTCTGTATGAATCAGATCCAACTTGTTCTCTGGTGAATTATGCTTTCTCCTGAATGAATTCCTCACATGATTTCCCATTACACATTCCCTACATATAGTATCAACTAGATTTTCTATGGAAGGTAGGTCTCTAACTACCTTAACATTACTGATCTTAACTATCTTATCAAAATTGATATGACATAGTCTTTTTTTCCATAGCCAACTATCATCTACTTTAGCAACAAAAAAACTTGCTTCTAGATTAAGTTGAAAAACATTAACTTTAGTCTTTGATCCTGATGCAATTATTTCTCCTTCCTTGTTGTTAATGGTACACTTGTTTCCATTGAACTCCAGTCTGTAGCCTTTGTCAAGCAACTTCCCAACACTTAGTAGGTTATGTTTCAAACCATCAACATAAAGAACATCATTAGTACTATTCTTTCCATCCAAGGTGATGGCTCCTATACCAATGATAGGTTTAAGAGTGTTATCTCCAAATTTGACCATGCCTCCTTTGCATCTATCCAAATGAACAAATATATCTTTGTCACCTATCATGTGATGTGAGCAACCACTGTCAATGATCCAGTCTTTCCTAATGTCTGCTTGTGAGATCAGTGCTAACTCTTGTGAATTTTTTTCATCTTCAAGAGAAATGAATCCAATTTCTTCTTTAGTTGATTCTTCATCTAATACTCCATCTCCAGCATAGTAGCATTCCTTTGTATACTTAGGCTTATAGTTATTCTTGAAGTTTTTAACTCTTGTAGGACACTTAGATGAAAAGTGACCAATCTTATTACATGAAAATCATTTGAATGGTAATTGACCTTCATATTTTCCTTTTCCTTTCTTTTCTCTTTTAGCAATCATAGAAATGAAATTATCTAGGGCTTCATCATCATCATCATCATCAAAATTACTAAAGGTGTTCAAGGATTTCTTACCATGGACTGAAGCTTTGAAGGTTGTCTCACTTTTAGGCTCAATCTTCAAACTTGATATCTCAAATGTAGCAATCTTGCTAATTAAGGTCTCTCTTTTGAAATTTTCTAAAAATTACATAGTCTCATCAAGGATGTTTATCTTGTTATGATATTCTAGTGTCAAGGTAGTCATCACCTTATCCATGATGTCTTCTTCTGAGATTTCACCACCATTGTTTTTGATTCCAACAACTGCTTCATTGATCCTTTGGTTGTAGGCTCTTACATTCTCTTTAGGTAGCATCTCCAATGTATTGTACTTTTTATTCCATGTCTTTTTGCGTGCATTCTTTGATTTCTTATCTCCTTCAAACATGTCTTCTAGGTGCTTCCATATTTTGTAGGCTGTGTCTACTTTCTTTATCTCTAAAAACTCACTATCAGATAGGGTGCTGGTAAGGGCTTCTTTTTCTATTGCATTCTTATGGAACAAATCCTTCTTCTTTCTAGTAGCATCATCCTTTGCAAGATCTACTAGAGAGGGGATCTAAACTTGTTAGGAATAGTCCCAAGAGATAACTGAGAGGGGGGGGGGGGGTGAATCAATTATCTACAAGTTTCAATTCTTTATCCAATTAAGTATACTTAAACATAAAGCATAAAAAAAATGAAAGAAAACTTGAACACAACACAATATTATGGTTATGGGGAAACCCAAATAGGTAAAAACCTCAGTGGGAATTGACACCCACTAATATTTTGCACTAGTGTATTATGATCCTTGTTAGAAGATCCTTAACCCTATTAGGAGTTTCTTTAAAATATATTTAGTATAGTAGACCTGGTCAAGGGTCAGATGCTATTAGGAGTCTTTTACAATAGTCCTTGTTAGGGGAGAGGATGCACTATGTGAGAGCTCAGTGCTCAAAGGGGTGAAGGCTACATCCTTCTGAATGATAAATATACACTATATCTAGATCTTGGTGAACTACATTTAGACCTACTATCTAGTTCAGTTCCATTGTATAGAAAAAACACTTTACTTGGTCACATAGACCTTCTTCTGATGGCTCAATACTTTGCACACTCTGCTATGCTCTTCTTAATCAACTATGAACCACACTCAAGCAATCACAAATGACTGCCTATAAATATCTTTCCTCTAAATGATATAATCAAGTCAACCTATTAGAACCACTTTGAAATAATATTAGAGAAACCATAATAGACTCCTATAATAATTCATTTGACTCTACTAAGCACGCAACACATTCTGGGACCTGTCCAATAAGATAATTGTATACACACACTACACACTGTCGGCTCTACCAAAACAACTGGATCTTTCTCCTCAAGATGAATTAATTCATGCACTCTTAACCAAACATTACTAACTCTTTTCTAAGCTTAAATCCAAGGTCATATACCCAAATGATAGGTGCAACTCTAGAACCAATATAATCTCTATCGTCTCTTCTGAACAAACACATGAAACTACTACTGGTGAATAGAAACTGCATAAATTCACTTCTACTAATCATCAGACTCCACGTCCATGAATGTAAAATCACTAATATATTTACATCATATATCCAAGCACACAAGGATCCATGATAACTATACAGACAACAATACACATAACACTGCTTGTTACTCTATCAGGAACACTGGTGACACCAGCTACTATATAACTATCTGTACTAACAGTTAACCTTTGCGCCCATGATATCATGCTAATATCATTTCCATGCTACATATACTAAAATATTACTTCATAAAACTTCCACGTATGCTACTTTCCATATGTTGTTAATAATGACAAACATACGGTCAGTACAGGCCTGCTGGCAAATCTCCAACAATCTCCCCCTTTGGCATTGATGGCAACATATGGAATGAAAAACTCCACCAATCCAAATGAACATTTATTTTATAAAATTCTCCATTTTCTCTTCAAAACTCCCTCAAAGATGAGTCCACCATCTGCTGCAATTATTTTTAACATTCTCTATTTCCTTAACTGAACTGCTGTCACAACTGAATACTACTCCCCCTTAGTATATTACTCCTCCTTTTTACTTCTATTTTTCATGACTATATATTACTCCCCCTTTGACATACATGGAAAAGGGTGCCATTCATTTTAAGCACTGGTACTACTCTAGAAGTAGAGTAGTCAACCATTCATCAGTCCCTGAGGACTGATTCTTTTCCTTCTTTCTTCTAAGCAGAATCAGGGAAGGGAATTACTCCCAACTTCTCCTTGAGATACTCAAAAGTATCCTTTGGAAAGGGCTTTGTGAATATATCTACTAACTAATCTTTAGTACTCACATAGTCTAGCTTGACTTTTATTTTTGCCACTTTCTCTCTTAGGAAGTGATACTTGATCTTAATGTGCTTTGTCTTTGCATGCATCAAAGGGTTTTTCGACATAGTGATAGTGCTAGTGTTATCACAGTGAATAACAATAGGATAATCAATCTGAATACCAAAATCCTTTAACATCTATTTGATCCAAACAATTGTAAAACAATTCAAGGCTGCTGCAACATACTTCGCTTCTGCTGTTGACTGAGAAATACAATTCTATTTCTTTCTTGTCCAAGCGACAACTCTATCACCAAGAAACACTGCTCCACCTGATGTACTCTTTCTATCATCAATGCAACCTACCCAATCTGCATGAGTGTACACATGAAGCCTAACATTTTTTGAATTAAGATACCATAGACCATAGTCTATAGTGCCTTGCAAATATCTGAATATCCTTTTTACTACCATGAGGTGACTTTGTTTAGGCTCTGCTGCAAATCTTCCAACTATGCCAACTGCATTAGAAATATCAGGTCTAGTCTGAGTAAGATATATGAGTTTACCAATCATAGAATTGTACAATGTTGTATCCACTACTAGTGAGTCATCTTCTTTTGTAAGCTTGCATCCAGTGTTCATAGGTGTTCCTATTGGCTTGCAATCATCCATCTTGAATTTCTTCAGTATCTCTTTCACATACTTGGACTAATTAATAAAAATTCCTTTTTTGTTTGCTACACATTTAGTCCCAAAAAGTATATGATAGGTGTTAGTAGTATTTTCAGAGTTTTCAAAGTTGTGTTCCTTTTCCTATTTCTTTGACAGTTTTCCCAGCTTTTGAGCTTTTTCTCCTACTAAATCTCATGTCCAAGGTGTTGAAAATATGTTCCTAATGCTGAAAACCCTAGGTGCTAAGTCAAAGATGCTTCTTAAAGTCCAAAACCCTAGAGAAAGCTTGACCAGGTTCTATTTTGCTGTTACTTTTTCAAATAACTTAAGTAATCCTTTGAGCATGTGCACTTTATAATTAACATTTAGTCTCCAAGTCTCATAATGCATTCAACATATTCCTTTTAGTCTGGTGATTCAAAAGAATGCTTTGTCATGCAATCTCCTTAAGTCTGGGGTATATTCCTTTTCTTCATGAGACTCAGTGGATGTTTTTGGTCGCCAAGTCTCCTAGTGGTCCTTATGAGATCTAGCAACTACTATTGGCAAATATTTCAAAGTTAAACTATAGTCACTAAATCTCTATATGAAAAAGACATGTAGTCAGGTAATCTCTTTATGGAATGATGAAGTGAACAAATATTCAGCAATAAAGAGACTGTTAGAAATAAGGAATACTAAGAGGGGGAGGTGAATCAGTATTCTACAAACTTTTACTTTTTCCCAGTTATGGATATAAAAAATTATCTTAATGCATGCATAACATAGAAAGATAAACAACATGCATAGCAACAAAACAAAAGAACTCATAACACATTATTTATTCTCGAGGAAACCCTGGCCTAGGGAAAACCCTGGTGGGGATGGTACCCACAAAGATCCACTAATCAAAAGTATCCTGTTAAGGATGTTGACCCTATTAGGAGCCTATTACATGCATATAGTGTCTCAATCATGATTAAGGGACTATAGGCCTTGTTAGAAGCCTCAACCCTGCTAGGAGTTGGTAGTACAAAATATGATTACAAGATGAGCCCATTGCCCAAACAAGTAATATACAATATTTACTAATTACAAAATAAGTCAAGGTACATAACCTTATACTACATTCAACTTCGCATCAATATCTCTTCGCTGCCTTTTTCACTATCGCTATTACATTCATATCTTGTACAACTTTCTCTTTTTTACATCTTCTTCATACATTACATTTATACAAGTTATTAAGACTAATAACTCTTTTTAGTCAACTTACATTATACAAAATATCTTTACCCAAGGGTTAACATCTAGGATGTCATCCCTTTATATTGTTAAGACATTATTTTGATAAACAAAATAATCCCTTAACTCTTTACCAATTCTATCTTCCTATTCTATCCTGTCGGCTTAATACTATCTTCAGTAAAACTATCATAACTTCTTCCATACATGTTGTATTGACTTGTGCTCTTAGGTGAGTCTTCTATAGTCACCATAGTATCTATGTTCAAGTGTGCAAGCATTGAACTTACTCCAATCAACATCGCTAATCAAAAATATCATCGGGTACACTGGCAAAAACATTGTCTCATACTTAGACAATTTTGCATTGTGCTCTGACATACTTGCTCTCTAACCTATGCGATCTTCATGTAGATCATGTGTTTCCATAATGACAAAATCTATGAATCTAACTCAGCCAAATTGCCAACAATCTCCCACTTTGTCATTGGTGGCAACATATGAGAAAATTGGCTAAGTCATAGATTTCAAAAATATCAAAATTGTGGCCATACTAAAAAATATGTATCTACTATCCTTATGTCTCCATAAATCTTATAAACATAATATACTCCCCCTAGGAGTATGCATCCTTATCAATTTTCTACTGTATATCTCTCCCCCTTTGACAACAATGACAAAAAAAAGGGTAAGGAGGGTGACAAAACTGTGTTTAGACAAAAGTTATACCTCGATTCAATATTGCAAAGCTGGTAGGCTTACAACACAATCTACAAAGTTAATCTTCATGCAATCTAACTCTTTCTCCCATTCCTTCTTAATCGAATCTAAAACACTGAGTAGTGCACATAATCCATAAGACACAATTTAATAGGCTTGTAGATTCACAAAATTGAACTTCTGAAAAGATGTCTTGGATGAAAGACATTCTTCCAGTTGTCCTTAAACAATGCTCAATTTGATAGAAACATGCTCTCTTAAAAGAGAGAATCTTTTCAGCTTTCTATCCTTTTCATCTTGTAAAATCCTTATTTTATCATAAATCTTATAGAATTTCTTCTCAGCATCAAGTACCTTCATATTAGGGCTAGAAAGAAGGTTTATCTTAGTTTGAATTTTAGCTTCCTTGATCTTAATCTTCTACTCTTCCTCTGCTATAAGGATCTCAGATTTTGTACACTGAATGTACAAATATTTTCCTCTATCTAAATTCCTTCTTAAGTCTTTTATATAGATATCAAGATTGTTGATATCATTCTTGATGTTTTGACTTATGTGAAAAAGTATTTTGGCCTCATAGGCTACTTGTGCCTTCACCTTAGCTACATCAAATAAGTTAGTAAACTCATCATCAAATGTATTCAACACTTTCTTTTCTTTTTCTAGTGGGTCAGCCTTTGCAATTTGTGTGGTTACAATGCCTTGTAACTTCTCAGTTAGCTACTTTAGGCATCCTTCAAGGCTCTTCACTTTCTTATTCTTTCCAATAATTTTATTCAAAGATGTGATCAATTCCATCTGATCATCATCATCTACTTCTTTTCCCAAACTCTTAAATATAGAACCAATCTGAGTTTTCTTACTAGTCTCAGGTGTAAGACTAATTTCTTCTTGGGTGGGAACAAATACTTGTTTCTCTGTCTCTTTAGATTCTTCAGTTTTGGTTTCTGTCTTCTCTTCTCCTTTGGCACTGTCCTGCTCTTCAAAAGCCGAATTGTCAACAATGTTTTTAAGGTTTTTAAATAGATGATCATAACTGTCCAAAGTGATCTTTGTTCCTTTGACATTCATAGAGTCATCTTCAATGTTGATGGCTGGTGGAGAGGGAATATCGTGCTATTCTGCTTCTTCTGCTTTCTCTTCAAGTTCTGCTGCAACTGATGGTTTTCCAACATTTTCTATCATTATCTTAAATATTGCTAGTTCTGTTTCCTTGTTGATTTCTTCATACTTGCCTCCCATAATCTGAATTGTTCTTTTCTTGGTTCTCAAAAGGGTGTTCAGATGCTTCATGATTTATTTAAATTGATCTTCATCTCTTACATCACATAGCTTCCTAACAAGATTTTCTCTAATTTTGATATCTTCATCTGATGCTCTTTTCTTCCTATTTACAAGCTTCTCATACAAATCATCAAATATCTTACCCTGAATTGTATCAAACTTTTTGTCAGTCAAAATCATGTGCTTTACCACTGCATTTTCTAGGTTCAATCTCTCTGCATAATCATAGAGATCATAGTATTTGTTCATCTTTGTGAAATCTCCATCTTGAATAATCTATTCATTAACTTTTTCAACTCTAGGTTTCCAAGTTTTCTTCTTAACAAGGGTCTCTTCATCATCTTTAATTTCTACAATCTTTCTTTTAACTAGTAGAAATAAAGTCTTCTGCCTTCTACCTAGTCCAGTAGCAATCTCTTTCATTCTTTTACCAGGTGTGGAGGAGGTTGATCTAGTGGATTTTCTTGTTTCTTGATCTTTCTTAGTTACTTCCACTTTCACCTTGACTTGTGTCTCTTCTTACTATACTGCAACTGATGATAAAGGTGGAACAGACAAAACTTCCTTTTGTCCAATTTCTCTAACTACTGCTGCTATCTGTTTGGCTATTAAGAACTCATGTTTAGTCATTCATGTGTCTTTTAATATCTTCTTGATTGTGTTCTCTACTCTTTTCTTTGATTGTTTCTCTTCAAGGATAATATTTGTGGAGTTGAAGTTCTCCTCAAAGGTTCCAAACTTGTTGCTGTGAATGTCCAACTTGCTCTTAAGTAGTCTACTCACATATTCTTTTGTCTCAATTTTACTAATCTCATAGCCAAAAGGGTATATGAACTCTACTCTAGGTTCTACTACTTCAATGTATGTAAAGTTAGTATCAACCATAAAGCATATCTCATTCTTATACTTCTCTACTAAAGACCGAGGGATCCTTGATCTGCTTGACATCAAATTTTGAAATGTTTTAATCACCAACACTACACTCTCATTGACTTTGTCAATAAGATGTCTCATGTAAACTTTGTTAATCCTTTCCATAGTATTTTTACCATCATTCCAATCATCACTAATGGTGTAAGGAAATATTCTTAACAAATGGAAAAATATATACATGATCAATGATGAGAATCTAAACTGAGAGTACTTAGTCTTCTTTATCTTTTCCAAATTCTCAAACAACTGAATTCTCAAAATCTCACACATGTCAACTTGTACTTTATCAACACACATAAAATAGGCTACATGTATCATTCCTATTGCCATGTCATCTTCTCTTGAGTTAGCAAAAAACTTAGTTGTAAGGATTTTGCATAAATATCTAACATCATCTTGCTATATCTTGCTAATTACTATTCCTCTACCATTGTAAGATGAATTTGTGTTATCTATAACTATTTTCCTCATGTTATTCTCATTCAAAGGAATGGATCCAATTTTAGAGAGCCCAGTTACCTCATGAATTAAGTTAGCTATGATATCTATCACTCTGTCATCTAACCAAAACTTTCCATTGTGAATTCTGCTTAAAATTATCTTGGTACATTCTTCATTCTGAAACTCATATTGCAGTGAATACTTAACAATCTCATTATTTTCCAAATGCTCAAACCCTAATTTTAATAAAAATCTTGATTTTAAATCTTCTGATATTATTTTGTAAAATCACCATCACTGAGAGTCTCTAGCTTACATCCCAAATAACTTCTAACATTTTCTAGATGTAAGACTCCGTCTAGTACGACTGATAAAGGTAACTTAGGGTCTTCCTCCTAGGGTTCTACTGGTTCCCTTTTGACTTTAGGTCTATTCTAATCTCTGACATTGTGAATCAATGAAATATCCACGACTTCTACTAATTCCTTAACTGATTTAGAGATCTGCCAACTAAAATACCTCGATTTCATGATTTAGGGCTTGCGTAGATTCAACACAAAAATCCTTCACCAAATCCTTGCAAAATGATTTCAATCACTACTCTTCGATCTCTTTAGCACTTGTATTCACTTAGATGATCAAATAATACCAATCATAACCTTTTATCATTATAGATCTGACATCACATTCAACTATTTTGCCGCTTCTTTCCAAAAAGCTGATTCTTCTTACCTGCAAAACTTAAAACTTCTTGCGATCTCGCAAAACATAATATTTTTCTATGTGCTCTTAACCATAGCATCAATACATCATATACTACCTTCCATTAACTATGCAAGACTGAATTCATCATATATCTACTTCTACACTAATCTAAGTTCCTATTCTACTGTAATTTTCATGAATTAAGTACTTTGAGATGGGTTAGGTAGAGATTCATTCTTACCACTTGATACTTCACCTTTTTGGTTACCTTTAGTGCTGAATGTGTCTCCTTGATTTGTGCTTTTAACGAACTTCACTTCTTCTGAATTACTACAACATCCTTTTTGACTAGTACTTGCATCTTCATTTCTCCTTGCATGACTTCTAGGGTTAGGATTAGGATGAAAATGATGGAATATGGATGAAGTGACTGAGAGGGGGGGGTGAATCAGTCAACCATAAAACACTTCACAATTAATTCTTTCCAGATCCCTTAGGATATCTTAACAATGTTATCTATTTTAGCACTCGGTAAATAGATTGCAGTAACTTTGAAGATGCAGAAAGTATTAGCAAAATTATCTTTAGATATTCATCAGCACATGTATATGATTGAGAAAGAAATTAAGAACACAAGAGACACAAGATTTAACGTGGAAACCCAATATGGGAAAAACCACCAATGTATCTAGATACTGATTTTCACTTTTCTGAAGTGATGCCCGGTTAGAAGCCAACCCGGTAAAAGGTTACAAAACACACTGTTAGGTGTGACCTTGTTAGAGGATTTAAAACACCCTGCTAGGAGTGGCCTGGTAAGAGGTCTTGAAAACAATTCAATGGAATTGTCACCTTGTTAGAGGATTTACAATATGGTTGTTAAGCCAACTCGGTTAAGAGATTTAGAATTCACTGTTACAATGATAAGAAGGTAACAATGAAAAATGACCTGTATAATAATGCAATTGTCTTGCTGATTACAGATCTCTATTCTGCATAAGTCTGATCCTTTCTGATCGAATAAATCTCTGCTACACCTCAAGGATATCTGAACATCCTTCACAAATTCGCATACACCTTTCCTGCTTTTCTTCTGTAAAATCTTCTGCTGTATTTCTTGTTTTCTTTTCACATTTGACCTTTTATTTATATGATTTTAGATTTGTCAAATCGACATTATTTAGTATAACAGTTGGCTGAAATAAGCAAACTCTATTTGCAAAAATCCTTCAAGGGCCGACAGTGCTCGGTGACCATAACTTTCTATAATCTTTCGGAGACCGAGGGAACTCAGTAAACACCGACAATCTTTTACCTTCGATAACCGACTGAACTCGGTAAACACTAAATTTTCTTCGATGACCGAGTGAACTCGGTAAACACTAACTTTTTTTTTCGATGACCGAGTGAACTCGGTAAACACTAACTTTTCTTTGGCAACCGAGTGAACTCGGTAGACACTGCTTTTCTTCGATAACCGAGTGGACTCGGTAAGCACTAATATTCCTATCTGGCAGACTGACTGAGCTTGGTAGTAACTGGTTGTTGTGGACTATGACATTGTGTGACATCAAAGACAATACATAATTGAGTAGCAATTTCCTTCAGACAATTGTTTCCAACAATCTCCCTCTTTGGCATTGATGGCAACACAATATGTCATATCATAAGAAATTTGAAAGAGTTAGCTCGGTTCAGATTCAAATCTCCCTCTGTCAGCAAACTTCCTTTATCCTGAAAAATTCTTCCTTCTGATTATTGAAAATTTCTTGAAGTAATAATAAAGACATAACAAACACTCCCTCTTTGACAACACATGCCAAAGACAATTCACATATTACTGGTGAAAATTAATGTACCTTAAGTACTGATTCATATGCAATGATTCCTTGAATATGCTGCATCAACGGGTTGATTTTCAATCATGTTCTGGTTGATGCATCACTAAAACTGTATTTAGTGAGCCTCGGATAGGGGAATGACCCCTAACTTACCTCTTAGATACACAAATGCATCCTTAGGTAATGGTTTGGTAAAAATGTCTGCAATCTATTCTTTTGTATGAATATATTCTAATCTGATTTCCTTGTCCTGCACCAATTCTCTGACAAAGTGACATTTAATAGCAATGTGCTTGGTTTTGGAATGCATCACTGGATTCTTAGAGATGTTTATTGCACTGGTATTGTCACAAAATATAACAACTGGTTCTTTGATTTCAACCTTCATACCTTCTAATAGCTGTTTAAACCAAACAATATTTGAACAGTTTACTGCAGCAGCAACATATTCTGCTTCAGCTGTGGATTGAGATGTGCAATTTTGCTTTTTACTAGTCCAGGATACCAGTCTTTTTCCAAGAAAAAATGCTCCACCACTTGTGCTTTTTCTGTAATCAATGTTTCCTGCCCAATCAGCATCAGTAAACACTTTCAAGTCTAGATTGCCTCCAAATTTATACCACAAACCATATTCTTCAGTTCCTTTTAAGTATCTTAAGATTCTTTTGATTGCCATCATGTGATTTTCCTTAGGTTTTGCTGAGAATCTAGCTACTATACAGACTGCTAAGGCAATATCAGGTCTTGTATGTACTACATACTGCAATTTTCCAATCATAGATCGGTATAGGGTCTAATCAACTTCTTTTGAATCATCATTTTTGGTAAGTTTCAGTCCAGTACACATGGGTGTACCAACTGGTTTTGAATCTTCCATACCAAACTTCTTAAGTATTTCCTTAATGTATTTAGATTGAGTAATGTATATACCATTCTTGCTTTGCTGAATTTGAAGACCAACAAAGAATTTTATTAAACCAAACATGGACATTTCAAATTCTTTGTTCATTTGCTCTGAAAATTCTTTGCACTGATCCTCATTCCCTGTAAATATAGTATCATCCACAAATATTTCTGCCAATACAATTTTGTCATCCGGTCCTTCTTTAATATATAGATTACTGTTATCATTAGCTCTTTTGAAATTAATCTGGATCAAATAGTTATGGAGTCTTTCATACCATGCTCTAGGAGCTTGTTTTAAACCATACAATGCTTTGTGTAACCTATAGACCATGTCCCTTTTATCTGGATCAACAAAACCTTCAGGTTGTTCAATGTAGACTTCTTCATCAAGAATTCCATTGAGAAATGCAGATTTTATATCCATCTGATATACCTTAAATCCTTTGTGTGCTGCATAAGCAAGTAGAGTTCTTACACCTTCTAAACTTGCAACAGGAGTGAAAGTTTCTCCATAATCTATACCTTCTTCTTGAGAATAACCTTTACATACCAGTTTAGCTTTGTTTCTAGATACTTGACCATCTTCATTCAGCTTATTCCTGAATACCCATTTTGTTCCAATTACATTCTTATCTTTAGGTCTAGGTACAAGAGTCCAAGTTTTGTTCTTTTGTATTTGTTCTAATTCTTCATTCATTGCTTCAATCCAACTTTCATTTTCCAATGCATCTTTGATATTTCTAGGTTCAAAATCAGTAAGCAGACATGTACC
Organism: Chamaecyparis obtusa; assembly: GCA_027943335.1. NCBI lineage: Eukaryota > Viridiplantae > Streptophyta > Pinopsida > Cupressales > Cupressaceae > Chamaecyparis > Chamaecyparis obtusa. The sequence goes on from BSBK01006631.1 coordinate 963,661, forward strand.
TTTTAGCTTGCTTCTTGTCATAGTACCATCTGATTTGTTTCCGATGATTTGATCTGGTGTATGATGTCTTCTGACATATTTGGCTAGTATAGGTTCCTTGCCTTTTGAATGATTCATGCTGTTGTCTTCTAGGATCTCTTCTTCAGGTTGCTCGGGCTCGGTAGATATTTGTTCGGTAACTTCAGGCTGAGACTCGGTCTGAATTTCTTCCTGTGACTCGGTTTGAACTTCTTCCTGTGACTCGGTTTGTGACTCGGTAACTGTGCTTGGCTCGGTAGATATAGCTTCCTTATTGATAGTTGTGTCTGTCAATGTTTCAGGTTCAATGTAAATGAATCTTCTGTAGTTCTCAGGTTCCCTTTTGATTTCTTCCTCAGTCTTTTCTGCAAACTCATCAAATTTTACATGTATACTTTCTATGACTTTGTGAGTAGATAAGTTCAGACATTTGTATGCCTTGCTTTTGCTAGAATATCCTAGGAATATTCCTTCATCACTTTTCACATCAAATTTATTTCTTCTGGATTCTTTTAAGATATAACACTTGCTACCAAATATTTTCATGTAACTTATATTGGGTTTATAGCCATACCATAATTCATAAGGAGTTTTGAATGTGTCTTTCTTCAGTTGTACTCGGTTCAAGGTATGAACTGCAATGCTGATAGCTTCCTTCCAGTACTTTATAGCGATGTTCTTTTCTATCATTAGAGTCCTTGCATAGTCCATAATAGATTTGTTTCTTCTTTCTGCTATTCCATTCTGCTCAGGAGTTCTAGGAGCTGATACCTGTCTTTTGATTCCTCTTTCAATGCAAAAGTTGTTAAAATCATGGGAGATGAATTCACCACCTCTGTCTGATCTTAAGCATTTCAATCTTTTCCCTGTTTCCTTTTCCACTCTTGCTAAGTACCATTTGAACTTTTCAAATGCTTCTGATTTTTCTCTTAAATACATAACAGTCATCATTCTAGAATAATCATCAACGAAAAGAATAAAGAATTTATCTCCAGTATAGCTTTGTATTCCAATAGGTCCACATAAATCAGTATGCACAATTTCCAAAATTTCTTTAGACTGATAGTTCTTACTCTTGAAACTAGTTTTACTCATTTTGCCAATCTGACAATTCTTGCATAGACCAGTGTCAGGTTTCTTCAAAGTAGGAATGCCTCTAACCTTCTTGAATTTGCTTATTTTTATCATGTTATCAAAATTCACATGACATAACCTTTTGTGCCATAGCCAACTTTCTTCTATTTGAGCAATAAAGCATGAATATTCACTGAGATCAAGATAAAATAAGTTACCTTTTGTTTGTTTGCCTGATCCAATGAGTTTTCCTTTTCCATCCAGCAGTCTTGCTTGACCATTCATGAATTCAACCTTGAAACCAGTGTTGATTAGCTATGCTACACTTAGAAGATTATGTTTTAGTCCTTCAACCCAATAAGCATTATCACATATGAGTTCTTTGGTTAATGAGATTCTTCCTTTTCCTTTTATACAACAAGGTTCATTGTTTCCAAATCTTACATTACCACTGTCACAGTCTTCTAGATATTCAAATTTTGTCTTGTCACCAGTCATGTGGTGTGAACATCTGCTGTCTATTATCCATATATCATCTTTGCTTATATGAGAAATAAGTGCCATCTTATCTTCATCATCATCAGATTCATCTTTTATAGCAATAAAGACAATTTCTTCTTCACTATCATTAGAATCTTTAGCCATAAAACATGATTTCTTACCTTTATCCTTGTATGATTTGAAATTATTTTTGCCATAGTACTTGTGACTTCTCTTCTCTTCCTTGACTTGCTTGTTTGGGCACCTAGCTGCAATATGTCCAATTTCTTCACATGAAAAATAGATTAAAGGAGTTTTACCTTTATACTTACCTTTCCCTCTAGAGTACTTCTTTGCAAGTAATGCTTCTACAATTTCAAGATCACTATCAGAACTTTCTTCTGATACTTCTTCACTTTCTGACTGAACTTCTTTAATTTTCTTGTTCTTCTTTAGTGAAACCTTGGCCTCAAATGCTGATTCAATATTTTTGGAACTAGGAACATAGTTGTCATAGTTGTCTAATTCAAAAGCTGTCAATCTTCCAACTAAAGCATCCAAAGTTATATTGTGGTTTGTTTCACATCTTCTTTCTTGAATAGCTGATACTCTTATTGCATAGATAGGGAGTAATGTTCTGAGTACCTTACTTATAACAGTCTCATCTGAGATTGTTCCTCCAGAAGCTCTAATTGCACTTACACTTGCTTTGATTCTTTCAACATATTTTGCAATGTTTTCATCTTCCTTCATATTCATCTTGTCAAACTGTCCTCTTAGGCTTTCTGCTTTGGCTCTTTTCACATTTGCATCACCACCATATATTTTCTTCAGTGCCATCCACATTTCATATGCAGTAGTGCAGTCTTTAATATCATCAAATTCTTCATAGCTGAGAGCAGATGCAATGTCTATCATCATGGTGTTGTGAGTCTTTTTATCTGCAATGTCTTCAACAGTTAATGTGCCATTAGGAATTGTGTATTCTTCATCAATGTATTTGCATCCTGAATCACCAATGGAAGCCAGATGAAGTCGCATGAGACCTTGCCATGCTGAAAAGTTATCTCTGTTAAGCTTTGGAATTTCCCTCTTGTAAGACATCCTGATCTTTAGCTTAGGTCTTTGAAACCCTTCCTGCAAGCACCAAAAGCTCTGATACAAATTGATGGAATATGGATGAAGTGACTGAGAGGGGGGGGGGGTGAATCAGTCAACCATAAAACACTTCACAATTAATTCTTTCCAGATCCCTTAGGATATCTTAACAATGTTATCTGTTTTAGCACTCGGTAAATAGATTGTAGTAACTTTGAAGATGCAGAAAGTATTAGCAAAATTATCTTTAGATATTCATCAGCACATGTATATGATTGAGAAAGCAATTAAGAACACAAGAGACACAAGATTTAACATGGAAACCCAATATGGGAAAAACCACCAATGTATCTAGATATTGATTTTCACTTTTCTGAAGTGATGCCCGGTTAGAAGCCAACCCGGTAAAAGGTTACAAAACACACTATTAGGTGTGACCTTGTTAGAGGATTTAAAACACCCTGCTAGGAGTGGCCTAGTAAGAGGTCTTGAAAACAATTCAATGGAATTGTCACCTTGTTAGAGGATTTACAATATGGTTGTTAAACCAACTCGGTTAAGAGATTTAGAATTCACTGTTACAATGATAAGAAGGTAACAATGAAAAATGACCTGTATAATAATGCAACTGTCTTGCTGATTACAGATCTCTGTTCTGTATAAGTCTGATCCTTTCTGATCGAATAAATCTCTGCTGCACCTCAAGGATATCTGAACATCCTTCACAAATTCGCATACACCTTTCCTGCTTTTCTTCTGTAAAATCTTCTGCTGTATTTCTTGTTTTCTTTTCACATTTGACCTTTTATTTATATGATTTTAGATTTGTCAAATTGACATTATTTAGTATAACAGTCGGCTGAAATAAGCAAACTCTATTTGCAAAAATCCTTCAAGGGCCGACAGTGCTCGGTGACCATAACTTTCTATAATCTTTCGGAGACCGAGGGAACTCGGTAAACACCGACAATCTTTTACCTTCGATAACCGACTGAACTTGGTAAACACTAACTTTTCTTCGATGACCGAGTGAACTCGGTAAACACTAACTTTTTTTTTCGATGACCGAGTGAACTCGGTAAACACTAATTTTTCTTTGGCAATCGAGTGAACTCGGTAGACACTGCTTTTCTTCGATAACCGAGTGGACTCGGTAAGCACTAATATTCCTGTCTGGCAGACCGACTGAGCTCGGTAGTAACTGGTTACTGCGGACTATGACATTGTGTGACATCAAAGACAATACATAATTGAGTAGCAATTTCCTTCAGACAATTGTTTCCAACAGAAAATCTCTATTGTTCATTCTGCAAAACCTTATTGTATGTCCAATCTTGTTACATATCTAACAAACTATTCCATTGTTTCCATATCTTGGTCCAGAATGATTGATCTGTGATCTGTAGTTTCTAGCAATGTGTCCAACTTTGTTGCATCTATAACATACTACTCCATTTCTCCTGTTCATATCTTCAGTAGGTTTCTTATCTACATGGTTAGTATTCCTAAACATTCTACTACTATTATTATTCTCAACAAATTTAGGTTTTATACATTCAATAGCTCTATGTCCAAAACCATGACAATTATAACAATAACCATTAAGAGGTTTAGATTAATTACCTGTGCAATCTTTCTTCATATGACCAAAAGTATTACAAGTAAAGCATCTACCTTTAAATTCTCTTTGCATATCTTTAGGTGATTCCTCTTGCTTCGGTGGTTCTTCTTCTTTAGGCGTATCTTCAGATTTGTCAATTTCATCAGATTTCTTTTCATCTATGCTTTCAGACATTTTCAAATCTAGTTCCTTGCTTTCTCCACTTGCTTTAGACATGTTGAATCCAAGACCAGTTTTATCATAGAATGGTTTTTGATAAGACATTTGTTCATCAATCTTCTCACTAGTTGAATATAGTCTTTCAAGTTGCTGCTTAGATCGAGTCAGTTCACCTTTCACAATTGTGTTGTATTTCTGAAGTTTGGTATATTTCAAATTGACTTTCTCAAGTTCAGATGTTACTTTACTAAGTTTAGATTTTAGTCCTTCATTTTCAAGCTTCCAATTTTCATTCTCAGATTTTAGATTTGCTTCATTCTTTCCATTTCCATCTTTCAGACTTAGCTTCAAATTTGCTATCTTTAATTCATGTTTAAGGATCTCATTTTACTTTTCTAGGTTGTCATCACAATCTTCAATTTGAATTTTAGATTCCTTTTCTGATTTAAGATCTTCCAACTTGTTTTTCAATTTCTCAATGAGGTTCTTTGCATCATCATATTTTCCTTTCAGAGTGTCTCTTTCTTCAGTAAGCATATCAATCTACTCAAGAGCTTCTTCAAGATTTTTATGTAGCTGATCCATATCCATAGAAATATTACTCAAGCTTCTAAGCTTACCTTGTATGATTCTTTTTTGAGTAACTAAGCTCTGATACCAATTGTTAGAAATAGGGAATACTGAGAGGGGGGGTGAATCAATATTCTACAAACTTTTACTTTTGCCCAGTTATTGATATAACAGATTATCTTAATGCATGCATAACATAGAAAGCTAAACAACATGCATAGCAACAAAAGAAAAGAACTCATAACACATTATTTGTTCTCAAGGAAACTCTGGCCAAGGGAAAACCCTGGTGGGGATGGTAACCACAAAGATCCACTAATCAAAAGTATCATGTTAAGGATGTTGACCCTGTTAGGAGCCTATTACATGCATATAGTGTCTCAGTCCTGACTAAGGGACTATAGACCTTGTTAGAAGCCTCAATCCCGCTAGGAGTTGGTAGTACAAAATATGATTACCAGATGAGCCCATTGCCAAAACAAGTAATATATAATATTTACTGATTACAAAATAGGTTAAGGTACATAACCTTATACTACTTTCAAGTTCACATCAATATCTCTTTACTGCCTTTTTCACTATCACTATTACATTCATATCATGCACAACTTTCACTTTTTTACATCTTCTGCATACATTACATTTATACAAGTTATTAAGACTAATAACTCTTTTTAGTCAACTTACATTATACAAAATATCTTTACCCAAGGGTTAACATCTAGGATTTCATGACTTAATTATTGTTAAGACATTATTTTGATAAACAAAATAATCCCTTAACTCTTTACCAATTCTATCTTCATATTCTCTCCTGTGGGCTTAACACTATCTTCAGTAAAACTATCATAACTTCTTCCATACATGTCGTACTAACTTGTGCTCTCAAGTGAGTCTTCTATAGTCACCATCATATCTATGTTCAAGTGCGCAAGCATTGAACTTACTCCAATCAATATCACTAATCAAAACTATCATCGGGTACACTGGCAAAAACATTGTCTCATACTTAGACAATTTTGCATTGCACTCTGACATACTTGCTCTCTAACCTATACGATCTTCATGTAGATCATATATTGCCATAATGACAACATCTATGAATCTAACTCAACCAAATTGCCAATAGAGACTCACTGTATGGTCGCTGAGTCTCTCAATGAAGGATGGTAGTTATGTTTTTTTCAGTCTCATAATCTCCCAATTCTCTGGTTGTTAAGAAAATCATTGAGCAACCTAGTGATTATGCTAGTTGCACATTCTCAGACTCCCAGCGGTTATGTTCTAAATACTCAACAATCTGGTGACACAGTTAAATCCTAATCTCACAATGAAGTGGTTAAGCCATAATATCTTCAGTGACTCCATGATAACTGTCAGATGAAAGAAGAATCAACGGTCAGTGTTATATCTCATAGTCTGACCAAAGTTAAGAGGATTATCTAATGACTTGGTGAATAAAGGGTTTCGTATGGTCTCCACAAGTAAGTAGGGTAAAGAAAAATACTAAGAGACTGCGAGATGTCCTCAGTTGTGTAATCACCAAAAGAGGATGGGTTAAGATAAGGATTTTCAAAGAATAGATCTGAGCCGTTGGTATGTCTGGAATCGGGCAGTGGTCACATCATCTCCAAATTGATCCATGTGTTAAGAAAAGTTGCAGCGACTATGAGAAGTGCTTAGTCACCTGGTCTCTAAAGTAAACTAGGGTTAAGAGAATCATCTAGCCATTGGAAAGAAAACCTTAGTCACGTGATCTCAAGGTGACTAAAGGTTAAGTATCACCCGAGGTCAAAAAAGTGAAAAGGAATATAAATCCATTTGCCAGATTTGATGACATGTCCTCTCTTGATTGGTCAAAGAGTAAATCAAAGGATTAAATAATCTCTTAATAATTACAAGATAGACTATGGTCACTCAATCTCCAGGTCAGATAAATCTAAGATTTCTGCCTGTAGTCACCGAGTCTCCAAATATATTCAGTCTCCAGATCTCTAGAGAAAGTCAAAGTTAGAATGAAATGCAGAGACTACATGATTACCGTAGATTTTGTTCTTTATAAGTTTGGATCTAATGGTTGTCTCTCAATCACTAGATAAAAGTGATGTCATCCAAAACATGCCAAGACTTAGCGACTACCATCAGATTAAGATCTTGTGGCTATCGTATAATCGCATGAAGAAATAAGAAACTGAACAAATATTCAGCGATAAAGAGATTTCTCTTATGGTCGTTGGATCTCTAAATGGGTAAGGTCATGTAGTCTCCATAAAATATTTGAAAAGTCAATAAGTTTTGGCGATCAATAGACTATAGTTGCCAGGTCTCGAAATGAAAATTACAGTTTCCTATAATTGCCAGATCATGAGATATAATTATCAAAGGCTAAAACATTCAGCAACTATGATTTTTGACTATAGTCGCTAGGTCTCTAGAAGTTATTTCATAATATAATGATTAAATATTTCCCTTTAGTCACTGAATCTCAAAATAATATGAAAAGGTGCTAAATCTTTCAGCGATTGTGATTGGCTTGGTAGTCACTAGGTCGCCAAAAATTGAATTTGATTACCTATCATTGTCTGATCCCACGGCTAGCGAATTAAAGTTCAGGGCATGCCAAGTAATGGTGAAAGTGACATAATTTACAGAGTTCAAAGTCTCGAAAGGGAAAATTGCATTCAATTCTCCAAAATAAATATAACTAATTGTCATTCATTGCCAAATTACCAAGTATTCCAGAGAGCTAGGTCTAAAGTACAAGAGTTTTTCAAGCTTTCTATAGTACAATGATTTACAGCTTCAAAATTTTTAGAGGAATTCATAGTTGCAGTCAAAATGAGTCAACCATCAACTAGTGGGGCCTCTACCAGCAAGGCTTCCAAGGAGAAGGCAAAAGAAAGCTTCTCGGATGAGTTTCTCACCTTGCTAATAGGATCCTCTCAAAATAAAAAGGTTAGTGATGAATGTTTCATTGACAATTTGAGCTACTGTAGAGATGCCAGGATGCCTAAAATGTTCAAAATGCATTTGTTTAAGTATTTTTATAAAAATGCTGAAAGTCCAGTTCCTTTGTCAAACCCTTGGACATAAGGATTAGCCAAGTTGATAGTCCTAGATGTTTTCTTGGATGTTAATTTGTTAATTGCATTGGAAAGTTGTTATGACCCCCTATCTAGAATGATAAGAAAGCATGATGGCTCAACCCTAGTTACATTAGACAGGAGCTTTTTCATGAGGGCTTTTGGTATCAATATGCCCATAGCCACAAAAATTGACCTACAAGCCTAAACCAATAGGTATACTCAGGAATCTATCCTTATATCCAAGGAAATTTAAAGCCATGTTCATCAAGGCAACATGAACTACATTGCGGCAATGGCTGGGTCAACCCCTTACTTCTATAAAGACTTATCTTTTTATGTAAAGTATATTGCATATGGTTTATGTAGAGTGCTTGGAGTAGATGGTGGGACAGATAGGATTATAGCTGACATCTTGATGATGGTATTGGACTCACAACACATGCATACCAAAAAAGTATATGACTACATTGGGTATGCCATTGATAAAATGCACAAGGGATTGGAGGCAATAAGGAATAGAGAAGATTCCCCTAAGTTTTTGCATTACTCATTGTTAATGCACCTCATTCTATTTTACAATTACAACATTATGAATCTAGATAACCTACATCCTCAGATGATGTGGAAGGGTCAACCCAATCCAGTACAGCTTTGGATAGGAGCTTGGAGCCCTACTTGCCTTAATTATGATTTCTACACTTTTCAAAATTGGATGGTGCGGCCTATCTTGCTCAACCTAGGGATAGATCTTTGTAGGCTGCCAGTAAAGGCTCTACAATTGATAAGGCCTTGTCAATTTATTGACAAATGGCCTAAAGGACACAACTGGGGAGACTTTTACTATGAGAGGACCTACACCATAATAAGAGTTTATGGATGCCCCCAACCACCCCATATACTACCATTTTTTGTTCCACCAAGGATTGCCTTCCTAGAGATTATTTGGCAACTAATGTTAACCGATAAAGAGCATCTACCCTCCCTCAGAAAGGGTACACTTACCCCCAAACAATTTTATGTATGGAACTTCACAATTGGGAAGAATGTATTTTCCAAGTTAAATGATTGGCTGGGCCAATTCAAAATGAATGCTGCAGCACCTAGATATTTTGATACAGAGGGTTTCATAGTAATGGGTAGAAAATACTACACTCCTACCATTCCTATAAACAAACACATGAGGAGTATCCTAAGGAAGATCTTATCAGAAACATTATTAAGGAGGATGTGATAGAAAAAAGAGCAGACCAATTGAATGAATTGATGAGATTTGAGAAGCAATTGAAGACACAAGGGATAGCCTTTGGAGGCTTCTTCCCTACACTTCCTTATCTACAAATATTGGAGATGATGATGGATAATTACCAAACATTGGTCAACTCTATAGAGGACCAAATTGATGATAAGGGTAGAGAAAATGAGAAGCACCCAGAATCTGACTATGAAGATAGTGATGGAGGCTACCTAGTCTACAACCCTCCTGCTATGGAACAAGGATCTCCTACTACCCAAAAAGGAGAGGAAAATGTAATAATGGATTTGATAGAGGTTCCTAGCTCTCAAGACACTAGTGAGCCTCCTCAGAAGAAGCAAAAATTGCAAATAGGAGAATCTTCATGAGCCAGGGTCCCTGAGAAGAAGGGAGACAGAGTGAAAGCTCTATTTCAAGGAAATAGAGCCTATGATCATCAACTTAGGCAAAGGATCAGAGAGGAAAAAAAAATAGAAAATGGTGATAGAAGTAGTTGAGTTACCCTTCGCCTTAGGTTAAGAGAAAGGATGCTTGAGCATGAGGCCTTTTTGAAGGATGACAATTTTATTAAGTCAAATGAATTCAAGGACTTCCTTTTATGGCACAAGCAAAAGCAAGTGGCCTCTAGTGTTTAGATCAAGGAAGATGGCCAAATACTAGATGAAGCCATGCAGATAGTAGTTCAATCGCTATTGTCAGTGGGTAGATACCAAATAATTAGTCTGCTGGTCCTTTGCCTAACACCCAAGCCTTTGTCTCCAATCAAATGATCCAAGGACCACTCCAAAATGTAAGTCATACAACCCCAGTGATTGGTAATCTTGGTGGAAATGTTGTACAATAGAATATTGGAGAAGGTGGAGCTGAGGCTTCACAATATTTTCAAAGGAGGCCAGTTCATTTGGAAAGATACAAGCCACTGTTATTTGCTGGTATTCCTGGCCAAGCAAATGTCATCCCAATAGAGGTGAGAGATAAAATCCCTAAGTTTACTAGTAATAATGTTATCACATGTGAAGAGCATCTCAAGTCTTTTACTGATAAAATAAATGATTATGAGATTGAAAATGAAGATGTTGTCATGAAACTTTCTGTCTAGTCTTTGATAGAGGATGCTAGGGATTGGTACAGAGGTTTACCTAAAATAGTATTACCTCATGGGATGAATTTATAAGGAGTTTTAAGGAATAGTATGCTGAACATATTAACTCTAGTTACATGCTAAATGAATTCAATAATATCAAAAATCATGCAAATGAAAGTATGTCAGAGTTCAATGGAAGGTTCCAAAAGGCCATGTACAAACTTTTCCAAGTTCTAAGGTTAGATGATGAAGTTTTTTTGACCACTTACTTTAATGCTATAGAAGGAAAGATGTCTTACCTCTTAAGGGATAAAAGTCCACATACTTTGAGGGATGCTTTCAAGTTAGCAATAAATATTGAAAGTAATAGAAAAGCATCCGGTCAAATGTATAAAAGAGATGAAGGAAGACTATGGAAAGAGACTAGGCCTCGTTCTGTGAAATTTTCCAAGGAAGATGACAAGGTTGACAAGTTGGCCAATGCTCTCAAAGATCTGTCAACTAGATTTGATAAAGGTGGGAAAAGTTTCCAAGATAATAGGCCGCCTTATCAGAGGTAGGAAAGATTCCCTAGGCTACATGACTAGCCATACAATACAAATTGGAAGGATGGAAAGCCTATTTTTTACAACCATGAGCCACAAAAGAGAAAGGATACACCTAATCCCTTGAGGAAGAATACTACGCACAATATGGAAAATGTTCCATGGTATTTGAGAAGCCGACAGTTTTGTGTATTTTGATGTAACGTGTGGAAAATTTTATTTTGTAATTGGATGCCAACTCATTTGTAATTACTTGAGTGTGGTATAAAGGAAGGAATGTTTTTCCTTGTTGTAATAAGGAATATGAATGTAATGATAAAATGAATGAAGTTGTGAAAGTGAATTTTTAAAAGAGGACATGTGAGGTACATAGATCTAAAATTGAGATCTGGTGTAGTAGTGAGTATGGTTTGGCACAGTCAGAGAAGAGGTAACATATTGTTGAGATCAGTAATAGTTTGATATTATTCTGTTCAATAATCTAGAGATTAGTTGGATAGTGTGTTTAGTGATCTTGCCATTGAAGTTTTTTTGGCAGTGGGTCCTTCTGTCTTCCATAACTCCTAACAGAGTGATCTGATTTATGAAACCAGATTACAATACCTGGTGTGATACCTACAGTATTGTAGAATTTAATACAAAAATTGAGAACCAGATTGCAAACCAAAAACTGATCCATTCTATTCGAATATTTGAGTTTATACAAGCTTGATGGATCCCAAGGGTCATCAAAATCCCTTGGAAATGAAATGAAAAGCCATCATAATATTTATTACAAATAAACTATTCAAACTATAAAAAATTATCAAAAAATTATATATAAAAATTAGGTTTACTTGGAGAAGGCATAACTTTCTAGTCCTAGCACCGATTTGCAAACCGTTTGATGCATTGGAAAGGTATTCAAAATAGCTAAAGTCAAATTTTGGAAATGAAACCATTTTTTCCCAGAAATGCACCGAAGACCCTCAAAAATGCAGTTTACTAAAACATAGTAAAATTTGAAAAATTAGATTTCAATTTTTTTCCAATTTAATCCTGAGCATTCCTCCCCCCCTGAGAGGCAATGGGCCCCATTTTAATAATCTGCTACAACCTGTGAGGAAATTTTTCTTCAATTTGTTCCTTAGTAAACCACTTGCCTTGATGAGAATGCTGACCAACTCAAACCACCCGATACAGAGGAATGTTCTTATTTCTCAAAGTCTTTAAAATGACTTCAGTAACATGGTCACACTAGACTGGAATAGTAGTAGATGGATTTAACTCTGCAGCTTGACTGTATTCAGTAGCTTGGGAAATATCCAACAAAGGAGGAAAATAGGGTCTCAACAATTCTACATTGAAAACTGGATGCAGTCCCAAAAATGATGGCAAATTAAGTTCAAAAGCATTCTCACCAACTTGTTTCACAATAGTATATGGACCATAATGAAGAGGACAAAGCTTCCTATTTGGTCCATGGAGGTGCTCTTTCTAAAGATGTAACCATACCTTGTCACCAATATAAAACTTATGAGGAGTTCTATGTTTATCATGTCTTTCCTTATACTTCTGATTACTCTGCTCCAAGATTTCATGAACTTGCTATTGGAGGTGTCTAATGCTATCAATGAATTTTTCTACTTTATCTACCTCCTTGTCACCATTCAATGGACTATTAGATTATAGAGATGGTATTGCTACATCCATAGGTGCCAATGGTTGGTACCCAAGAGAAACCTCAAATGGACTGTGCCCTGTAGTACTATGGAGTGCACAGTTGTAGCTGTGTTGCACATAGGGTAAGATTTCATCCCATGTGTGAGGATGTTTGGAATGATACATCCATAAAATATGAATAATCATTTGATTCACCACTTTTGTTTGCCCATCTGTTTGGGGATGGAATGCTATGGACTTTGTCAACTTGGTGTTCATTTTAGCCCATAGTGCAGACCAAAATTTGTTGACGAACCTACTATCCCTATCAGAAATAATGGTTTTTGGCAAACCAAAATGAACCCAAACATGTTAAAAAAATATCTTGGCGGTATCTTCTATAGAAATCATCTTTTTACATGCCACCATGATAGCCATTTTAGAAAACCTATCTACCACAACATATACACAATCATGCCCATGCCTGGTAGTAGGAAGTCTAGACATAAAATCCATTGAAATAGATTGCCACAGCTTATCAAGAATAGGTAATGGTAAGTATATAACCAACTTACAGTTTTCTGGCTTTGCAATTGCGCAGGCTCAATAAGCTTGTATATGTGAAATGATATCCTGCTTCATTTTTAGCCAATAGAAATACTTTTGAAGGATAGCATTAGTCTTACCAATACCAAAATGTCCTGCAACATGACTGTAGTGAGCTTCCCATATCATTTTCTTCCATTCCTTAGTGGGTACACATATGTCATCATTATGGCAAAGCAACCCATCTTGCAAGTGAAAATCAGGGACAAACTTTCCTTCTACCAAATTACTGTAGATGTTAGCAAAATCAGGGTCAGTACCACATAGTTGTTCCCAAGTTGATGATTGATGACCACATGAATCTAACACTATTGTCAAACCTACAATTGGAGGCCTACTCAAACAATCTACCACCTTGTTACTGCTTCCTTTTTTATGATGAATTTTGAGGTGAAATTGTTGTAGATAGGCTAACCACCATTGATGTCTATCATTTTGTAGCTTCCCTTATGTTTGTAAGAATTGAAGTGGTTTATGGTCTATATGTATAACACTTTCCTTTCTGGGTATATAGTGTTTCCATTGTTTGCAGGCCTAAACAATGGCATACAACTCCTTATCATAGGTGGGGTACCTATGTACTATATCAGAAAAAGTTTCACTATGATAGGCAACAGGATGCCCATGTTGCATGAGTACCTCACCAAGAGCATAATCAGATGCATATGTTTCTATCTCAAATGCTTGGTGATCTGGAAGGACCAATACTAGTGTTGAAAATAGTGTTTTCTTTAACTCCTCAAATGCTTGTTGCTTAGCCTCTATCCACTAAATTTTTTCTTGTGCTCCACCCCTTAGTGATTGATTAAGAGGCCATGATATGTGTGAGAAACCAAACACAAATCTATGATAGAAGTTGGCTAAGCCCAAGAAGATGCAAAGCTCTGTGAAATTTTTAGGGGATGGCCAATCTCAGATTATTTGAATATTTTCTTAATCAACATGAAAACCCTTAGTATCAATGATATACCCTAAGTATTGAATACTCTGCATACCAAAAGAACACTTCTTAATGTTGGCATAAAGTTTGTGTTTTTGCAGAGTTGAAAGAACTTGTTCAACATGCTACAAATGCTCAAACCAAGTTCTGCTAAAGATGAGTATGTCATCCAAATAAACAACCACAAAAGAATCAATGAATGGTCTAAGCACATCATTCATCAATCTCATAAATGTGGCTAGGGCATTTGTTAGGCCAAAAGGCATGACCAACCATTCAAACAAAGCTTCCTTAGATTTAAATGCAATCTTCCACACATCTGCTAGATCAATTGGTACTTGGTGGTATCTAGACTTCAAGTCAATTTTTGTAAAGAAATTAGCCCCCCTAAGTTGGTCTAGCAAATCATCAATTCAAGGGATTGGATAGCTATTTTTAACAGAGGTTTTCTTTAATGCTCTATAATCAATACAAAGCCTCCATGTCCCATCTTTCTTTTTAGCAAGGACAATTGGACTTCCACAAGGTGAAGCACTTGGATGAATGTGTCCTTTCTGAATCAACTCCTGAATTTGTCTCTTAATCTCATCATTTTCCAAAACTGACCTCCTATATATTGGCTCATGTGGTAGCGGTGTGCCTGGGATTAAATCAATAGAATGCTTGACTTCACAGTGTGTTGGTACTCCCATTGGTGGTTTAAACACACTATGATATTCTTTCAAAATTTTATCCATCTGATTTTGTTGATTTTCTGTTACCTTAGCATGTGTATTAAGAACAACTGACTTTGTTTGTTTAGGGAAAATCATGAGTAGAACAAAAGCTCCAGTTTGAGAAATCAAGTGTTTACATTGTTTAGCACTAATTAAAGAAGTATTTTGTGTTGGACATACCTCTGGTATTCAATACCTCTTCCGACCAAGCTTGATTGTAACACTATGTGGCCTAGACTCATACACCCCATGCCTCTGATACATGTATGGCTGCCCTAGCAAGAGATCGCATACATCCAATAGTGCTACATCACATATCACTTCATCCTTGAAAGGCTTGATTGAATATGGAAAATGACACTATTGATTTACTTGAATATCTTGTCTCTCATTTACCCATCCCATAGAGTATGGTTGTGGGTGTCTTGTCACTTTCAGATTTAATCTTTTGACTGTCTCCCTAGAGATCAAATTATTTTGACTCCCACTGTCAACAATAAAATGCAGAGGCTTTCCATCAACCCACATCTGTGAATGAAAAAGTCTCTCTTCATCTTCACAGAGCAATACTTTAGCTATTCCAACTATGACATATGGGTTTTCTTCTATGATGGAATAATTCTCCTCTTTCTTAGAATTATTTACTGGTGACGATTTAGGTTCAACTTCCTCTCCTCGTATCTTTGTCATCAAATTTTTAATACTTTGACAATCCTTTGTGTTATGGGTTGGGGACTTATGCATCTCACACCACATACCTGTGTCTGTTTGTGTCTTTTTAGTAGACCACCATGTGTTCTTGGATGAATTTGAATGAGGTTCCTTGGTCGCCTATTTTCCTACAAATTTATTGCCACCTTCAACCCTTGGCTTGTTGTTTGCAAAGTAGTCCCTCTTCCCTTTCTACGTGAATTTATCTTCAATTTTTGTAGCATATTTATAGGCAGTTGCCAATGTCTCAATATTCAAAAATTCAATCTCTATTTGAATATACCTGTGAAGTCCACTCCGATATTTCAAAATTTGATGCTTCTCTGAAAGTGAATGGAATGTATTGGTGTAATCTTGAATAGATTGATCCCTCTTTTGTTGAAGAAGTTACCACTCTATGTATTTTTGTTCATATACATCCTCCGAAAGGTAAGCTTCTTTTATGTATTCCACAAATTCTCCCCATGTGGGCTTCTTATCAAGAGAAATTTCAAAACCATCTTCAACAAATGATTCTTGTTCTTTATTTGTGACTTTGGTTTCCCATGCTAATTTCACATGGGTTTCAGCTTTGAGGAGAGCAAATGTTATCTTTTCTACATCTGAGAAATTATTTACAGAAAAGTATCTATCCAACTTTGATAACCAGTTATCAATAGCTTCAGAATCGACCTTTCCTTGAAAATTTGGGATATCAAAATTGACCTCAACTTTGAAAGGGGTATTTCCACGAAATGATGTTTCTGATTCAAAGGGTTTTTGATTCTTTAGGAGGCATGAAAATTGACTCATCATCTCCTCTCATTTCTTAGTTAAAGCTTCCTCAACCAACTTCTTAACATCATTGTCTGACATCTTCAATCATGTGCGTCTCAAAGGTGGGTATTTTGACAAATCTTGTGTATCCAATCCTAATCTTTGGTAGGAAGACCTTGTGTAAATTGGCATAAAGGAGAATTTCCACTCTAATACCACTGATCTAATTTATGAAACTAGATTACAATACCTGGTGTGATACTTGTAGTATTATAGAATTCAATATGAAAATTGAGAACCAGATTGCAAACCAAAAACTGATCCATTCTATTCGAATATTTGAGTTTATACAAGTCTGATGGATCCCAAGGGTCATCAAAATCCCTTGGAAATGAAATGAAGCACCATCATAATATTTATTACAAATAAACTATTCAAACTATAAAAAATTATCAAAAAACTATATATAAAAATTGTCTACTTGGAGAAGGCATAACTTTCTAGTCCTAGCTCTGATTTGCAAACTATTTGATGCGTTAGAAAGGTATTCAAAAGAGCTAGAGAAAATTTTTGGAAACGACACCTTTTTTCCTAGAAATGCACCATAGACCCTCAAAAATGTAGTTTACTAAAACATAGTAAAATTTGAAAAATTAGATTTCAATTTTTTCCCAATTTAATCCTAAGCACAGAGTTAGAATCTTTTAGTAGGGATTCAAAGTCTCCTAATAGGGACTCATATGTACTAAATGTATTTCATAAGACCCCTAATAGAGTCCATCCTTTCACAAGGAATATTCATATTAGTGCATCTTTTATGGGCATCATTCCGACCTAGGTTTACTCTTTGATCAAGAGGTTCCCTAGTCAACATATCTTGTGTCATTGTGTTATTGTGTATGAATATCTTTCTATGGTTCTTAATTACATTTCTTATATGGTTAAATGTTGTTGAAGTTGATAAAGGTTATAATTATAAGATAACTAATTCCCCCCCCTCTTAGTTATCCTGGTGGACTTTACTTTCTAAGAGAACCTTGATTGGAATAGAGGTCAAAATTGTTGCATTTCCTGAAGCCACCTATAAAATGGATGTTGTTGTAGTTGATACCAAGCCTCATTATGGTATGCTACCCCTCTAACCCTAATATAAGTTTTATGTTTTTGAAAGAATTAAGATCCTTTGATGTTTTCTTATAGCTTAAGTTGTACATGATACTTGTTTGATCTATTCCTATAGTTGTTTATAATAATTTCATAAGCTAGTACTCAATGATTCTAATATCAGACATACTATCTAAAGGTATCACTTTTGTATGTATTTATCTCCATGTATGTATTGAGTACCTACAAGACCTTTATGAACATAGTTAGGATGTTATATGATATGTACTTGATAGATATATATAAGTGGTTATTTATATTTTCTTCTATTAAGGTTACTTTGGATGAATCTTGTATCTCACTTGATGATTTGATTATGTTGATTTATTATTAGTATTGATAAGAGACTAACACAATGCTTGAGACTCTAACCTTCGTTATGATGATGCTACATGCTTTGAGTGTATATGATGTGTTTTCATGATTCAGGATGAAGTCGTAGTTACTCACATAGCTGAGGTCCACACGATGTATCGATCTTGGTCATCTGTCTGCAATGTTTTATTTTATACGTATATCCGTGCATATGTATTTCTTCTTTGTGATGCAGGCTTGCAGGTACCGGGCATCGACTTCACCTGGCTTCACAGGTCTGAGCATGCCCTCAAATCTTTGATGGTTGTTATTATGGAGATAGTACTAAGGCCCCTACATGAGTCTTCCTTTGTCATTATTCCAATTTGGGAGTATTAGGGTTCCTTCTTTGTCAGTCAACTTTTGGGTCAAAAACCCAGATCCAACGCACCCGGTTGGGCATGGTTGTAGTTAGTGCCTTGTGGCCACTTGAATTCATTTGGTTGTATGATTTGTTTACTCATTTTATTTATTTCTCCTTCTTGGTATGATTCTTAGTTAATCTTTCTATGTTGTGTTTCACGAGTTTGGCTTGACTTTCCTTGTTGACTTTGGTTGACCTTGTTTGATCTTATAGTTTTCTCAATATGTTTCATAGTTGATTTTTATGGCCTCTTTCGATGATTAGATTTATTTTGAGGCATGTGATTTTATTCTACCTCAGTGTTATATCCTATAGTAATTATAAATAGGTAATAATATTGTGATCTATTACTTCATAATCTTATAGATTATAGTGTTTGGTATTTGGCATGTATATATATATATATATATATATATATATATATATATATATATATATATATATGGAAATATATATATTGGTGCACACATATATGTATTTATATATATATAATTTATATGTGATTATATGTTAATTATTGTAGATATTGTTGATGGTGTATATTTCGGGATTAATGTAAAGTATAATATTATTAATAATTAAATATTAAATAATGCGAGGTATATTATTCTCAATTGTTAATTATTAATAATGAGGATAAGTTATATATATAGATATTGATGTAATTAATGATGGCATATGCATATATGTTAGGATAATATTACATGTGTGTATGAATGAATACAAATAATCTTTTATTGTATATTTGAGTAATATAGTTGTATGATATTAAGTTATTTTATAATACCCTTTAGTTAAGAGTTAGTTGGGAATTGGTTACTTTTCCTCTCAACCTTTGGAAATCTATTTATATGCACTACTTTCTCATTTGAAGAGAGGGAATTTTGGGGCTGAAGCATTTGTAGACACCGAAAAATCTTTCAGAAAATAAATTATTTTTGTTTTCTGAAAATCCTTGATGACATCATCATTTATTAATTAATTAATTATTTAATTAATTAATTTATTTTTATGGCATTAAATCCCTCTCTCTTAATTAAGAATCTTTAATTAAGGAATCTAGCCTAAAAATGTCATTTGGACATTATCCCTAATTTATTAATTATTTAATTAATAAATTGCCCAGAAAACATCAAAAATAAATTAATTTATTTTTAATTTATTTTTTATCCCAAACTTGGCCAATTTCCTCTAGACCACTAACCTCTTCCAAAATCTTCTAATCCCTTCTTAATTTCGATTAAAAGGCTAATCCCATCTTTTCTAACCCTAATCCCAAGGTTAAATATTTAATTAAGGTTAAATATTTAATTTCCATATTTATTGAAAATACTTTAATAAATATTCCTAAAACTTAAGCTTTTGGAATGAATAACCTTTTATTCCATGAAACTAATGAGAAATCTAGACTCTTCTAGAATCTTCTCAAATCCACCCTCTTCACCCATCTTAATCCTTTTCTTTGTCCTAATCTAATCCTAATCCTACCCTTAAACCTTTGTGCAATCCTAACCAAGCTTAAGACTTTCCTAAACCAAAGCAAAGTCTTTCCTTCCAAATATCTCAACCACAAAGCAATTATTGCTTCCCCAAAGTCTTCAAAGCCTCTTAAAGCCCATTCATTGCTCTTACAAGCATTTATTTGGAGAGTTATGAACTTGGAGCCCCCTTTGTTGACTCCTTTTTGCCCTTCCCTTCATCCACTCACCTTGTGACATGTGTCACCTCCTGATTGGCTGAGAACTAGCACAATCCATGTGCTTCCCTTTGAGTGAATCTTGGCCTCTCTTAAGGATTTCAATCCTGGCCATTCATTCCTCCTACCCCAAGCCTTTAGAAATCCTATAAATACCCTCACTTCCTAAGGCAAATCATCTCTCAACTCTCAAACTCAATAGCAAAGTTATAATGCCATTTTCATTCTAGCATAAGCATAAGTTCATCATTTTAGATCATTTTCAAGTTTAAATCACATCTAAATTAGCTTAAATGGATTAACATAGATTCATTTCTTATTTTAATCTTAGTTCTTTCATTTAGCTTTGCATATTTGTGTGTTCTTGAGGCCTTTGAGGCAAAATAGGTTCCTCATACCTATTTTGTGTCATTTTGGGTCTTCTTGATCCTCAAATCATTTATCTTGCATGCTCCAAGTGCTTGAGTTTGCACACCCACATCCCTCTATATCTAAGCATATCAAACGGTGCATGGGCGCATCCGTTTTAAGCTTAAACTGAGGTGGCTTTGATTTTAGTTTGCTAACCATTAAATTTGATTTGATAATATGCTATGACATTTGTTTGTCTTTGGCTTTCAAAATAGGTTTAGGTGCACTCACAAATCCTAGTCTACATTCTGGCACGCCCGGTGGGACAAAATCACAATCATTTTGACGAAATTATACTTTATATGCTTGTATTTTGCAGGAAATAAAGAAATGTCGCCTCCATGAAAAGAAATGACGCCTACAGCAATTAAATGTCGCCTTCAAGCAAAGAAATGTCACCTTCATCAAAAGAAATGTCGCCTACAAATAATTCAGTCACACCTTCATGAAATTAAATCACGCCTTTGAGGAAAGAAATGACGCCTATGAGTTCTATTTTCACGCCTGCATAACTGAGATTTTCCTGTGATTGACAATTTCTATTCCGTCTTAGAATTCTTCTTCTGTCGCCTGCATGTAAAGAAATCACGCCTGTAACTAAAGAAATCACGCCTATGGTTTTTTATCTGTCGCCTTTTGAGGTACAGAATGTCGCCTGTAGGAATTAAATGTCACCTCTGAACTTTCCAGCGTCGCCTATAAGCTGGACAGTGTCGCTTTTTGTTTTTTGCTTGGAACTGGTTTTTTTCTTTTCTTTTACAGCAAAGGTCAAAACAAAATCTTGAATGACATTAAGGAAATGAACTTAGGTCCTAAGTGTCATTGTCAATTTGAAAATCAAACCAAATCTTGAATGCACTAAAGGAACAAACAACTCTATTCCCTCATCTGTTTCAGATTCCAAAGCAAGCAAACAAATTCAATCTTGAGTGATCTAAAGGATAAAAAAAAGCTTTTTCAAAGTTCTTAATCAAACACGCACACTCAATCTTGAATGCCCAAGTCAAAAAAATTTGCAAACGCTTGATTTACTTTTTGGAGAAAGGAACAAATCAAAAGCTAATCACGAGTGTCTTCATTTTCAAAGTTCAAACATCACTTAATCAAATTTGGAAAAATGAACAAAATCTGCTTGATGTGCATGTAGGAGTTTTTCAATTCTTGCATAAACCTTGTTAGAATAAGCAACGTGGAACACTTGAACTTGGACAAGCTCACTTGTTCTACTTTTAGCGAGGCCTGTCCAAGGAGAAGCGCTTCCTCCTCGGAGAACGACCTCAAACTGGTATCCCCCCCGGCCGGTATACAAATAAGTGAATACCAAAAGAATCACTTACATCTCCTAATCGCCGGGCATTCGTGCCAAACACGTGTCTGGGGATGGTAAACATTCCTCTCCCCCAGCATAATTGGCAAGGCTCTTAAGTGAGTCACGGATGATCAGCAAAACCGGGTATGGAGACACCACGGAATCATTAGCAACCTGATAAAATAGAGGCTACCCTATCTACATCCGAAAGTATCAAAATCCTTGTGCAAGGACCGATTCCAAGGGGTTTACCGGGTCGCCTCAAGATTACTCACCATTTGTATTCCCTTCTGGGGGATACCAAGCTGTGGGCAAGCGATTTTGATACTCACCTTTCTTAGGTAGATCTGTCTGAAGTGCTTGACAGTCAAAGACTCCGTGAAAACACTTGTTGAAACATACACTTTCAAAGCTTTGTCAGAGTCAGTTGCCTTTGTTTGTATCCCGCAGGGTTGCTTTGTCCCTTGCGAAAATTGCTTTGACTTTAAATCTTTGCCATTGGAAACCTTTGCCTCAAAATTAGAAGCCTCTTTTCCAAAGTGATGCCCAGCAAGAACAAACATCCTAAAGCAAAGTTGCCCAAATCCCAAGCCTATCAAGAGCAAAAACTTATCAAGAAGAACACCAAGAGCTATCAAGCCATTATCCAAGCAAACCAAGCAGAAGAGAAGTCCCAAACCAGACTTGAGAACATTGCCCATAACGCCCGCATCAAACAGTTCACCTTCCGTTTCCGAGTTAACCATCACTTTGTCAACCTTGAGCCAGAAGATTAGCCAATCCTTGTTCATGTCTTGTTCCATCTTCAGATCCTGAAATCTTGACTCAACAGCCTTGCATCTTAGTCTCATCCTAGTTTCATCCTTTGCATCAGCATCAAAACCTTAGTTGCATTTCAAAACATCATAAAGTTGCATATGCATTCATCTTCCTACCAGCATTCTAGAATCAATCCTTGTCATTTGCATAGAGCATTGTCCCTTCAACCTTCGATACCTTTTCCACCAGCATCCCCCCATCAGCTTTCCATATCTTTCCAGCAGATCCACCATCTTTTGTTCCAAATCCAGAGTTCCACCAACACTTAGTGTTCTACCTTTTGAGTTATTCCTATCCTATATCCAAGATCAGAGACCATCATCCTCTTTTTGGCACAACGTGTTGTCATAAAGAAATCAAACCTTGTCCTTGCATAGCCATCATCTCGAGCAAGAGATTGGAGTGTATTGATAAGAAACTTGTTGACCGAAGATCATCAGTCTATCTTAGGTTGACCCCATCATATCTTTGATCCTCCATTTGGGAAAAACAACAGCTCATTTGTTGACCACTCAGTAATCTTTCACCAGCTTTCCACCAGCAACCTATCTTTCCTCCACCATCTTGATCCATATCAGTTCCATCCAGCTTCCATCATCGCCATCTTGATCCATCTTTGCTTTGCATCTTAGAAATCATCATCTTTAGAAGTTCATCAGCTTTGCATCCATCAACATCTTTTAGCCAAACATCTTGCATACATTTAGCACTTGCATCTCCATGCCTGTTGAGACCAGATCTCGGAAAAGAAGAAGCATGAATCCTTATCCACCAACAACCTCATCCGATCCCAACCTTTTCACCAATGTCATGATGACCTACAATCCCCACATCCAAGCCAGTAACCCATGTGAAGATCCAAACATCCCTTCATCCCCCTTGGCAAACCAAGCATTTGTAAATCCTCCAAAAAGCCCACCAGCAACCAATGCCCTTGTACCACAACATCAGCAAAGCACGTTTGTTCACTACCTGCCAGAAAGTAACTCCATCCCACCATCTCTCTATCCACGCATCCCCATCAAAACTATCCAAGTTCCAGCATAAGCATATTCTCCGTTTGTCCAATCATTTCCCGATCCTATCATGCAAACACCCCAAGAGCTTTCCACCATTCCCCTTTTTTTGCAAGGAAGCCTCACCAGTCCCGCAACACAAGCTGCAGCACCATCTGCTCCATCTCATACCCCTTTTGCTTCATCATCTGCTATGGCTGCCCAAGCTCAAAACCAACACCAAACCCAAAGTCAGCTTCCACCTCTCACACAAGCTTTTACACAAAAAGCTTCACCACCATCTGCAAGTCAAGAAACGCCTTTCACCATCAAAGGAGCACCGTCACCTTTCACCCCCCAAGCACCCGTACCTTCTTCTTTGGGGTTAGCGCAATCGCTCCCTATTCCAACCTCATCTTTCTCTTGGGTGTTTCCTTCATTTTCCTCCTCACAAGCATCCGCTCAACCACAACCCCAACAAGCTCCTTTCTCTCAACCATCATTCGTGTCCCAAGCTCCCGTTGCTCCTACCATTCCATCATCTGCTGCAGTGCACCCTAACACAAGCTCTCAATGGGGCTTTACACAAGAAGAAATGAAGGCATGGGGGATTCCATCTCAATCCCCTACATCTATGGTTGTAAATCAACAAACCGCCTTCACCCAAGCAGCACAGCAGCAACTACCCCAACCACCGTCGGCTTCAAGCTATTTGTCCCAAATCCCAAATACCTTCTAGCAAGTTCCACCACCTCAACAGCCAACTTTTCCCAGCTATCTTACCCCATCACCCTTTGCTTCTAGCTTCCCCACATCTGTTCCACCTCTAAGTAATGCAGGCATGCACCCAACTTATATCAGCCAAACCCAAAGCCAACCTCAGCAACTACCACCATCATACTCGCAAGCAGCATCATTCCAACAGCCTCCCCTACAGCAACCACATGTTCCCTTTCAGCAAACACCCATCATTCCTCAACAACAGCAAGTCCCTTGCTATCAGCCTTAGCAACAAATCCCTATCATCCCCCAACAACAACAAGTTCCCACCCATCAGTTACAACAGCAAGTTCCAAATATCCAATATCAACAAGCAGTCCCACAACAACCGCCAGTTCAACAACAGCAAGTAGCCCAACAACATCAAGAGGTTCCATATCATTTACCACAATATCCCCCTATGCCACACCAGCAATATCCTCAGCAACCATTGCCCCAAAATCAGTCCCAACCTATTTATCCACAGCAAGCACCATATCCAGTTCCACAGCTTCCATCACAAGCAGAAGTCCCAGCTCCCTCGCCACTCAATGCTGAGTGGGAAGCAATGAAAAATGCTCTAAAAGAGCTACAAAGTGGAACAGAGAATAAAACATACAAGTTCGAAGAGGTGTGCTCATATCCCTTCGATCGGTCCATAGCAACTATCCCTTTCCCCAAGCATTTTGAGATGCCCAAGTTCGACAAGTATCGGGGGAAAGGAGATCCAGTAAATCATATCAAAGAGTTTTACATGGCATGCCAAGAAGTAGCTTACAGTGATAACTATCTCCTGCGCCTGTTTCCCAAAAGCTTGGGAGGAACTGCTGTTGAGTGGTTTTACAAAATACCACATGGGACAATAAAAACCTTTGCTGAACTCTCTGAGAAGTTCATCACACACTATGCCCATAATGTGGAGAATGAGTTGTACTTGCTAGACCTATGCAACTCAAAGCAGAAAGACGGAGAAAGCTTTGCAGAATACTTGCAAAGATGGCAGAATCTTACAACCAGGTTATCATATCAGCCGCCAGAGAAGCATCTAACAAAGATCTTCATTGATAACCTACATCCAAAGCTATCCCATCACATGCGAATGAACTGTCTCCAGACATACCAAGACATCAAGAGCAAAGGCATAGGCATCGAGAAAGCTCTCCTAGACGAAGGCACTATTCGTCACTTCAAGGATGATTCCAAGAACAAACCCAACAATGATAAATCCCATTACTGGAATCGTAACAAGAATGTTGTTACAGATGGAGCCACTGACACTAAGAATGTACAATTCATTGTGGCTAGTCCTACACCAGCTCAAACATACCAACCGCCACAAGCGCCCATCTATCAGCAACCCCTAGCTCCCGCATATCAAGCACCTATTTATCAGCAGCCTCCTCAAGCTCATCAGCCACCTGTGCAACAGTATTAGCAGCAATACCAACAGCAACAGCCAGCACGTCAAGGCAATCCTGTTAATGCAGTTAACGTTGCCCCAAGGCAGAACAAACCCAATAATCAAAACAATCCAAATAGGACTTTCACACCTTTGGGTGAGCCTCTGGATCAGATCTTTTATCGGCTAGCCAAGACAAATATGATCACATATCTGCCCATCCCACAGAAGGATGACAATGCGCCAAAGTCTGATTGGTATAAGGAACATGAATACTGTGATTATCATCGTGTGAAGGGGCACACAACATTGAAGTGCATGCGGCTTAAGCACTACATCCAGGATCTTATTGATCGCAAGGAAATCCAGGTCGATGCACCAACTCAAGCTTCACCCAACGCCGGTTTGCAAATATATCAAAATGTGTTCCCTCAACACGATACCGGCAAGAATCAAGCCAACGCCAATCAGCCCCAAAATTGTGGCAAAGGCAAGCAAGAAGATCACACAGTGGCCTACATCAACTATGACAAGTATGTCGGATGCATAACTCGAATTGAGCCCATCCAAGATGAGCCCACCATTAATACCATCCACGTCAGAGGGCCAGATCGACAATGTGCTGCAACTACCCGCAGTGGTAGGATAACTGTTGCCGGTGCTCCTCTGAGGTCAGCTGCTCCTCCAAGGCCAACATCTACTGCATCCACAGCA
This sequence comes from Chamaecyparis obtusa, assembly GCA_027943335.1. Taxonomy (NCBI): domain Eukaryota; kingdom Viridiplantae; phylum Streptophyta; class Pinopsida; order Cupressales; family Cupressaceae; genus Chamaecyparis; species Chamaecyparis obtusa. The sequence continues at coordinate 990,002 of BSBK01006631.1, forward strand.
CAGTCTAACACCAGGCCAGCATCAAATGCACGTGCAACACAGTATAATGCACCAAGAGCACAATACAATATCATAGAGCATCTTGGGAACATGCCAGCCCAAATATCTATCTTGGATTTGCTCCGCACATCACCCATTCATCAGGAGATCCTAGACAAAGCTCTAAAAGAAGGCCATGTCCCCACGGACATTAACACAACTCAGTTTGAAACTCTTGTGCGACACCTATCAGTAGCATGTGCCTTATCCTTCAAGGAATCTGATATACCAGATGTCGCTCCTGACCATACTCTCCCTCTCCGCATTGCTGTCATGGTCAGAGACTTTGCCATCAAACGAGTTCTGGTAGATAATGGCTCAGCTCTCAACTTGTGCACATTAAAATTCATCAAGAAGATCGGGTTCACGGAGGCCAACATACAACATGAGATGATCACTATCAAAGCATATGACAACTTGGAGCGTACCTCTGAAGGTACTATAACTTTGCCTATCCAGCTAGGCCCAGCAACGCAAGATACTCTCTGCCACGTTGTTGATCTTGACCTACCGTTCAATATCCTCCTCGGTCGTCCATGGATCCATTCCATTAAGGCCGTACCATCTACTTACCATCAGTGCATCAAGTTTCCACATCAAGGCACTGAGGTTACCATCCACACTGACCCTAACCCCTTCGCATACTGTCTTGCGATGGAAACATCTTTCCCTCATTCTACTCATTGTCCTGGAACTGATATTGGTACTTCTATTGCTAGCTCATCCCGATCCCATCGAGATCCAGAGACCATCCTCTCTTCCACCTTATCATCCGTCAAGATCAACAACCAGGGTTGTGGTGAATACAGCCTCAGTGATGCATTTGCTGTAGGAGCTCTTCCACGTGATCCACATACTCAAGGGCGCCCAAGTTGTCAAAACAAGCCTGTTGAAGAACATTATAAGCTCAAGCAAATCGAAAACATGACTTTTGAGTCTCATGGTACCATCAACAGCAAAGAGATAGATCCAGATATTAACAAATGGTTATACAAAGATCCCCCATCACGTGACACACAACTTCTTGAGTACTTCAAAGAGAAATATCCAATCCCCTACAAGAATGTCACAGAACAATACAACTATCAAGGTGGTGGTCTAGGACCACAAGAGGACAGAAATTTGTTTCCTATCATACCATCCCAAAATCCAGAACAGCAAGGACATGGCTTTAATACCCCTCGCCTGCTTGAACAAAAGCCCAATACCACAACTGCGGGCACTAACATGACCAACGTGAACTTTTCGAATAGCCAGGATGACCTCGTGGAAATCGAAGACATCCCCGAAGAGAAAGAAATCCGATCCTACGACGATATCTTTGCCGACGACACCCTCCTGGGGACTTCTGTCCTCCAACAACTCTCCATTAACCTCATAGATCTTCCCCTCACAAACCCCGACCTCATAGATTGGGACCAACCAAGCATCACACACATCGACGAGTTCCAAAGTGCACAAGCACTCCTAGAATTCATGGGGGCATCAGGTCCAGCAAGCAATCAGGATCCAACATCAACCTCTGTCTATCAGCTTCACCCAAAAGGATATTTTGGGGAAGAGGCAAGCTTTAGTCGCAAAAATGAAATAGCAAGAGAACATCATGAGTCTTTATGTGAAAACCCCCTTGGGGCACATTCTGATTCCAAAATAGTAAAAACAAAGGGCGTATCTTCTAGTGAAAACCTGGCAATTCAGGCGGTAGAAGATGAAGCCTTGCCTCTTCCCCCTATCCAAGATTATAGACCAGAGTAGTCGCCGATCATCATAGAGGAGACCAAGCCAATCAACTTGGGAACAGAAGAATGTCCAAGGATCACCTACATTGCAGTCAACCTAACAGAAGGAGAAGAAATCGCTCTCAGTGCCTTGCTCAAGGAATCCATCATCAACTTTGCATGGTCATACGCCCACATGCCTGGGCTTGATCCAAACCTTGTTGTTCATCATCTATCAGTAGATCCAAACGTCAAGCCAGTGAAGCAGAAGCTAAGGAAAATGCATCCAAAGGTAGCATTGCTCGTCAAAGTAGAGCTTGAGAAGCTCCTCCAAGCTAAGATCATCAGAGCAATAGATTATTCAGAGTGGATCTCTAACATGGTGCCAGTCACAAAGCCTTCTGGCGACATCAGAATCTGTACTGATTTCAGGGACTTGAACAAGGCATGCCCTAAAGATGACTTCCCATTGCCAAACATAGACATGCTTGTAGACCTCACAGCGGGTCACGAAATGCTATCACTCATGGATGGATTTTTAGGCTACAATCAGATTCATATAGCAGAAGCAGATCGACATAAAACAACATTCACAACCCCATGGGGTACCTTCTGCTACAACATGATGCCATTTGGGCTAAAGAATGCAGGGGCCACATATCAGAGAGCAATGACAGCGATCTTCCATGACATGATCCACAAGATCCTTGAGGACTATGTGGATGATATCCTTGCAAAATCCAAAACAAGGGATGAACACCTCAACATCCTAGAACATGTGTTTGATCATCTGAATCATTATGGCTTAAAGCTTAATCCTAATAAATGTGTCTTTGGTGTTACATCTGGCAAGCTTCTAGGCTTCATCGTCTCTAGACGAGGCATAGAGATCGATCCTAAAAAGGTAAAAGCAATAACAAAGATGCCTCCACCAAGAAATCTCAAACAGCTCAGAAGCCTACAGGGCAAGCTTCAATCAGTTCGGCGGTTCATCTCACAACTAGCAGACAAGTGCCAACCCTTCTCACATCTCTTATGCAAAGACACCAACTTCAAGTGGGATCCCATATGTCAAAGAAGCTTTGATAAGCTCAAGGAGTATCTAGCTAATGCTCCAATCCTAGTACCACCGGTTTCAGGATGCCCACTCATCCTTTACATCTCAACAACAGCTACAGCACTAGGGGCACTCCTAGCACAGCATGATGATGAAAATAGAGAACGAGCTATCTACTACATCAGTCGCACTCTTATGGGCTATGAGCTTAACTATTCACCCATGGAGAAAGCATGCCTAGCAGTGGTCTTTGCCACTCAAAAACTTAGACATTACATGCTTAGCCACACAATCAAGCTCATATCAAAGGTGGACCCTCTTAAGTATCTGTTATCAAGAACAACCCTCACGGGCCGTATGGCAAAATGGGTCATGTTACTCAGCGAATTTGACATTCAGTATGTAGATCGCAAAGCAATCAAAGGGCAAGTCATTGTCGATCAACTAGCAGAAGCACCACTGGTGGATGCCTATCCACTAATCATGGAATTCCCCGATGAACACTTATGCATGATTGAAGAGCAGCCCATGTGGAAACTATACTTTGATGGTTCCAACACATCCCATAGCTCTGGGGCAGGAATCCTATTCGTCACACCTCAAGGTGACTATATTCCAAAATCATTCAAGTTGGGATTCCCCTGTACCAACAATATTGCAGAATATGAGGCACTCATCTTAGGTCTCAAAACAGCTATCCAATGGAACATCACAGAATTACAAGTATTTGGAGATTCACAGCTCATTATCAAGCAAGTCCTTGATGAGTATCAGACAAAGGATGACAAATTGCTACCCTACAAGCAACTGGTGGATAAACTGAAAGAGCATTTCCTACATCTACAATTCAATCAGATCCCAAGGCTTCAAAACAAAGCAGCAGATGCAATGGCAACCATCGGATCCTTATTGGAAATACCACGAGACGCATCACAGTATGAATTTCTAGTCGAGCAGCTACATTCACCAGCTTATGAGAATGCCGATGCAGACATGGTGTGTGTCCTGGTTGGTCCCCAATCCCCATGGTACCACGAAATCCATGCATATCTAAAAAATGGTATCATATCTCCCCATCTCACTAATAACCAACGCCAAAACCTTATTCGCAGAGCTTCCTGCTACACTCTTGTAGCCAACACCCTATATCGTCGCGGGTATCATAATGTCCTATCTAGATGTTTAGACTCAAACGAGGCCGTCCTGGCCTTGCAAGAAGTTCACGCTGGAATTTGCGGTGCCCACACGAGTGGCATGGTTCTAGCAAAGCAGCTGCTTAGAGTTGGGTATTATTGGCCAACAATGGAACATGATGCATGTGAATTTGTCAAGAAATGTCTCCCATGTCAACAGCATGCCAATTTGATACATGCACCAGCACAGGATCTACAGCCTATTGCACCACCGTGGCCTTTTTCATGTTGGGGCCTCGACCTTGTTGGCTTGATCACCCCCCTCTCTTCGGATGGACACAAGTATATCATAACAGCCACAGAGTATTTTACCAAATGGGTTGAAGCGATTCCGCTCACCCTTACTACTGGCATCCAAATATCCAAGTTCATCCTCTACCACATCATTTGCCGCTTCGACATACCATCTACCATTTTCACAGACCATGGCACACCTTTTGAAAACCAGCATGTGGATGATCTGTGTGCCAGACTCCACATCCATCACCGTTTCTCCAGTCCATATTTCCCTCAAGGAAATGGCCAAGCTGAGGCAACCAACAAAACTATCTTGAAAATCCTCAAGAAGGTTGTCAATGATTCTGGTCGTGACTGGCACCTCCAAATTAATCCCACCCTCTGGGCTTATCACACTTCTTATCGCACTCCCACAGGCACCACCCCATACTCCCTTGTATATGGTGCCGAAGCTGTTCTACCAATCGAGGTTGAGCTCCCATCCTTGCGCGTCTCCATGAAGAACTATACAACTGATGAAGACTATCGTGTGGCCCGGCTCACACAGCTAGACCTACTAGATGAAAGGAGACAGCAAGCCTATGATCACCTGGTTGCATACCAGAATCGACTCAAAAGGAGTTATAACAAGAAGGTCCATCCTAGACAGTTCCTGGTCGGTGACATGGTCCTTAAAGAAAATCAGAAGGTCCTAGCAAATAGAGAAAAGAAAGGCAAGTTTGAGCCTACTTGGTTGGGCCCCTATATTGTCACCGCATCCTTCGGCTCCGGAGCCTATCAGCTATCAACACCAGAAGGCGAGCCCTTGAATGATCCTATCAACATCATCCATCTGAAGAGGTTCTATGCCTGAACCTGATCCTACATATATCAGAAAATCTAAAAACATTCAAAAAAGCAAAAAAAGCAAAAAAGTAAAAAAAGAAAAGAGAAAGAGAAAATAATCGTCCAACGGTGAAAACTTGGCAATTCAAGCGCCTTGGACAAGTATGTTGGTGAAAACCTGGCAAACAGGCGCCAACATAGTAAACTGAGCTATTTATCTATTCAGTTGTCCTTTCAGCTACCGTCCTCATCCTCCATTCCATAACAGATCTCCCAGCAGTTCCATCTCCCCTATCTTCCACGCATTCAGCTCCCATCTTCCTCCAACCCATCTGCAATCCATATCCTATTCCAAAGCTTTGTACCATATCTTGTACCATATCCCTTTCCCTTTCCTGTACAGCACATTCCTCCCTGTATTTATCCTTCTTGTCTCCGTCCTAGTGAGAGTCCCGCTGAGTGTGATCTTCCTATCCCCAATCCTGAGCTTCTATACATATCCCTTGTGCATATCGTTCCTCCTTGTTGTACATAACCTTTGTCCATCCTGCAACAACATTTGATCAAATATCTTGTCCCATCCCCAGCCTCAGAAAACTTTTGGTCCCACTCGGGCCTTGTGCTTCAGCAACATCAATTGTCGACTTATCCTTGCTCATCCTGATTATTCCTTGAACTTTAGCTTTTTGCCAGTGAACAACTACACTTATTCTCTCACCAACCCATGGGTCCTTGAGGATATATCGTTCCTCCTGTCTGACCTAATCTTCCATCCTGGTCCTTGAGGATATATCGTTCCTCCTGTCTGACCAATCTTCCCACCATCAATCAAACCTAATCTCTCTCCTTGGCAAAGGATGTCTTTTTTTGGAGTTATCATTTTGATCTTGGATTTTTGTCCTTTGGGTCTTGTTAATCTTTTTAGCTTCTCATTATCCCACCAGGGTCACCACAATTCATTATATCACGGTGTGCTGCGTGTGCGGATAATCTGGGGCAGGGTCTTTTGATCTTTCGCTTCTGCCTGTGAGTCAGTTGTGTGTTTGTGGTTCCTTTAGCATCGGTTTCGCCATGTCGCCTCTGTGCTTCATGTGTGATGTTGGGGCAACCCTGTGTGTTTGTTTAGCGTCAGTCCTCGTCAGTCCTCTACAACGCTGGTGACAAGGCCTCGTGATCCCAGTATCCTTGGCAGGTCTCTAGCATTGCTATATTAAATCTAGGTTGTGCACTCCCGTTTGCACTTGGAGCTATCTGGTCCCTTGCATTTATCATATAGATTAATCTTGCATCTTTGCATATAGCTGCATCTTGCATCTTGCATTTCCATCTCATCTTGCATATCATCCATATTTGTTCTTAGAAGTGAGGTTATTTATCTCCCCTTTCTTCCTAGGCCTTTCCTTCCTCGTCCCACCGGGCACACTCTGTCCCACTGGGCGCATCTTCCTTGATTTTGTCCCACCGGGGCATGAATCCTCTTTCTTCTAGTCCACCCGGGCGTCATACCCTCTTCTTCTGATTCTAGCCTTGGCATCTTGTTTTCTTGTCTTTGACGCCATGCCACTTGCGGCATCACATCAAAGAGGGGCAAAATGTAGACACCGAAAAATCCTTCAGAAAATAAATTACTTTTGTTTTCTGAAAATCCTTGATGACATCATCATTTATTAATTAATTAATTATTTAATTAATTAATTTATTTTTATGGCATTAAATCCCTCTCTCTTAATTAAGAATCTTTAATTAAGGAATCTAGCCTAAAAATGTCATTTGGACATTATCCCTAATTTATTAATTATTTAATTAATAAATTGCCCAGAAAACCTCAAAAATAAATTAATTTATTTTTAATTTATTTTTTATCCCAAACTTGGCCAATTTCCTCTAGACCACTAACCTCTTCCAAAATCTTCTAATCCCTTCTTAATTTCGATTAAAAGGCTAATCCCATCTTTTCTAACCCTAATCCCAAGGTTAAATATTTAATTAAGGTTAAATATTTAATTTCTATATTTATTGAAAATACTTTAATAAATATTCCTAAAACTTAAGCTTTTGGAATGAATAACCTTTTATTCCATGAAACTAATGAGAAATCTAGACTCTTCTAGAATCTTCTCAAATCCACCCTCTTCACCCATCCTAATCTTTTTCTTTGTCCTAATCTAATCCTAATCCTACCCTTAAACCTTTGTGCAATCCTAACCAAGCTTAAGACTTTCCTAAACCAAAGCAAAGACTTTCCTTCCAAATATCTCAACCACAAAGTATTTATTGCTTCCCCAAAGTCTTCAAAGCCTCTTAAAGCCCATTCATTGCTCTTACAAGCATTTATTTGGAGAGTTATGAGCTTGGAGCCCCCTTTGTTGACTCCTTTTTGCCCTTCCCTTCATCCACTCACCTTGTGACATGTGTCACCTCCTGATTGGCTGAGAACTAGCACAATCCATGTGCTTCCCTTTGAGTGAATCTTGGCCTCTCTTAAGGATTTCAATCCTGGCCATTCATTCCTCCTACCCCAAGCCTTTAGAAATCCTATAAATACCCTCACTTCCTAAGGCAAATCATCTCTCAACTCTCAAACTCAATAGCAAAGTTATAATGCCATTTTCATTCTAGCATAAGCATAAGTTCATCATTTTAGATCATTTTCAAGTTTAAATCACATCTAAATTAGCTTAAATGGATTAACATAGATTCATTTCTTGTTTTAATCTTAGTTCTTTCATTTAGCTTTGCATATTTGTGTGTTCTTGAGGCCTTTGAGGCAAAATAGGTTCCTCATACCTATTTTGTGTCATTTTGGGTCTTCTTGATCCTCAAATCATTTATCTTACATGCTCCAAGTGCTTGAGTTTGCACACCCACATCCCTCTATATCTAAGCATATCAAACGGTGCATGTGCGCATCCGTTTTAAGCTTAAACTGAGGTGGCTTTGATTTTAGTTTGCTAACCATTAAATTTGATTTGATAATATGCTATGACATTTGTTTGTCTTTGGCCTTCAAAACAGGTTTAGGTGCACTCACAAATCCTAGTCTACAGCATTAAGGAGAGGATGGCCTTACTTTTCATGGAGATTTTGGAGAGAAAACTTGGAGATGTGAAGGAGAGTTTGTAAACATATGTCTTTAAGAATTTTTGGTTATCTTTGCTTTTGGGAAAGAGACATTTTTGTGAGAATTTCAGTAGTTGAGAGAGGGATTCTTTGCTGTGGAATTATTTCTTTCTTTCATGGAGATTTCTGAAAGTGGATAGGGTTTGAAGGATGCATCTCAAGTTTGGATTTGTCTTCTCTTTTGTTTCCTTCCTTCTTCGATTCAACCTTCGTAGGACATGAGGTATGGATTGAATATTTTAGTAACTTGATGTATCTGATAGATTATAGATCTATTTATATATTATCATTATTTATTATATCTGTACTTTTCATTTGTATGATTATTTTAAAGTTTTGAGTTTTTGTTTGTAAGAATTGGCATGTGTTTTCCTAGGGTTTTTAGCAACCTATTTTTTGAGATCTGTTATTATAACAATCTAAATTACATCTATGGTTTTACTAAATTGATTTTCTAGAAGTAAAATTCACAGATCTCAAATGGGTATCTCTCTGATTTTATTTTTAGGGTCGAATTAATGCTTTATTTTCGACATTTTGGCAGACTATGCCTGTCCATTCTTGATTCCGAATTTTCTATCAAATGTATTCGTATGCTACAGGCCGATATGATTATATAAAAGTCTAAATTTGATATCATAGATTCTCTTAAGTCTTATCTTTCATTTCCAATTGGTTTGGTGAATTTTAATTATGTTTTGTGAAAATTACAACCGTTTTAGTGAAGGCAGGTCTGAACCCTAACCAAAATTTTCTGTTTTAAACCAGAAGTCATAAATTTCTTTCCCACCATTGGATCTTCCTAAAAATAAAATTGAGAGTCCATAATTATGTTATCTAAATCTCCACTGAAGGGATTTCCTTTATTTTATGTTTTTTGGAAGATATGGATGACTGTTCTATGATGACTATTCTTTGCATTTAATCTTTGCTTGAAATAATTCAATTTAAGAACATCATTAAGTTTTAAGGTTTCGTATGGTTACCAGAGGCTATTAGAATTTATTTTTAGTTAATTGGATCTATTTATACTTTTAATATGTTTATAATATCACTTGGATGTCTTCTTATATGTTTGGAACATTCTGAATGCCATATTGGGTTTAGGGTTGTCAAGTGGACTAGGGACAACATATGTTTTCCTAAACTCAATCAAATGTTGTTATGGAATTGATATGAATTCTTAATGATGAATCTATTATTTTCTTATGATTTTGATATGTATGTTAGGGAACCTAAGTACACTAGGTGAGTGGCTCATAGTGAGGGGCCGGGGCCCTAAGTGGCTAGTACCAGGATAACCTACTATGAGTTATTTAATCAAGTGATAACCTAAATAAATGAATTGTGAATGAGAGATTATTGGAATGGGAAATTACACATTAATCAAGATTAATTGTGCCTCGCCCATGTCTTTAGTGCTAGTAAAGACTAAGGATGGGAGTGGGAGAAGGTACCTATGCGTAGGTACAACTGAATGACCTTGTCTGTACGAGAGGCATTCGGTTCCGCATGTGCCTACTTGGGGGCCGGGGCCAAGAGTGGCTAGTACCAGGACAACCCAAGGGGTCAGGGCTATGCGATGACACTCACCTAGCTTGTAGCTTAGAGTCTCTATCAAATTTGATCATGCCTCTGGTATTCCTTGTGGTCTTCTTGTCTTTTCTTTTTTTGTTGTGACTTTGGGGAACTTTTATCACCACCTTAGGAATTTTCTAGTTGTTACCTCTTGTATGGGCCTTTGGTTCTATCTCCTAGCTCGGGGGAGTGGGCCTATTGGTTCCACGTGGTTGGGTGGTTAATATTTATATCGAGGTATTGTTCATGATTCTCTGGATGATCCTAGCACATATTCCTTTCCAGATCTACAGTTGAAGATTTCTTATTGGATATTTTAATATGTTGAGATGTACTTATGTATTTGAATTCATGTAATTTTTAATCTCCTAAAAGGAGTCTTGTAGTATTGATGTAATCTCAATTCAAAGCAATGCATAAGGGAATGGGTAGTTCTAGGTAAAAGAAAGGGAAAATAATGTGGAATATTGGACATGTTACTAGCATTAAAAGAAAGTGTTTATGTTATTTCTCCTATCCTCTTATGTTGTCCATATGTAAAGGAAATAATCTTAAATATAGTTATATATAATGATGTATCACAAAAATAATGTATTCTCTCTTGATGAAAGGATCCAAGAAAATTATTGAGAAATGATAGGTTAGTGATTGGAATTATTAACAATGAATGGTTATGAAACAATGCAATAAAATAGTAACTTGATTATAATGTTAATACTTGGTTCATGTTAATGAAATACTTAGGATAATGCCTACCTTAATGAATATTAATCTCTTACCTAAATTATTAGAGAAAAGTGATATAAAGGATAGTAGATGTAGATGAAATCAATATGAATTTATGGAATGAGTTGATAAAAGGAATAATGATGTTGGATGATTAACCTATGTTTAATAAAAGAAATAAGTTAGGGACATTTAACTTGGTGCATTAAAATGAATGTAGATCTTTTAAGCTCATGATTCCGTGAATATCTTATGCATGTAAATGGTTTATATGATGTTGCTTAGGTAGCGACGTTAGGGAACCCGGGAGGACTTAAGTTGTATAAATCTTACATTCAAGTAGTAGAAAATTATTTCTTCTTTTAGAAATATGAAGTGTAATGATGAATATTATTCTAGTTCAAATAAATAAATAAATTAAAAAAAAAAAATTCACTACTTTCTTTTTATAGAGGTTTTATGTCTTGTCCTCTTGGGTTGCCTGGCGGGGCGTTACATCTGGTATCAGAGCCCTAAGTTTCTACACTGGGAACTCTGGGACTCATAGCTCACCTATGCATAACCTTGAGTATCTTCACTTTGTCTCTTTTTGGATTATGTTGTTATGCTAAAACTTGAATCTTAGGAAACGAAGGCTACATTTCGTGTTCTCATGTTGTATTGTCTTACAAGGGCACACCTATTCCTCTATGATTGAGTTATATTCTAACAATTACTTATGTTTTTGCATAATGAGATCAATGATGTGTTAAGTGTATGTTTCCTATAATATTAATGGAATGACGAAGAATTCTTGAGACTTGTGTTTATTTTCTTGAAAGGTAATGGTATCCCTAGAAGGGTCAAAAGTTAAAGGATACTAAATGTTTTGAATCTTAATTATGGTCGTAGATAATATTACCCCCTGATCCTACCTATAATATAATGTTGTGCACTCTATCTTCTTACAAATACCTAGTTGAATTTTATCCTACTCAAGGTATCTTAGAAATAGATTTTTTTTGGATCCTTAAAAAAAAGAAATGATTGTGGTAGTACTTGATAGGATTAAAAGGGAAATAATTAAATTACATGGCTAATAATATGTACCTAGGAAAGAAGTGAAAAAAATAAATAAATAAATAAATAAGGAACAAATAATCTACTGTCATATGTATTTCTCTCTCTCTCTCTCTTCCCTCTTAAGAAATAAGTTTTGCATGACTAAAATTGTTTAGACAAGGCAATAATATATTAGGAAAATTTGTAAATACTCAATTAGGAAACCCTTGGGTGAAAGACTTATGTCCCCAAGATTTTATCATAGGCTATAATTCACATTTTCATTTAGGAAGAGGAATTTTTGTCCCTATCTTGGTAAGAAGTTATATCCTTTCTGCATATCTTATTAAATTGCACAAAAAGGATTTAAGATAACATAATCAAGAAATTCTAGGGAAGAGTATGTGCAATGATGGATTATCTGTACTAATGATAGAAGTGTTTTTATTAAATATATGTCTTGCAAAATGCCTAGTGAATAGTTAGGATCCTAGATGGGTATTTTGGAAACAAATTCATGTTTTATATACATGGTGATCAACACCATAGCAGTAAGAAATTAACAACATTAAGTGATTGAAAAATTATGAATAAGGAGTCGTTGTGGTAAATAAATGTTATAGAAATGTACCTTACTCAATTTCTACTTACAACTGATGTTATCTCAAAATTTTAAAGTGTATGAGGGTAATGTTTCAAATAGGTAAAGGGTATAAATTAAAGTTATGTACAGTAGTTAATGTTATTAATTTAGATGTTGTGGTTATAGTAGTAGGACTCGTATACTTCTTTCTCTCTTGATGGATCTATGATCATTATGAAATAAAGAATTTGAAATAACTCTTAAGTAAATGCTATATGGAAACCTCCTGACATGCAAATTAGGGAAAAGTGCATAGATAAATAGTAAGCTTTAAGAAGGGATCCCAACTTAATGAATAATAGTGCAATAAATTGTAAATTGTTTAGATCTCCTCTAGGATGTGAATGTGTTTTTGGAAATCAAGCACTACAACTATTGTGAAAGATGACTTAGAATATGTATATTGTAAAATTTGTGTGTCCTATGTCATTGGAATTCTACTTAAAGCTTTGATGGAAAGGAATATTTCTTATAAAACTATGTGTTAATGAAAATGGTAAGTTTCAAGTATCTAGATTATTTTATTTTCATGATTACAAAAGTAAATAAAAATTATTTGATGTATTCCCTTCATGATCATAACAAATATAAATGTTACATACCTCTCTATGTTTGGTATTCATAGCTTGTAAGGGACACAAATTTTGGACCCTATTTGTAATAAGGTCTCACAGGTTGTATTATGTAGGGTTAGATTATGTCTCAAAAGGGAAAATATATCATAAATTATTTCTTTCTTTTTATACTGGTTACCATAGATAGGAACTTTGATATTGTGAAAGGAAGTGATAATCTCAGTTAGTAAAACATGCAATTTCATAATATATTGATATTAGTGAGTAAACATGAATACCTTAGAGTTTCGACTTGATAACAATAATTTTTATGTAATTTCAAGTATCTTGTTAACAAACTTACTGCATAAAGTGATAGAATCACATAGTTAATTCTTTTTAAAAGTCATTACTAATTGAACTGAGTTAATCTACACTAAAGTTGTAATAAGATAGAATTTACCAAAACTCTTGATAGGAGAAGTATGTGTGCAGTCATTAAATGAGGTTCTAGAATAGTAATATTACAATTCTGTTAGCTAATGTGCAATATATAGTTCACCTTCCCGACTTTCAGGAGTAAGTCGAATCTTAGTGGGGGAAGATGTAATACCCCTCTAACCCTAATATAAGTTTTGTGTTTTTGAAAGAATTAAGATCCTTTGATGTTTTCTTATAGCTTAAGTTGTACATGATACTTGTTTGATCTATTCCTATAGTTGTTTATAATAATTTCATAAGCTAGTACTCAATGATTCTAATATCAAACATACTATCTAAAGGTATCACTTTTGTATGTATTTATCTCCATGTATGTATTGAGTACCTACAAGACCTTTATGAACATAGTTAGGATGTTATATGATATGTACTTGATAGATATATATAAGTGGTTATTTATATTTTCTTCTATTAAGGTTACTTTGGATGAATCTTGTATCTCACTTGATGATTTGATTATGTTGATTTATTATTAGTATTGATAAGAGACTAACACAATGCTTGAGACTCTAACCTTCGTTATGATGATGCTACATGCTTTGAGTGTATATGATGTGTTTTCATGATTCAGGATGAAGTCGTAGTTACTCACATAGCTGAGGTCCACACGATGTATCGATCTTGGTCATCTGTCTGCAATGTTTTATTTTATACGTATATCCGTGCATATGTATTTCTTCTTTGTGATGCAGGCTTGCAGGTACCGGGCATCGACTTCACCTGGCTTCACAGGTCTGAGCATGCCCTCAAATCCTCGATGGTTGTTGTTATGGAGATAGTACTAAGGCCCCTACATGAGTCTTCCTTTGTCATTATTCCAATTTGGGAGTATTAGGGTTCTTTCTTTGTCAGTCAACTTTTGGGTCAAAAACCCAGATCCAACGCACCCGGTTGGGCATGGTTGTAGTTAGTGCCTTGTGGCCACTTGAATTCATTTGGTTGTATGATTTGTTTACTCATTTTATTTATTTCTCCTTCTTGGTATGATTCTTAGTTAATCTTTCTATGTTGTGTTTCACGAGTTTGGCTTGACTTTCCTTGTTGACTTTGGTTGACCTTGTTTGATCTTATAGTTTTCTCAATATGTTTCATAGTTGATTTTTATGGCCTCTTTCGATGATTAGATTTATTTTGAGGCATGTGATTTTATTCTACCTCAGTGTTATATCCTATAGTAATTATAAATAGGTAATAATATTGTGATCTATTACTTCATAATCTTATAGATTATAGTGTTTGGTATTTGGCATGTATCTATATAAATATAAATATATATATATATATATATATATATATATATATATATATATATATATATATATATATATATATATATATATATATATATATATATGGAAATATATATATGGGTGCACACATATATGTATTTATATATATATAATTTATATGTGATTATATGTTAATTATTGTAGATATTGTTGATGGTGTATATTTCGGGATTAATGTAAAGTATAATATTATTAATAATTAAATATTAAATAATGCGAGGTATATTATTCTCAATTGTTAATTATTAATAATGAGGATAAGTTATATATATAGATATTGATGTAATTAATGATGGCATATGCATATATGTTAGGATAATATTACATGTGTGTATGAATGAATACAAATAATCTTTTATTGTATATTTGAGTAATATAGTTGTATGATATTAAGTTATTTTATAATACCCTTTAGTTAAGAGTTAGTTGGGAATTGGTTACTTTTCCTCTCAACCTTTGGAAATCTATTTATATGCACTACTTTCTCATTTGAAGAGAGGGGATTTTGGGGCTGAAGCATTGAGGAGAGGATGGCCTTACTTTTCATGGAGATTTTGGAGAGAAAACTTGGAGATGTGAAGGAGAGTTTGTAAGCATATGTCTTTAAGAATTTTTGGTTACCTTTGCTTTTGGGAGAGAGACATTTTTGTGAGAATTTCAGTAGTTGAGAGAGGGATTCTTTGCTATGGAATTATTTATTTCTTTCATGGAGATTTTTGAAAGTGGATAGGGTTTGAAGGATGCATCTCAAGTTTGGATTTGTCTTCTCTTTTGTTTCCTTCCTTCTTCGATTCAACCTCCGTAGGACATGAGGTATGGATTGAATATTTTAGTTACTTGATGTATCTGATAGATTATAGATCTATTTATATATTATCATTATTTATTATATCTGTACTTTTTATTTGTATGGTTATTTTAAAGTTTTGAGTTTTTGTTTGTAAGAATTGGCATGTGTTTTCCTAGGGTTTTTAGCAACATATTTTTGGAGATCTATTATTATAACAATTTAAATTACATCTATGGTTTTACTAAATTGATTTTCTGGAAGTAAAATTCACAGATCTCAAATGGGTATCTCTTTGATTTTATTTTTAGGGTCGAATTAATGCTTTATTTTTGACATTTTGGCAGACTATGCCTGTCCATTCTTGATTCCAAATTTTCTATCAAATGTATTCGTATGCTACAGGCTGATATGATTATATAAAAGTCTAAATTTGATATCAGAGATTATTTTAAGTCTTATCTTTCATTTCCAATTGGTTTGGTGAATTTTAATTATGTTTTGTGAAAATTACAACCGTTTTAGTGAAGGCAGGTCTGAACCCTAACCAGAATTTTCTATTTTAAACCAGAAGTCATAACTTTCTTTCCCACCATTGGATCTTCCTAAAAATAAAATTGAGAGTCCATAATTATGTTATCTAAATCTCCACCGAAGTGATTTTTTTTATTTTATGTTTTGTGGAAGATATGGATGACTGTTCTATGATGACTATTCTTTGCATTTAATCTTTGCTTGAAATAATTCAATTTAAGAACATCATTAAGTTTTAAGGTTTCGTATGGTTACCAGAGGCTATTAGAATTTATTTTTAGTTAATTGGATCTATTTATACTTTGAATATGTTTATAATATCACTCGGATGTCTTCTTATATGTTTGGAACATTCTGAATGCCATATTGGGTTTAGGGTTGTCAAGTGGACTAGGGACAACATATGTTTTCCTAAACTCAATCAAATGTTGTTATGGAATTGATATGAATTCTTGATGATGAATCTATTATTTTCTTATGATTTTGATATGTATGTTAGGGAACCTAAGTACACTAGGTGAGTGGCTCATAGTGAGGGGCCGGGGCCCTAAGTGGCTAGTACCAGGATAACCTACTATGAGTTATTTAATCAAGTGATAACCTAAATAAATGAATTGGGAATGAGAGATTATTGGAATGAGAAATTACACATTAATCAAGATTAATTATGCCTCGCCCATGCCTTTAGTGCTAGTAAAGACTAAGGATGGGAGTGGGAGAAGGTACCTATGCGTAGGTACAACTGAATGACCTTGTTTGTACGAGAGGCATTCGGTTCCGCATGTGCCTACTTGGGGGCCGGGGCCAAGAGTGGCTAGTACCAGGACAACCCAAGGGGTCAGGGCTATGCGATGACACTCACCTAGCTTGTAGCTTAGAGTCTCTATCAAATTTGATCATGCCTCTGGTATTCCTTGTGGTCTTCTTGTCTTTTCTTTTTTTGTTGTGACTTTGGGGAACTTTTATCACCACCTTAGGAATTTTCTAGTTGTTACCTCTTGTATGGGCCTTTGGTTCTATCTCCTAGCTCAGGGGAGTGGGCCTATTGGTTCCACGTGGTTTTGTGGTTAATATTTATATCGAGGTATTGTTCATGATTCTCTGGATGATCCTAGCACATATTCCTTTCCAGATCTACAGTTGAAGATTTCTTATTGGATATTTTAATATGTTGAGATGTACTTATGTATTTGAATTCATGTAATTTTTAATCTCCTAAAAGGAGTCTTGTAGTATTGATGTAATCTCAATTCAAAGCAATGCATAAGGGAATGGGTAGTTCTAGGTAAAAGAAAGGGAAAATAATGTGTAATATTGGACATGTTACTAGCATTAAAAGAAAGTGTTTATGTTATTTCTCCTATCCTCTTATGTTGTCCATATGTAAATGAAATAATCTTAAATATAGTTATATATAATGATGTATCACAAAAATAATGTATTCTCTCTTGATGAAAGGATCCAAGGAAATTATTGAGAAATGATAGGTTAGTGATTGGAATTATTAACAATGAATGGTTATGAAACAATGCAATAAAATAGTAACTTGATTATAATGTTAATACTTGGTTCATGTTAATGAAATACCTAGGATAATGCCTACCTTAATGAATATTAATCTCTTACCTAAATTATTAGAGAAAAGTGATATAAAAGATAGTAGATGTAGATGAAATCAATATGAATTTATGGAATGAGTTGATAAAAGGAATAATGATGTTGGATGATTAACCTATGTTTAATAAAAGAAATAAGTTAGGGACATTTAACTTGGTGCATTAAAATGAATGTAGATCTTTTAAGCTCATGATTCTGTGAATATCTTATGCATGTAAATGGTTTATATGATGTTGCTTAGGTAGCGACGTTAGGGAACCCGGGAGGACTTAAGTTGTATAAATCTTACATTCAAGTAGTAGAAAATTATTTCTTCTTTTAGAAATATGAAGTGTAATGATGAATATTATTCTAGTTCAAATAAATAAATAAATTAAAAAAAAAAATTCACTACTTTCTTTTTATAGAGGTTTTATGTCTTGTCCTCTTGGGTTGCCTGGGGGGGCATTACACTACTATCTAGACAATGGGAAGAAAAATTAGGGGGAAAGCTACAATTAGAACCATCTTATGCTATAATTCTTGTGAATGGTACTGAGGTAAAGTTGTACAGAGAACCTTGTTCGTCAGTTATGATGGAGATGGTAGCCCCTAAGGATCTGAATTGCTATGTGGATATTGACATGAATAACTTCATGATTGAGGAAGTAGTGCCACAATTAAAAAATACTAACCCAATTGTTGATGAGTTTCTCTTGGAACAAGATGGATTATGGCATCTATACTTTGATGGCAGATGCTGTAAAGAAGGCTCAGGAGCTGGTGTTTTACTAATATCCCCATCAGGTATTACTTTTAAGTACTCCTTTTTGTTGACCTTCCAATGCACAAATAATACTGCTGATTATGAAGATTTGATATTGGGATTAGATATTGCAGTAAAACATGGTCTAAAATGTTTAAAAGTTTATGGAGATTCCCAATTAATCATTGCTCAAATTAGAGAACAATATGCTACTAAGGATGGCAGACTCAATTTGTACAAATATGCTGGCTGGGATAGAATTGAATTTTTTGATGCTTTCAATATTTTATGGGTAGAAAGATCAAAAAATATTATGACAGACTTCCTTGCAAATGTTGCATTAAAAAGAAATGATGCAACCCTTACTGGAGTATTAAAATTGGAAGTGAAAAGTAGACCTGCTGTCCCTGATAATATCTACAATTGGCAAGTCTTTGAAGATGATAGTGATATCTTAAGGTTTATCTAGGGTTTGGATCAATATGATGGTCAACATATTGATTTTGATGATTACCAAGAAGTGGTTAATGGGAAGGACTATGTCATGGGAAATGAGATTATTCAGTTGCCTTCAAACCATAACCCCAAGGGTTTAGTTGAGTTGGAAGGGATGTTCAAAGTAAATGACAGTCACATGTGTTAGAATTCCAATGCCAAAGTTGATGACCTAGAGGAAATAAACCTAGGATTAGAAACTTCCCCTTAGATCGTCTACATTGGAAAATGTCTTAGTAGGGAGGTGAGAAATATTTTAATCAGGCTGCTCAAAAAATATAAGTATGTTTTTTCCTAGTCATATGATGATCTCAAGGCCTATAGGGAAGATTTTTTTTCAACATGAGGTTCCTTTAAAGGAAGACACTAAACCTTTCAGGTAGAAGCAAAGGCCTATTAATCCCTTGTTGACTACCAAGATGCAAACTGAGTCAACCAGGTTAAGAGATGTAGGCATAATTGAGCCCATAAGACATTCATCCTGGGTCTCAAATCTAGTACCAGTCAGGAAAAAGAGTGGTGACATAAGGTTATGTGTTGATTTTAGAAATTTAAATGTTGCTTCACTCATGGAAACTTATGGACTACCTAATATGGAAGCCATGATTCATAAGGTAACTGGTTGTGATTTGTTGTCCATGATGGATGGGTTCTTAGGGTATAACCAGGTCCTTGTCAAAGAATTAAAGTAGTTCAAGACAACATTTACTACCCCTTGGGGGACATAGGTGTATGTTAGGATGCCATTTGGTCTAAAAAATGCTGGAGCAACCTTTGAAAGGGAAATGGATGTATCTTTTAAAGAGCTTATTGATGTCCTCATTGTTTTTTAGAAAGATGATTTGACTGCGTATTCTAAATGGGCTGAGGATCATTCTAATCACTTAGAAAAGGTCCTGATTAAGGCTTTACAATATGTTATTTCCCCGAATCCTAAAAAATTCCATTTTTCTGTTACTGAGGGAAATCTATTAGGCCATATAGTGTCTAAAGGAGTGAGAATTGATGTAGAAGCTATTAAAAAGGTCCATGCTCCCAAAAATCTCAAGGGTGTTCAGTCTTTCCTTGGACAAATAAACTTTGTCAGAAGGTTTATTGAAATTTTTTTTGAATTAGTTAAACCCATTGTCAAGTTACTAAAGAAGGATGTAAAATTCACTTGGGATCAAGAGGCATAAGAAGCTTTTGAGAAAATAAGGAAATAAATTCAAGAAGCTCCTTTTTTGATATCTCCTGATTATTCCAAGCCCTTTTCTCTCTTCTCTTTTGCATCCTTTCACACTATTGCTGCAGTCTTGTTATAGAAGGATGATGAGGGATTTGAACATCCCATTTCTTTTTTTAGCAAGTCTTTACAATCAGCATAACTAAACTATGAGTTGATGGAAAAACAAGCTTATGCTCTGGTAAAAGCTTTTAAAGTATTCAGACCATATTTAGTATGTGCTAAAGTAAATGCATATGTCCCTCATGCTGCAGTCAAAGATATTCTAACAAAGAATGAGGTCACATGAAAGAGATGCAAATGGATTAATAGAATCCATGAGTTTGATTTAGAACTTCACATCACTAAACTTGTAAGAGGACTAGGGCTAGCAAAGTTGATGACTAAAGAGAATATGGACCTGATTCAGGTCAATAATGTTGATGTCATTGGAAGAAATGTCACTAGCATTGAAATGCAGTCTTGGTACACAAATATAGTATTTTTTCTCAAAGATGTTTTCCCAAAGGGTCTCAATGATAACCAAAGGAGGAGTTTAAAATTTCAAGCCCATATATATGTATTACTGTAAGGTGATTTGTACTGGAAGGAAAATGATGGGATCTTTTTATTATGTTTAGACAAAGGACAATCTGAGAGGATTTTATAAGAAATGCATTCTAGAATATGTGGAGGACACCATTCAGCTAGGGAAACTACCCATAAGATACTAAGGGCAGGGTATTACTAGCCTATGTTGTTCAAAGATACTCATACATTTGTTAGAAAATGTGAACCATGCTAGAGGTTCTCAAACAAGTTAAAATTCTCAGGAGCATTAATGTTGAATCCTGTAGTGGCAGAAGCTCCTTTCGCTATGTGGGGTATTGATTTCATTGGAGAGTTTACTAAGAAATCCAGTGGAGGTCATAGCTAGATAATTGTAGCTACTGATTACTTTACTAAATGGATTGAAGCAATCCCAACAAAGAAAGCTACAAGCATAGTGGTTATTGATTTCTTGATGAATAATATCATTACAAAGTTTGGTGTTCCTATAAAGATAGTGATGGATAATGCATTGAGTTTCAGATCACAAGAATTCAAGGACTTCTATCTAGAAATGGGCATAGTAATGTCATATTATTCTCCATATCACCCACAAGCTAATGGGCAAGTAGAATCAAGCAATAAAAGTATTCTACAGATCCTGAAAAAGACCTTAGAGAAGAACAAGAGAACTTGGCATTCAAAGCTTAAATTAGCTCTATGGGTAGATAGGATCATAGAAAAAAGGGCCAGAGGAAAATCTCCTATTGAGATGGTGTATGGTATCAAATCAAGGCTACCTATAAATAATTTATTGCCTATTTATAAATTTATACAAGAAGAAGATCTGGAAATGTCTGATCCTTTGGAAGATAGGATGCTCCAACTTGTTGAATTGGATGAGACAAGAAGAGAAGGCCAAAAGGAGAATATCAGACTACAACAAAAGATGAAATACCTGTTTGATAAAATGACAACTATTAGGAAATTTCAGCTTGAAGATTTGGTCTTACAATGGAATGCAAGAAGTGAGGATAAAGGAAAGCACAAAAAGTTTGAATCATTATGGCGAGGCCCCTATATTATCCATCGAACTCATGGGAAAGATTCTTATTTCCTAAAAAATATGGATGGTGAGAAACAAGAATTGCCAGGGCATGGACAATTGGAATTTTTCTTCAATTAAAATAACTTCTTTTCCATGCATAGTAGTCTCTTAGTGTATAGGTGTGTTTATTTTCAAGTTGTGTGTTATTTTCCAGCATTAGGTTAAGTTTTGATTGGTCTGCTACCCAAAGATTATGGTTTCTTGTTATAAATTGGCATTTAAGCATCCTTAGAGAGAGCCACTATTGGTAGTATTTTCAAAGTTTTCAAAGTTGTGTTCCTTTTCCTGTTTCTTTGACAGTTTTCCCATCTTTTGAGCTTTTTCTCTTGCTAAATATCATGTCCAAGGTGTTGAAAATATGTTCCTAATGCTAAAAACCCTAGGTGCTAAGTCGAAGATGCTTCTGAAAGTCCAAAACCCTAGAGAAAGCTTGACCGGGTTCAATTTTGTTGTTACTTTTTCAAATAACTTAAGTAATCCTTTGAGCATGTGGACTTTATAATTACCACTTAGTCACCCAGTCTTAGAATGCATTCAACATATTCCTTTTAGTCTGGTGATTTAGAAGAATGCTTTGTCACATGATCTCCTTAAGTTTGGGGTATATTCCTTTTCTTTATGAGACTCAGTGGATGTTTTCAGTCGCCAAGTCTTCCAGTGGTCTTTATGAGATCTAGTGACTGCTATTCAAAAATATTTCAAAGTTAAACTATAGACACTGAATATCTATATGCAAAAGGCATGCAGTTGGGTAATCTCTTTATGGAATGATGAAGTGAACAAATATTCAATGATAATGAGATTCACTGTATGGTCGCTGAGTTTCTCAATGAAGGATGACAGTTATGTTTCTTTTCGGTCTCATAATCTCCCAATTCTTTGGTAGTTAAGAAAATCATTCAGCAACCTAGCGATTACACTAGTCATGCATTCTCAGACTCCCAGTGGTTATGTTCTAAATACTTAGTGATCTGGCGACATGGTTATCTCCTAATCTCACAATGAAGTAGTTAAGCCATAATATCTTCAGCGACTCAGCGATAACCATCAAATGAAGGAAGAACTAATGGTCAATGTTATATCTCACAGTCTGACTGAGGTTAAGAGGATTATCTAATGACTTGGTGAATAAAGCATTTCGTATGGTCTCCAGAAGTAACTAGGGTAAATCAAAATACTAAGAGACTGTGAGATGTCCTCAGTCATGTGATTGCTAGAAGAGGATGGGTTAAGATAAGGATTTTCAAATAATGGATCTAAGCCGTTGATATGTTTGGAATCAGGTGATGGTCGCATCATCTCCAAATTGAACCATGAGTCAAGAAAAGTTGCAGCAACTGTGAGAAGTGCTTAGTCACCTGGTCTCTGAAGTGAACTAGGGTTAAGAGAATCATCTAGGGATTGGAAAGAAAACCTTAGTCGGGCGATCTCAAGGTGACTAAAGGTTAAGTATCGGCCAAGGTCAAAAAAGTGAAAAAGAATATAAATCTATTTGTTGGATTTGATGACGTGTCCTCTCTTGATTGGTCGAAGAGTAAATCAAAGGATTAAATAATCTCTAAATAATTATAAGATAGACTATAGTCACTCAATCTCTAGGTAAGATAAATTTAAGATTTTTGCCTATAGTCGCCAAATCTCCCAATATGTTTAGTCTCCAGATCTCCAAAGAAAGTCAAAGTTAGAATGAAATGCAGAGATCAACGATTACCATAGATTTTTTTCTTTATAAGTTTAGATCTAATGGTTGTCTCTCAATCGCTAGATAAAAGTGATGTCATCCAAAAGATGCTAAGACTCAGTGACTACCGTCAGATTAAGATCCTGTGGCTATCATATAATTGCATGAAGAAATAAGAAACTAAACAAATATTCAGTGATAAAGAGATTTCTCTTATGGTCACTGGATCTCTAGATGGGTAAGGTCATGTAGTCTCCATAAAATATTTGAAAAGTCAATAAGTTCTGGCGATCAATAGACTATAGTCGCCAGGTCTCAGAATGAAAAGTATAGTTTCCTACGAATGCTAGATTGCGAGATAGAATTGTGTGTGTGAGTTTGTGACCTACAACACAACACTTCAATAGGATAATAACATCACTTGTTAGAGGAAAATGAAGATTCAATTGAAAATGCTAACAAGAAAAAGCATCCTATTGCTCTCTAATTAATGTGAGTATGAAATAGGGGTTAGTTGTTCTTAGATTTAACCCTTAAAACAATGACAATCTACACTAAAATTAGAGATTCAAAGTGCATGTAAACAACTTAAATGAGAGCATGAAATCCTAATTTCTTCCATTAAAACCCAAATTAAAGTGTTTTCTATTTAATAAAAGCTTGAAATCATGGAAAACAACTATCAATCCAAGCATTAGTTCACAAATTCTACAAAGCATGAGAGTTCATAATCATGGATCATGAAGCCTCAAATCCATGAGAAAATGAGAGTCTAAACATTAAGATTGGAAGCAATTAGCAATGTGTCAAAAGAAGCCTTTCAAAACCTAAAGGAGCTAGAAGAAGAAGGAAAGCCTTTGAAAGCTCTCTTTTATAAGATTTGGAAGAGAATCAGCGGTCAAGATGCATCCATGAGGAGTGGTTGAGATGTATCTTGGCTTGATCCTTGATCCATGTGCAAGCCTCCTTATTTTAAGTTTTGTTTGTTTGATTTAGGAGACATTTATGCATTTTTCATAATTAATAACTCTAGCCTTTCCTTTTGATGGGGTTTAAGTAATTAAATAGGCCTAGAGTTAATAACCTTGATTTTTGCTTGAACTTTAGTGATAAATGCTTGATTTAGAAATTGATGGGGTTTAATGAATTTTTGAGAATTTATACTAATAATTAGAGATCAAATTAGCATAATTAAGGTTACATACCAAATTAAGGGCAAATAGGGCCCTAGGTTTTGTTAGCCTAGTTTTAGGTGATTACATTTGCCCCTCTTTGAATTGCTTTGCGAATAGAATAGGAATTCAAAGAAAATCTTATTCAAATCATGATTCAAGAGATTTACAGAGTAGTGAGAACTACTTTGAAATTGAGAATTCTAAGCTTGATTGAACGAAATCCTACTTGGTTTCCAAAAAGCTGTCAATTCTGAACTTGATTGAACGCAAATTGACAATACTGATTCCGAGCCTGATTGAATGAAAATTGATACAAGAATTCTGAGCTTGATTGAATGAATTCTTGCTTGGTTTCCAAAAAGCTATCAATTCTAAACTTGATTGAACGCAGATTGACAATACCGATTCTGAGCTTGATTGAATGAAAACCGATAAAAGAATTTCGAGCTTGATTGAATGAATTCTTGCTTGATTTAGAAACTATCAATTCTGAGCTTGATTGAATAGGAATTGATGATACCAAATCTGAGCTTGATTGAACGAAGGTCAATATGAGATTTGAAAAGAATTTTTAGTTGAAATTAACAGTCTCAGCTTGGAAAAGAATTTTCAGTTGAAATTAACAGTCTCAGCTTGATTGAAGAGAACTGTCATGCCCCTGGTGTTGAAAAATTTGATTCAAAGCATTAGATTTTTGGTATGATTATGCCCCCTCAAGACTGAAAGTGGAATGAATTGTAATGAACTAATAAGGTTCAAGCATTACAGTGATTGAATTGACCTCAGGTCAAGCATAGATTGATTAGAAAGAATTTTCAAGCTGTTTAGATCGATTAAATTGCCCCAGAAGCACTGTTTGACCAATTTTGACCAAGAATTTGAGAAAAATTAACCAAGCTTAACTTGTGTTGAAATGATGTCCCAGCATATAAATCTGATTTTCCGTGCCCACTGCATTAGTTTCACACCATTTTGCCCCTATTTGACCATGCTTTGACCATTTTGACTTGTGCCCTTTTTTGAATATTAAACTTGTTGTGTAACTCTATTTTTATGGCATTGAGCTGACTATAATCACCTCTTTCAATTTTAGTCCCGAGATTAGACCTCTGTGATGTCTAATGAAGAAAGTCCCTTAAGGCCCCGGGGCCCCCAGGAGAATTAAATAGGCCAAAAATTAACTTTTTACTATTCATTTTCACTTTTACCCCTTAGAAATTCATGGAGCTCTGAGTAGACATGGTGTTCCCCATGGAGAAGCATTGATTTGAGAGGGCTAGATGACATGACCGCCTGAGGCATTATGAGGCACCTGTGAGTATTCGATAAATGAACCTTTTCAATTTGAAAATTTTCAATTTCACGCATTTCCATGCATTTTATAGGCCAATTAGTGTTGTGTCACATCCCGTATATGGGATCGTATCATGTCAAACCCATGTCACCTCCTAAATTCCAGATTACATCCAATATTTTTTGGATCGCACCCCAGCGGGTCGCGTCTGGCAAAATTCAAATGTTTTTAGCCAAAGTTTAGGACAGGTTCGCATCCGGTATACCAGATCACACCCCATATTTCATGGATCGCACCCTATATTTCTTGGTTCATACTTAGTTTTGGGGTCGCATACAGGGTTTCTTGAATCGCATTTAGGATTTCAGAATCGAATCCAGTTTTTTTTATTTCTTAGTGCAGTTAACTTGTCCTTCTGATCTTTTTGAGTATTTTTGCGTCAACTGCCTTTGGTCTAACTCTGACATAGTGCCCCTATTGTTTTTTGTGTAGGTCAAGTTCCTAGTTGTATCCTTTAGATCATTGTGCCCGGCCCAGGTGTTGGCTCTTTGGGATCAGTTGAGTGATACTGAGCAACAGATCGTATGACATTGCGGTTTATGGAGCTTAGCCGATTTACCTCACATTCAAGTAAATAGAGGTCTTCTCATAGTGGTGGTAGAGCAATGGCATTCAGAGCACAAAACCTTCCATTTACTGACTAGTGAGATGACAGTCACCCCTAAGGACATGTGGAGGATTCTGCATGTATACGTGATGGGACACCGCATTGAGTACGAGGCCTTAGGACCTGTAGCGATTGTTGGTGTGAGGAGACTGTTTAGGGATGATACTATTGATAGCCATTATCTGAGTTGGGACCATATGGTCACCAACTATGCCCCTCTGCCTATATACCTAGCTAGTTTGATAGGAGGCATCATGATGCCAGATAGGGTCTAGCATGGTTTTATGTGCAGCTGGTCTTGTGTGATAGGGCAGATGATCTAGAGTCCTGGGAGGTATGCCTAGGGTAGTTGTATACTAGCTCACTTGTAACATGAGTTACATGAGGTGGTTTATCAGTATTCCCACTCCATGACTATAGGGAGTGTTGTATTAAAGATTTGGGCATGGGAGCACATCCCTATGACTCACCCTATTGTTGATAGGCACCATGACGCCAGGTTGCCATATATTTACATGTATGCAGGATTCATTTAGTAGCCCCACCTGGGCAAGTTAGAGTACTAGCACCATCTATTGGATGATGTGACTGAGGTAGAGTGGTGATCATACTGTGATTGTGAGGCTTGGCCCTCAGATGTCAGGCAGATGCCCTTTTTCTTTCAGAGTTGGTACCTGGTCAGGCAGACTCGCTATGTGATTAAGCGGTTTTTGGTTACGTGAGTCTACCGTCAGTATGGACATGTATAGGGCATGCCACATGAGACTTGCAGATATGCACACATCAAGAGTGAGGAGGC
The DNA here is from genome assembly GCA_027943335.1 of Chamaecyparis obtusa. Lineage (NCBI taxonomy): Eukaryota > Viridiplantae > Streptophyta > Pinopsida > Cupressales > Cupressaceae > Chamaecyparis > Chamaecyparis obtusa. The sequence goes on from BSBK01006631.1 coordinate 1,017,178, forward strand.
TCAGTGGGGAGCCAGATTAGTATATGAGATAGCCATTCATGAGATTGTATAGATGCGGGCTATAGCTTGGGATTATCAAGTTGGTGTTTGTGATGCTGGGGTGATGGATGAGTATCATACCCATTACATGAGGTATCCTTATCCTCAATTCACTACTCCCGAGGATGTTGTTCCATGCATTGAGGATGCTCTTGATTATGATCCTGAGGATGATGTTGTCGGGCGAGCTCACAATGGACGTGGTGGGAGAGATGGAGGTAGAGGTGCTGACAAAGGGGGAGGAGATGGAGGAGATGATAGAGGTGGTGGAGGTGGAGCAGTGGGTGGTAGCCGGTGGCAGGCCTCAAGGGGTGACACTAGTAATCGTTAGTAGAGAGTACAGATCACCCCTCCTCAGAGAGATACAGTACCACTATTGCACAAAGATTAGCACGTACATCGACCTACTGGAGGAGATCAAGATCAACGATAGACACAATAGGATCCTCTAGCAGGTGGTGATGGTGACAAACTTTCATAGTGTGAGCAGGAGAGAGAAGCATTGAGGTTACAGGTGGCTACATGATGCAGTGCAAGGTAGGAGAATCCTTGATAGAGATGTCCTAGCCTCCAGCAAATAACCACACAATAGAATATAATAACAATACAAAGATATAGATCCACACAATGTCGATACTCATAATAGAATCATCATATTTTCATCCAACATGCCCGGCTGTAAGGCCTTTCAGGTTATGGCCAAATACAATGCAATTACAATAGAAACTCCACAAGATCTCACAAGATCCAAACCAAAACCCTAGCTAGCCCAGATCCACGCACTAGTAGGAACCCCCAAGGAAGATCTAAACTTGTGCTCGCAAGCCCACCAAGCAATCTCCTTGTTTCCCAAGCCGCAGCTACTAGCTCTCCTCAAAACTCACTCCTCTACCTCTTCCTCTTCTCCAAGATGGATGAATAATGCCTCAAGACTTCCCCCACAACCCCTACTTATACCAATCTAAGCCATAGGTCGGCCCTGAATATAAATTAAATACAAATACCGAAATTAAATGCCACAAGTCGGCCAACAACAACAATTAAATTCCCAAAATTGATGTCTTATTAAAATCATGATATCTCCTAGCTTCGGATGAATTAGAACTTGTTCTTTGAACTATAGGTAGAAATATAGGCCCTCTTCAATCCCTAAAATTTTCAGCCTCTAACTATTTGTGGAAAATTACTTATATGACCTAAAATAGGCACCAAATTCCTAAGCAAGGCCGAGCTCCCCTAGGCCATGCTGAGCAACCAAGACCATGCAAAGTTCCATTAAATACATCAAAACCAATTACCCAAGACCCAAGTGGGTTTATCCAACTCTACCAAGCCCCTCACATATGAAAATAAGTCCACACAACTCCATCAAATCTCCCAAACATGCAGGATAGCCAACTACCCTGGGATGCTCCTGCATCACTACCCTCACGACACAGTTATCAGAGAGGGACTCATAGCTAGCATAGGTTCGAGCAGAGAGGGATACATAGATAGCCCAGCTGAGAGGTGATAGGGATACTCAGTTGGCATAGTTGAGAGCTAAGAGGGATAGGTATGCACATACAGCCACCCATCAGGGACAGCGGGCCACATATTACTTCACCTTGTATTGTGCTATGGTTCCCGCCATAGAGAGAGCTCCATTGTATTCGGTCCTTGCTCAGTAGTCAGAGGGTGCCATGCCACCACCACCACCACATCATAGAGTAGATGCACCCCCTCCCGATCCTCCTATAGAGGATGAGGGGGCTAGTGGGACATAGACTCCTTATGTTGTACTTTTGGACACCTTGTATATCATAATATATCCTATATCTGTACCATTTTTTGTATCATTCATACTGTGATATCTCCTAGACTCTGTTTCATGCTTTTGATACTTTTTTTCATGCTTTGATATGTTGATACTCTGATTCATTGGTGACCTCTGATAGATACCCTTGCTCATGGACATTTTTGATTATATATTGATTCTCATACTGATTCTGCCATTGGTATTCTTTATCTGATGTGTCTCATCTTTCATGCTTTCAATTTCTACACATGTGATATATGATGTTTGTCTTATGCTTGAGATTTTTGATGCGATAGTCATGCTTGGTCTAGAATAGATAAAGTGATGATAAAATGATGTCATAATACATTGCACTGATATATGTTCATGTTTTTGTTATTTTCAAAGCTTCATGAATGTATGGATGTATAGATGTATGAGATGTATTGTGATAGTATGTATGGACATCTCAATCTTATTTATGTATGAATCGATGTGAATGAAAAATGCAAGTGGTTTTATGATATGAAATGATCTATGAATGTAAATGAATATCAGTGATTTGTACTCCATCATTTTTGTTATTCTATTGCTTATGATTCCATGATGCACTTGGTCAAATGGTTAATATTTAAGTATTTTCAGCTCATACCATGAATGCTTTAGATAGATGTTCAGCTTACATCATTGCTTTTAGAATAAATCTCTGTTGATAACATTGTCTCTAATAGTTGAATCCACATTTCAAGCTTATGCAAGACTAAAATGAATGCAGCTAAATTAAAATGAATGCAATTTAAAATGAACTTTAATGCAACTAAAGACAATGAAATGCATCTAAATGAATCCTAATGCAAATTAATATGACATGCAACTAAAATGAAATGTAATTAATATGAAATGCACCTAGACACCTAGGACAGTCATTGTTTTATTCAAAGCGGGTTGTTTTCATCATAGAACCTTTGTGTTAGCGGGACCTCTAGAGGATAGTACAATTTTCACAAATAAATTTAGAAATTCTAAAAATATGAATACCTCCTCATCATTCGCCATGTTAAAAGACAACCTAAACATTAAAGCACCTAGCTATAAATGTTGTCAATCACTTCCTGATGTATCTTTGTTAGTTGTTAAACAGGCAAGGAAATAGATCCAACCTCACTAAGGCTTTCATAGGAAATAGGTCAAGGTATACATGGCATTCCACTACAAGGTGGAGGCACTTATAAGTAGACACCCATTCCCCATGATCACCTTAGATCATTGGATTTATTACCACAAATAAAAAACAAAGAAAATGTCATGCCCCCTAGTCCTCATTTGTCTTAGTCCAAAAACATCATCGAGTTACTCATGGAAGCATAACTTAGCAACAATTGATAATAAGAAAAAGAAAGATTCTTTATCCCTTAGCATTTTCATCGTATTTACAGAGTATAAACAAGCAATTGTAATTATAGTGTTGAAAAACACCCTTGATTCATTTTTGCAAACACATGCTTTAAGAATTATTATCAACAATTTATGTCTTCATTGATAAGTCTCTCACCTATTGTAGTGCTTAGAAACATTGTTTTCATCATGACGTTGCATTAAGAAACACATTTTGAGATCTAGCTGGTGGGTGTTGAGAAACACCCTTTGTCATAGTTTATAGTCAGTTGCGGACAAGGGTGGTATTGAGAAATACCGGTGTTCATAGTTTATTGTCATTGCGAACGTATCATCATGTCAGCAAATGTGATTGTGAATGTGATCCAATGCCCCCTAGGAAAATAGTTTACCTAGGACCCTAATGTGGATAGATTCCAGTCTTAGGAAGGTACAATTGTTTGAAAGTTCTTTTAGGACTTGGTGTGTCACGAAAGTGACTGGAAAATATATACAAGTTGATATTTACATTGGCCAAATGTGGAAGCGTTGTCTTGATAGATAGAGCATTGATTACAAGTAGCACCTGTTTACCAGGTTTTCACTACTTGGCCAAAGTTTTATTCTATTTTTGCTATCATGGTGCCTGTTTACCAGGTTTTCACCAAGACACTTTTTTTTCTTTTTCATTTTTTTTGTGTTTTTTTTTTTTTGATTTTCTATTTTTTTTGGACTCACCAAGGTGCCTATTGCTAGGTTCTCACCAAGATGGTCATTTTTTAGGACTTTTTCCATTGTTTTTGATTTTTTTTTCAGGATCCATTTTCTCTATATAGGGGTTTCCTTAAGAATGTTAGGCATAAAACTTTTTTAGATGCAAAGTATTGATAGGATCTAGAAACACATCTCTTTTAGGCATAGCCAATTGATAGGCTCTTGATCCAAATGTTTCTGTAATGACAAAGGGACCTGACCAATTGGGTTCAAATTTTCCCTTTTGTTCTCGGTGTTGTTGGTTTTTTGGATTTTCTCTAAGAACTAGATCCCCAATTTGAAAGCTTCTAGGTTTCACTTTCTTGTTGTATCCTCTTGACATTCTTTTTTGGTAAGCTTTGAGATGATCAAATGCCTATTGTCTGTGCTCGTCTAGCAATTCAAGCTCTTGCAATCTAGAGATTCTATAGTCTTCGTCAGTGACTAAATGTTTTAGTGATACTCTTAGTGATGGAATCTCTACTTCAACTAGTAAAATTGCTTCTGACCCATAAACTAGTGCGAATGGAGTTGCACCAGTTGGAGTTCTTATGCTTGTTCTGTAAGCCCATAAGGCTAGATTTGTTTGTAAATGTCAATCCTTTCCTGATTTGTTTATTGTCCTATGCAAGGTTTTTAGAATGTTCTTATTGGATGCCTCAACCTACCCATTACCTTGAGGGTAATAGATTGAGGAGCAATGCTGAGTGATTTTAAATTGAAGACATAGCTCATCTGTGTCTTTGTTCTTGAATTGTCCTCCATTGTCAGTCACAATCGATGAGGGCATGCCATAACGGCCAATGATGTAATTTAAGATGAACATTAAAACTTGTTTTCCTATTGCATTGGACAATGGGATAGCTTCCACCCATTTTGTGAAATATTCAGTTGCGATGATGATGTATTTGTGTCCACCTAATGAATTGGGATAGATCTGACCAACCAAATCAAAGGCCCATTGCTGAAAAGGCCAATGTGTTATAAAGGGAATCAACTCTCTAGCTGGTGCATGTATGAGGTTACCATGAATCTGGAATTTCTTACAAGTTTTTGCAAAATAAATAGCATCCTTTTCCATGGTGGGCCAATAGTATCCAACCCTTAGGATTTTCTTGGCTAACAAAAAACCATTTGAGTATGATCCACACACACCTTCATGAACTTCTTTTAATACACGATTAGACTCTTCATGTTCTAAACACCTAAGAAGCGTGCCATCTAGACTATGTCTAAACAAGTCATTACCGATGATCACATAGCGAGATGCTACTCTTATAAGGGATCTTTTTTCATTTCTATAATAGCCTTCAGGAATGATTTGGTCTGTGAGATAAGAATAGATAGAGGCATATCTCGACAACACTTGAGTTTCAAGGGCATAGACAATTTGACATGCAGGGGAATCATAAGCTGGAAAAGGGAGTTCTTCCACTAGGAAGTCATAGTGAAATTGGTGTTCTTCCAATTGTAACATAGATGCTAAAGTAGATATCACATCAGCTGCTTTGTTTTCTGACCTTGGGATCTGTTGAAAAGTGATGAAGACAAAGTACTTTTCATATCATCCACCATTGTTTTGTAGGGCATAAGCTTTTCATCCTTAGTTTGATAATCACCATTTACTTGATTGATGATGAGCTATGAATCCCTGTATATGTGTAATTCAATGATTTTCCACTCTATTGCAAGCTTGAGCCCATTCACAAGAGCTTCATATTCTACCATATTGTTGGTGCATGAAAATATCATCTTATAAGCTTTTGGGATCTTATACCCTTGTGGTGTAATGAATAAGAAACCAGTTCTTGATCCTTGTTGTGTGAAGGACCCATCAAAGTACATTTTCCAGGGGTGTTCTGTTAGATGCATAATTGATTCATCTAGAAATTCTATCAGAAATGGCTTATTATCAGTCAATATCAAACTCACTTAGGATCAAAACTCACTTGGCCAGTCTTCCTGTAAGCATTGCTTTATTCAATAGGTACTTGAGTGGATCAATTTTAGCCATTAGTTTCACCTTGTGTGCTAGCATATACTGTCTTAGTTTCTGAGATGCAAACACTACTGCTAAGCATGCCTTTTCTATCATTGAATAGTTTAGCTCATATGTGACCAACATTCTATTGATGTAATATATGGCTTGTTCTTTCTTGGTTTCATCTTCTTGTGTGAGGAGCACACCTAGTGATGTGTCTGTGGCTGATATGTAGAGCAACAAAGGTTTTCCATAAATTGGCACCATTAGAATTGGAGGAGTCATCAAATAGTTCTTAACTTGGGTAAAATTCTCCTCACACTGTGCATCCCAAGTAAATGTGGTTCCTTTCCTCATCAACTTTGTGAAAGGTTGTGCTTTATCAACCAACTGAGATATGAACCATCTTATAGATTGTAGCTTGCCTTGTAAGGTTCTCATCTGACTAATATTCTTTGGCAGTTTCATGTCTAGGATTGCTTTCACCTTTGCGGGATCCACCTCAATTCCCTTAGCTGAAACTATAAATCCTAAGAGTTTTCTAGATGATACGCCAAATGAGCATTTCTTAGGATTAAGTCTTAATTGGAACTGTTCCATTCGATCAAAGATTCTCCTCAGATCCTCTATGTGTGTAGACCTCATCCTTGATTTTGCCAAAGTATCATCAACATAGTCTTCCATATTCTTGTGCATCATGTCATAGAAGATTATGGTCATTGCTCTCTGATATGGTCATTGCTCTCTGAATGACAACATCACATTCCAAAAATATGTACCCCATGCACAAGTGAATGCTATTTTCTCTTGGTCCTCAGGAGCAATTTTGATCTGATTATATCCTGAAAATCCATCCATTAGGGAATACATCTCATAACTTGTTGTTAAGTCCACAATCATGTCTATGTTTGGCAGTGGAAAATCGTCTTTAGGACAAGCTTTGTTGAGATCCCTAAAATCTATGCACACTCTTATTGATTTGTCTGCCTTTGAAATAGGAACTATATTGGAGATCCACTTTGCATAATCAATTGCTCTAATGAATCCGGCCTTCAATAGTTTCTCCAGTTCTGCCTTCACTAGTAATGCCCCATGTGGATTCATTTTTCTAAGTTTTTGGTTGACAGGTTTCACATCTAGTGAAATAGACAAATGGTGCATAATCAAATCTATATCCAATCCAGTCATATCTAAGTAAGACCAGGTGAAGTTGATCTTCTTTGCTTTGAAGAAATTGGTGAATTGGATTTTCTCATCTTCTGTCAATGATTGAGATATGTGTATCAACTGAGGATTTTCTGTTGTTCCCAAATTAATGGGTTGTGTTGGTTCAATCAAAACTAAGGACCTTTCTTGGAAATGATTTGGGAGGATATCAAGCATCCCATCCTTTGGTGCCCCAAGGGGGTTTTCACCATTTGATGCATCTTTTTATTTTTCTCTTTTAGGATCTGATATTGCCACTAAGTGGTTTTCACCATCAGATCTCTTGTTCATTTTCTTTTTGAGACTGAGAAACTTGATATCCTCCATAGTCATGATTTCACTCATTTCACTGGTGGAAGAATGGAATGGTTCACAAGCATTAAGATAGTAGGCTATGGAATAGTCATTGTCAAAGGATAAAAAGCTTGTGTCTATGGATTCATCCCAATCTATCAAGTCAGGATCTATTAAGGACATAGATACAATAGGTTCAAGAGACAACATCACATTGTTATCATCACTTATAACTTGCAAAATGTCATCTATTAAGTTTTCTTCTAGATAAGTGTTAGGATTATTAGAGTCAGATTCATTATTATTAGAGGTTATGTTAATGTTATATGGATCTAACTCTAGTGATCTAACATTAGAACTTTCTCCTTCTTCCATCAAGACTCTAGGAGAAAACTTGTGTATCACATCTATTTCTATGTCCATGGTTGCATCAGAAAGGACATCCCATTCATACTCATGTGAATCCACCTGGCTGTAATCTGAGACTCCCAAAAAGTTGGCAATAGTCATAGGAACCTCATTTTCTTGATGAACATGATTCACTTCTTCTTGCAATGGTTCTTGTGGATTCATTGCTTCAGGCTCTTTTTCTTCATCAGGCTCATCTTCTTGTTCTCCTTCTGATTCTTGCCTAATACTTGAACCAAGGAATGTAGCCTCTGGGTCTCCTTGTAAAAGTAACAACCTTTCATAAGGAATGGGCTATCCTACTACTTCTTCATCATCATCTGAATCTCCTGATGTATCAAATACTAGATCTTTTCCTACTGTAGGGTGAAATCTAGCTTCTCCGAAGCCTATTCTAGTCTTGTCTTTAGGATTTCAGAAATCCATGTGTAGGGGTTCCACTAGTCCTTGTTTATTTTGTCCCAATGGTCCTTTTCCTTTGTACCCCATTTGTTTCATAAGGTCATATCCTTTCCCATATTTTCTTGAAGAGATCTCAACATGTTTCACATTCCCATCTACTTCAGGTTCTTTGTAAAGCCATTGCAAGACAGCCTTTTCTTCATTCACTTCTTCTAAGGATATTTTTGCTTTTACCATTCCGGTTCCTTCATGTATAGTTAAAGAACTACCATTTGAAGGTGTAGATGTAGATGAGGGCATTCCTTGTGTCCTAGGAGATATAGGTAGATCTGTCAAAGATGCTATAGGATCTATTTTGTACTCTCCCATGCTGGTTTCTTGGATATTGATCTTCTGAGAAAAGCTTCTCAAGACCATGTCCTTAGATGTTTCTGCCTTTGGAGACCCTTCCTTGTTATGGGGAACCATGCTTTCAGTTTTTTTGAGGTTATTACAAGTATGTGTGGTATTTTCCGGAATAGTCACCTCCACTCCATTATGAGGAAACTTTAGGCATTGATGATATGTAGAAGGTACTACCTACATTGAATGTATCCATGGTCTTCCAAGAAGAATGTTGTAAGCAAGGGGTAAATCAAGAACTTGACAAAGAACATCTTGCTCTACAGGCCCTACTCTGATGGGTAAGACAACCAATCCTTTGGAGGATCTCTCTTCCTCATCATATGCCTTGATTGTTATCTTTCTCCTAGGATCAATTGAGTGCTCAGAGAAACCTAGCTGTTGTACCAAGTTGTAAGTATAGATGTTCAAACTAGCACCTCCATCTATCAAGATACACTTGACTCGGTGTTTATGAATAAGAAATTCTAAATGAAGGGGTTGATTATGTGGTTGATTTGTCAACTTGTCATCCTCTTCTAAAAAAGATAGGTAATGTGGTGAACTCATGTGGCCAACCATGGCCTAGAATCTATCCACATCTAAGTCTTTTGGTACATGTGTGCTTAATAAGGCATGATCAAGAATCTCCTTATGACTAGGAGAAATTTTCAACAATTATAGGATAGATATCTATGCAGGTGTCTTTTGCAATTGTTCCACAAGATTGAATTTTGGAGAGGGAACCACTTGTTTAGAAGTTGTTGCTATTATAGGTGGTGTGTTAGATGATGAGATGCCTTTAAGAGTAAGTTTTTCTTGGCTTTGTGTTACAGAATGGGTAGATTCAATTTTTCTTTTCACCCCTTTGAGAGTGATCATGTTGATGGAATAGTCACATGGTTCCATCAAGTTGATTACATTGTCACTATTAGTGTACGTGTAGTGAACATTATTATTTTTAGAAGTTTCTCCTTTTTCATAGCTTGGTAGCTGGGTTTGAAATGCCTTGTGATCATTATTTGTGTGATGTCCATCTACCTTAACTTTCCCTTGTTCAATAAGATTTTGAATAACATGTCTCAATTTTAAGCAATTATTAGTGGTGTGTCCTTTATTATGATGGTATTCACAATAGTCATTATCATTCCACCACTTAGGTTTATCTTCTGGATCCCAAGGTTTACTTGGTTCTGGGATTGTAATAATGTTATTATCCACAAGAAATTTCATAATCACTTCCAAGGTATCTCCCAATGGATTAAATGTTCTCCTAGGGCGTGGTGCCCAAGGTTCTCTTCGAGATTTGCTGAAAGTATTGTTCATCTTTGGAGTCTCAGTAGGAGTCGAACTCTTGTTTGCTTGAAGACTTGTGGTTAGATTAAAAGCCTCTAGTTTGGGTTTTGAATTAGGAGCATCAACCACTCCATCATTAACCATATTTTTGTTCTTGTTTGCATATTTGTACTTGTCTTTAGTGGTATAAGACTTGTCTCTATGTTCCTTGTGAATAGTAATTTCACCTTTCTTGATTAGAACTTCCTCTATCTTGAGAGCATTATCAATCATTTTGTCAAAGCTTGGTGGTCCTTGTAATTGAATTGGGAAGTTCATTTTTGGGACCAAATTGTTAACAAAAATGTCCATTTTTTCATTTTCAGGAATCTCTCTAGCATATCATGCAAATATCTTTCTCCATCATTGTAGGAAACTCAAGAATGACTCTCCCATTTTCTGTTTAGTATTGCACAAATCCAACATGGTGATGGAGTGTTGGATGTTGTAGGAATAGTGTTGTATGAATTTTTGCACCAACTCATCAAATTTCTTGATTCCAATAGGCAATTTGGAAAACCATTCTATAGATTGTCCACCTAGGCTTCGTGGAAATAGCCTCATAAGGTATGTTTGTTCATGCATGAAATCCATACTAGTTGTACAAAATTCCCTCACATGATCTTGAGGGTCAGAATCTCCCATGTACTTGTCATATTTTGGTATCATAACATTCTTAGGAAATGGAATCATTGTGAGTCCTTTATCAAAAGGGAATGGACATATGTGTTCCAAAGAATATTATTGTTTTGGTTTATCCTTTGCATCCTTGAGTTCTTGAATTTCTACTTTCATAGCAAGGAATTGTCTATTTAGGATTGACATAGGACTTATATCCACCTTTTGTTTGAGTTTTTCCACATCATAGTCTTTGGGCAATTTCACACCTCGGGAAGCAAGCTCTAAGAAGTATTTTTCTTTGTTTTCTTCCAAGGCTCTTTCAAGTATTTTGTGAAATCTTTTGCTACTCAAAGCTCTATTGTATTCCTTTTTCATAGGGTCTACATCATCATCAGCCATATCATCCTCATTATCATCATCATCATATTGGGCTTTTAGTTTTTGTTCCTCATGTTCTGCTTCTTCATTTTGTGCATGAAATATTTCATCCCATCGGTATTTCTTTTGATCATCCATGTTTGTAGATTTGGGTATTGTTGTATGAGTAGTATTAGGTGTAGCACCATGTAATGGATTGGGTTCTAAAGTTTCTCTCATTTCCAATGTGAATTTAGGTTTTCTTCCCAAAAATGGGTTTGTTTTCAAATCGTAAGTCTTGTTTCTAGTAACAACCATGCAGTCTGGATTGAGTAACCAATGAGAGTCTTGTGTTTAAAAGGCAGGTCTGATAATTTTGCAATGTTTGATTATGAATTCAAGGATGCAAAAGTGGGTTTGAAATGTTTCTATGGATCCAATGTCAAATGGGGTTAGAATGCCTTGCTTATGAGTTGGGAACCAAAGTACAAGTGGACTTGAAAGTTTCAGCGTTAATAGGGTGTCAAAGTGCCTTGTTTATGAGCTGAGAACTTATTTGTGACTGATTGGGTTAACTGACTTCACAAGGAGACAAAGTAGATTGAGACTATGTAAGGTAACAATATACTCTCAAAGATAACTCATTCTGGACATCAGATGACTATGTTTTAGCAATAGGAACCTACTAATTGAGTAAATGGGTATCTGGAAAGATGAAAATTTTTCTTCTGGGATGTACAAAAATGCTCCCTGTCCCAGATGTGATCCTAAATAGTGATTGGCAAACAATTTGGAACACCAGATACGATCCAAGATTTACAGTATGTGACTCAGGAAATGTTGTGGTTACCATATGTGACTCAGGAAATGGTGTAAATACCAGAAGTGACTCTATTTTGAACATATATGATCTGGGATACGGGGTGCGACGTAGGAATACCAGATGCCATCTTATGATGACCAGGATTTTGCAATTTCAGTGTTTCTCAGAAAATGTGTCATGTCTATCATATTCTAGTGACTGTCAGGTGTTTGTAATTGCTTGAGAAATGCTGTGTGCTTGTTCATTTAGGGGAAATTAACTGAGTTTGTATTTAAGACACATCAAGCAATCATTTTTAGAGAAAACACACCTAACCTTCCTTATACTAGGTAGAGATTGAAACCACTTGTTCACTGACTTAGGAACACACCCAAAGACTCCTCAAAATATTATAGTCCAATAACACACAATGGATATTGGAGGCCATATTTGCCAAGTGTTAATGTCGATGGGGGCTCGATATGGTGAATTTCTTGGGGCAATTACTATTTTCCTTGCACAAGTGATAACAACCTTTCGGGGGTGATCTGGGTAGCATCTAACAAAAATCTTTTAATTAAGCCATCCATTCACAACCATCTCCCATAGTCCCGCAAGCAGGATTGAGGTTGTTATCCCTATAGGAACCTGAAAGTGTGTAGTCTCGAGAAGTGAGATTAAAGTAGCTCTGCTCTACACCAAATCCAAGTCAGTCATTAGGATTGATCATCAATCTCCCAAGACAAGATGAATCATGTCTCCCAAGGATTTAACCTCAAAGGAGCATCAAATTTTATAGTGGGGTGGAAGAGTCAGCGAAAGACTTGTCCCCACTTGGGTCATTCCTGAGAGATTTTTTCCTCAACCAGTAGGCCCTCTAAAGGTGTACAATAAAAAAAAATACACAAGAGATAGTAAGCTCAGGATTTTTGGTTCTCCAAGAAGGAGAAGAACATAATCTCCTAACTTATATCACAAGTCCTAAACACATCATGCATAGTAAGAGTTCAACTACTCCAATTTGATGCCAAATGGCAAACCAATTTTTGAGTTTCTATTTTTTCCTCAAGGAGAAAAGAGCATAATCCTCTAGTCAGTTTGCAACTTGATCTCAAATTATTTTAAGTTCCTACAAAACAAGCATGAAATTCTTTTGTTAATTTTCTTTAGAGGCAACCTGCATAACGAGCATTAGTAGTCTTTTGTTTCCCTTCTTGGGTCTTGGACAAACGTCCTGTAAACACTTGTTAAGTTGTCAAAATCAACCAAGAACACCAAGATCACCCATTAGCTAATTAGAGGGTTAGAAAATTCAAAATTTGAAGATAATACTTGCAAGGAAAAATAATCATGCAAATTTGTTAGTCTTCATTTCTCAACTTAACTCCAAAATATAAGCCAATTTTTGAGTTTCTAATTTTCCCTCAAGGAGAAAAGAGCATAATCCTCTAATTGATTTACAAAATGAGATCAAATTATCATTAGGTGTTTGAAAACAAAAGCACAATTGTTCATTTATCCTTTAAGCAAATCAAAGACAAAAGTTAGTACTTATGAATTTTCTATCATTTCAAACCTGCAAAACCATAGTCAAGCTACCAAAAACTAGAGACATCAATAATGCAATTAATCAGGTGTTAGAAAACCTAAAAATTCCATAAAATTCCCCAGATGTGATCCTAGATTTTCCCCCAAATTACTAGAAATGACCCTATTTACCAAATACGATCCAATTTCCCAAAAGTGACCCAGATCTGCAAGATGCGATCTTGTATTTCAAATAGGTGCGACCTTGTAACTAGATGCGATCATGGAATACAGGATATGATCCAGGAATATCATATGTAGATGATCTTACCAAATGTGATCCTCTGTCAAATTTAGTACGATGATAATTTGTCTAAAATGTCAAAAAAAATAGAAAATCAGGGGCTTAGCCCCACGGTGGGCACTAGAAAGGTGTGTGTGAGTTTGTGACCTGCAACACAACACTTCAATAGAATAATAACATCACTTGTTAGAGGAAAATGAAGATTCAATTGAAAATGCTAACAAGCAAAAGCATCCTATTGCTCTCTAATTAATGTGATTATGAAATAGGGGTTAGTTGTTCTCATATTTAACCCTTAAAACAGTGACAATCTACACTAAAATGAGAGATTCAAAGTGCATGTAAACAACTTAAATGAGAGCATGGAATCCTAATTTCTTCCATTAAAACCCAAATTGAAGTGTTTTCTACTTAATAAAAGCTTGAAATCATGGAAAACAACTACCAATCCAAGCATTAGTTCACAAATTCTCCAAAGCATGAGAGTTCATAATCATGGATCGTGAAGCCTCAAATCCATGAGCAAATGAGAGTCTAAACATTAAGATTGGAAGAAATTAGAAATGTGTCAAAAGAAGCCTTTCAAAACCTAAAGGAGCTAGAAGAAGAAGGAAAGCCTTTGAAAGCTCTCTTTTATAAGATTTGGAAGAGAATCAGAAGTTGAGATGCATCCATGAGGAGTGGTTGAGATGTATCTTGGCTTGATCCTTGATCCATATACAAGCCTCCTTGTTTTAAGTTGTGTTTGTTGTGTTTGTTTGATTTAGGAGACATTTATGCATTTTTCATAATTAATAACTCTAGCCTTTGCTTTTGATGGGGTTTAAGTAATTAAATTGACCTAGAGTTAATAACCTTGATTTTTGCTTGAAATTTAGTGATAAATGCTTGATTTAGAAATTGATGGGGTTTAATGAATTTTTGAGAATTTATACTAATAATCAGATATCAAATTAGCATAATTAAGGTTACATACCAAATTAAGGGCAAATAGGGCCCTAGGTTCTATTAGCCCAGTTTTAGGTGATTACAAGAATTATCAAATGCTAAAACATTCAGCGACTATGATTTTTGACTATAGTCACCAGGTCTCTGGAAGTTATTTCATAATATAATGATTAAAGATTTCCCTTTAGTCACTGAATCTCATAATAATATGAAAAGGTACTAAATCCTTCAGCAATTGTGATTGGCTTGGTAGTTGCTAGGTTGCTAGAAATTGAATTTGATTACCTGTCATTTTCTTATTGCACAGCTAGTGAATTAAAGTTTAGGGCATGCCAAGTAATGGAAGAAATGACATAATTTATAGAGTTCAAAGTATCAAAAGGGAAAATTGCATTCAATTCTCCAAAATAAATATAACTAATTGTCATTCATTGCCAAATTACCAAGTATTCCAGAGAGCTAGAGCTGAAGTACGAGAGTTTTTCAAGCTTTCTGCAGTTAGAGAATTTACAACTTCAAAATTTTTAGAGGAATTCATAGTTGTAGTTAGAATGAGTCAACCATCAACCAGTGGGGCCTCTACCAGCAAGGGTTCCAAGGAGAAGGAAAAATAAAGTTTCTTAGATGAGTTTCTCACCTTGCTACTAGGATTGTCACAAAATAAAAAAGTTAGTGACAATTGTTTCATTGACAATTTGAGCTACTGTAGAGATGCCAAGATGCCTGAAATGTTCGAAATGCATTTGTTTAAGTATTTTTCTAAAAATGCTAAAATTCCAGTTCCTATGTCAAACCCTTGGACATCAGGATTAGCCAAGTTGATAGTCGTAGATGTTTTCTTGGATGTTGATTTGTTAATTACATTGGCAAGTTGTTATGACCCCCTATCTAGAATGATAAGAAAGCATGATGGCTCAGCCCTAGTTACATTAGACATGAGCTCTTTCATGAGGGCTTTTGGTATCAATATCCCCATGGCCACATAAATTTACCTACAAGCCTAGACCAATAGGTATACTCAGGAATTTGTCCTTATATCCAAGGAAATTCAAAGCCATGTTCACCGAGGCAATAGGAACTACATTGCAACAATGGTTGGGTCAATCCCTTACTTCTGCAAAGACTTCTCTTTTTATGTAAAGTATATTGCATATGGTTTGTGTAGAGTGCTTGGAGTAGATGGTGGGGCAGATAGGATTACATTTGACATCTTGATGATGGTATTGGACTCATGACACATGCATACCAACAAAGGATATGACTACATTAGGTATGCCATTGATAAAATGCACAAGGGATTGGAGGGAATAAGGAACAGAGAAGATTCCCCTAAGTTTTTGCATTACTCATTGTTAATGCACCTCATTCTATTTTACAATTATAACATTATGAATCTAGATAACCTACATCCTTAGATGATGTGGAAGGGTTGACCCAATCCAGTATAGTTTTGGATAGGAGCTTGGAGCCCTACTTTCCCTAATTATGATTTCTGCACTTTTCAAAATTGGATGGTGCGGCCTATCTTGCTCAACCTAGGGATAGATCTTTGCAGGCTACCAGTAAAGGCTCTACAATTGATAAGGCCTTTTCAATTTATTAACAAATGGCCTAAAGGAAATAGTTGGGGAGACTTTTACTATGAGAGGACCTACACCATAATAAGAGTTTATGGATGCCCCCAACTAGCTCATATACTACCATTCTTTGTTCCACCAAGGATTTCCTTCCTGGAGATTATTTGGCAACTAATGTTAACCGATAAAGAGCATCTAGCCTCCCTCAGAAAGGGTACATTTATCCCGAGACACTTTTATGTATGAAAATTCACAATTGGGAAGAATGCTTTTGCCAAGTTAAATGATTGGCTAGGCCAATTCAAAATGAATGTCGTAGCACCTAGATATGTTGATACAAAGGCTTTCATAGTAATGGCTAGAAATACTACACTCCTATGATTCCTATAAACAAAAGACATGAGGAGTATCATGAGGAAGATCTTATCAGGAACATTATTGAGGAGGGTGTGATAGAAAAAAGAGCAGACCAATTGAATGAATTGATGAGATTTGAGAAGCAATTGAAGACACAGAGGATTCCCTTTGGAGGATTCGACCCTACAATGCCTTATCTACAAAGATTGGAGATGATGATGGATAATTACCAAACATCGGTCAACTCTACTGAGGACCAAATTGATGATAAGGGTAGAGAAAAGGAGAAGCACTTAGAATCTAACTATGAAGATAGTGATGGAGGCTACCCAATCTACATCCGTCCTACTATGGAACAAGGACCTCTTATTGCCCAACAAGGAGAGGAAAATGTAATAATGGATTTGACAGAGGTTCCTAGTTCTCAAGACACCAGTGAGCCTCCTCCTTTGAAGAAGAAATTGCAAATAGGAGAATCTTCATGAGCCAGGTTCCCTGAGAAGAAGGGAGATAGAGTGAAAGCAATATTTCTAGGAAATAGAGCCTATGATCATTAGCTTAGGTAGAGGATCAGGGAGGAAAAAAGAAAATAGAAAATGGTGATAGAAGTAGTTGAGTTACCCTTTGCCTTAGGTCAAGATGAAAGGATGCCTGAGCAGGAGGCCTTTTTGAAGGATGACAATTTTATTAAGTCAAATGAATTCAATGACTTAATTTTATGGCACAAGCAACAACAAGTGGCCTCTAGTGTTTAGATCAAGGAAGATGGCCAAATACCAAATGAAGCCATGTGGATTCTAAAGGATTATGATCCTGAATCAGAAACTGTTACCCCAGAAAAAGCTAGGTAGTTGGTAAAGGCCAACAATATATTGCTTGTACCTTGGTGGGATTTTGTCTCAGCTTTCATTATTGACCAAATTAGGAAAAAAGAGAATTTAAATCTAACTTTAGAGACCCAAGTAGGGGATTTGATAAGAGGGTTTGGATACAACCCTAAAAATAAGGCACTGGCTATGTGGAGCCTTTACCCAAAAGTTCAAAATCATTCCCCGTTGAACATCCAAGAGAAAATGGATGGTGATAAGATGGTATGGTCAATCCACAACATTGGAGATCTTGAGATCTCACAGGTGTTAACTCACTTTGATAGGTTAAATGAAGATAAAACCAAGCAACTATCTGAGAGGCACCAAATTTTTTTCATAGATTATAGTGCATTGGTGAGGGATAGAGAGATATTGATCATAAAGGAAAAAGAGCTAGAAAAAACTGTGGAGGAATTGCAACTATGAATCATCAACATGCCCACAGTAGCCCCTACACCACCATAGTAGGCACTACTAGAAATTCAAGGTACAAATGAGGAAGAAGATGCTTCTATAGAAGAAAGGATGAACAAGGAAAAGGTTGAGGGTATGGTGCAATCCTTGTTGAAAATTTTCCAACATAGGATAGGAGTTTTGAAGGATAAGGTAGAGGTAGTTTATATTGCATATAATAAGTTGCCCAGTTTGCAAAGTGAAGTAAACAATTTTGTTTCTATTTTGAGTACCTATCATTCAACTTGGTCAATAAGGGAATCATTGTTTGAGAGACTAGCAGCAATGTAGTCTCTAAGGAATGACATCCCAAAAATAGTTTTGCAGGTAGGAGTTGAGATTGCGAAGATTGGTGTTCTTTCATCTTTCTTCAAAGGTAAGGCCAATCAAGTTGAAACAAGGATGGCAATGTCTGGACCTGGTTTCAATAGGTTCATTCCTCAAATCAGAATAGAAGAAGGAGAAATGAAGAATTTGGATACATGGAGGTCAGATTTTGATCTCTCACTACCTACAAAAGAGGCTTTCCTAAAAGATAGCAATGAAGTTGATTTAGATCACTTCAACATAGTTTTGGATGAAGCTATCAAAGTAGAGATGGACTTTAGCAAGTTCATCATAGATATAAAGCAGATTGTTGATGCAAGATTGGAAAGACAAAAGAAGTAACTACATAGCATTCAAAAATTTCCATGGCCAATAGAGGAACAGGTTACCACATGGGACAACATGAAAAAGCCCAAAGTAAGTAAGCCTGCAACAAATGACCTAGATGATTTGGATGATGAAT
The DNA here is from genome assembly GCA_027943335.1 of Chamaecyparis obtusa. Taxonomy (NCBI): domain Eukaryota; kingdom Viridiplantae; phylum Streptophyta; class Pinopsida; order Cupressales; family Cupressaceae; genus Chamaecyparis; species Chamaecyparis obtusa. The sequence goes on from BSBK01006631.1 coordinate 1,035,733, forward strand.
AAGCTCCAACAATGCACCTGACCTATGAGCACAGGGAGAGAAACTAATCATACAGAGGATGATGTAAGTTATCTGGTTAGGTGGTTATCATTCATACAACAAGCTTTAGTAGTTGCATTTGAATACATGCAGACAAAGGTGCAACTCAAATGGAGGTTCAAATTGAGAAGAAACAACTTTTGGCATAATTTTCCCTCTTTTCTGTTACATGCTTTAACTCTTTTGTATTCTAATGCAAGTCACTATCAGAGCCACTCATAGCTTGTTGCATCCTTTTCTCAAGGATCCTAAGGTGGTCTCTCTATATATAGAAAATGTAAACTCACACCAAGGGGTGGTGAAATACTTATTGTCATAGTTCATAGATTTAGTCCTTGATTCTCAGGAATCCATTTTCTCTGAATGTATTGACACTAGAAGTTTATTAATAAAATATACTAAATTTTCGTGTATATTTCTTATTGTCTTCATGTATGGTTTTGATTTTTCTATATGTTTAAATTTTCAAGGCATTTTAGGCATATCTTTCTACTAGGTAGATAGTGGGGTTGAAATTTGAGTTCCTTTCAAGGGAAGGATAAATCTTGAGTGAGGTCTCTAAGATTTCTATGTTCATACATGAATTAGATGGTATGATTTATGCATAAGAAGGTAATATGCAAGACATCTTATATGGGGTTTGTGCATGTTTGATTTGAGAGATTCTCTGTAGATGTGCATTCATTGACTCTGATGCCCTAGGATTAGGCACTGGTATGGGCTCATTTTGTAGTTTTTTTCATCATCAATCAAATTAAAATGATTTACTTTAAATTGTATGAGTTATATGATTAGATATGTATCAAGCATACATGTTATAATTATGATATTTGAAGAATTTAATCTTGAGAGGTAATACCCACCTAAAGCTTTAAGCTCAAAGAGAAGAAGGATTGAAAATCCTTAACACCTTAGTATTGATTGTTGTTAATGTATCTATTGGGACTGCTAGAGTTATAAATTAGGGTTTTCTGATTAAGGTTTTATCATGTGCAATTTTGAGTACTAACAATAGGACCCATCATACTCATCTCAAACTCATTCTGCATTTCTTTGGCAAATTCTGCACTTAGTTTGTCATTACCTAAAAAGATAATGTCATCAACAAATATAGCTACAAGTAGTAGACCTTCAGATGTCTCTCTAATAAATAGATTACAATCTACTGCACCTTTCTTGAATCCAATCTTACTTAGATATCCATCTAGTCTTTCATACCATGCTCTAGGGGCTTACTTAAGTCCTTAGAGGGCCTTCTTTAATTTGCATACCATATCAGGTCTGTCTGATAAGGTAAATCCTTTTGGCTGCTCAATGTATACTTCTTCTTTCAAATCTCCATTCAAGAATGCTGACTTGACATCCATCTGATAAAATTTGAAGTTTTTGACTGTAGCATAAGCTAAAAAAACTTAATAGCTTCTAATCTGCTCACATGTGCAAATGTGTCTGAATAATCAATGCCTTCTCTTTGCACATATCCCTTACATACTAACCTTTCTTTATTTCTTACTACTGTACCATCTTCATTCATCTTGTTCCTGAATATCCACTTTGTTCCAATCACATTCTTATCACTAGGTCTTGGGACCAGTTCCCAAGTGTCATTCTTAATAATCTGATCAAGTTCTTCTTTCATAGCATCATGCCAATTTGAATCATTAAAAGCATCTTCAACACTTAAAGGTTCAATCTGAGATAGTAAACATATCGCTTCACTGCTGGCTAAGTTCTTTGCTTGTGATCTTGTTAAGACTTTGCCACTCTAATCACCAATGATGTCTTTCTTGGAATGGTTTCTAGATGTAAACATTGGAACCTTAGGTGATGCTGACTCATCATCCTTAGGAGTATCTTCTTCACTTGTCTCAAGGTCATTGAATAACACATCAATACTGTCAAACATTTCATCAATAACTGTCTCACTAGTGGAGGGTTTGGGTTCTTCTTCAATCATGGGTGAGTAATCATGATATATTTCTTGAACCATAAAATTTTCATCAATCTTAACATGAGCACTTTCAATGATCTTTTTCAATCTTAAATTGAAACATCTATAAGCTTTACTTTTAGTAGAGTAACCAAGGAAAATACCTTCATCAATTCTTGCATTAAAATTGCCTACTGCTTCATCCCTCTTGATGTAGCACTTTCTTCCAAAGATTCTGAAGTATTTTACTATGGGAACATTACCAAACCATAGCTCATATGGTGTTTTGTTAGGGCCAGGCTTTAATTGAATTCTATTGATGGTGTAGACTGTTGTATTGACCGCATCTCTCCAATAGTTGTGTGCAACTTTTCCTTCAATCATGATGGTGCACACTGTATCAAGGATGGTCCTATTCCTTCTCTTTGTAATTCCATTCTCCTGAGGGGTTCTAGGTAAACTTAACTGTCTCTTTATGCCATGTTCTTGGTAGTACTCATAGAATATTTCAAAGGTGAATTCTCCTCCTCTATCCAATCTCAAACATTTTATCTTTAGTCCAGATTCATTCTCAACCTTAGCTTTGAATATTTTGAACTTCTTAAATGCTTCTAACTTATCTTTCAAGAATGCAACCCACATCATCCTAGTATAATCATCAACAAAAAAAATGAAATACCTTTCACCATAGTATGATCTAGTTTGAGTTGGATGACATAGGTCTGTATGAATTAGATCCAACTTGTTCTCTATTGAATTGTGCTTTCTCCTAAATGAATTTCTCAAATGCTTTCCTATCACACATTCCCTACATATAGTATCAACTAGCTTTGGTATGCTAGGTAGATCTCTTACTGCCTTTACATTTCTTATCTTTACTATGTTATCAAAATTGATATGACATAGTCTTTTATGCCACAACCAACTGTCATCAACTTTAGAAACAAAACAACTTGCTTCTGAATTGAGTTGGAAAACATTACCTTTAGTCTTTGAGCCTGATGCAATCATAACACCATCCTTATTGTTAATGATGCATTTTTCATGTTTGAACTTTAACTGATAACCTTTTCCAAGTAACTGTCCAACACTAAGAAGGTTATGTTTCAAACCATCTACATAGAGAACATCATCAGTACTATTCTTTCCATCCAAGGTGATGGTTCCTCTACCAACTATGGGTTGAGGAGTGTTATCTCCAAATCTTACCATGCCACCATTGTATTTGTCCAGATGAACAAACCTGCCTTTATCACCTATCATGTGATGTGAACAACCACTGTCTATAATCCAGTTTGTCCTTATATCATCTTGGGAAATCAATGCTATCTCTTGATTCTCTTTCTTATCTTCATGATCTGATTTATTGTTCATTTTATCTATGATAGCAATGAATCCTATTTCTTCTTCTACTGAATCATCATCTAAAATTCCATCTCCAACATAATAACATTCCTTAGAGAATTTAGGCTTGTAGTCATTTTTGAACTTTCTAGCTCTTAAGGGACATTTAGATGCAAAGTGACCAATCTTATTACATGAAAATCATTTAAATGGTAATTGACCTTCATACTTTCCTTTTCCTTTCTTTTCTCTCTTGGAAATCATACCAATGAAATCATCTAATGTTTAGGCTTCATCATCATCAAAATTACCAAAAGTGTTTGCAGATTTCTTACCATTAACTGTTGCTTTGAAGGCTGTCTCACTTTTAGGTTCTGTCTTCAATCTTGAAATCTCAAAAGCTGAGATTTTGCTGATCAAGGTCTCTCTCTTGAAATTTGATGTAAGCTACATGGTCTCATCAAGGATGCTGATCTTGTTTACATATTCAGGAGTGAGAGTAGTCATCAATTTGTCCATGATGTCTTCTTCTAAGATCTCTCCACCATTGTTCTTGATTCCAACAACTACTTCATTGATCCTTTGATTGTAAGCTCTGATGTTTTCTTCAGGAAGCATCTCTAATGCATTGTATCTTTTCTTCCATGTCTTTCTGCGTGCATCCTTTTCTTGTTTGTCTCCTTCAAATATGTCTACTAGGTACTTCCATATTTTTTGGGCTGTATTTACCTTCTTTATTTCTAAAAATTCACTATCAGATAGGGCACTGATACGGGCTTCTTTGGCTATTGCATTCTGATGAAATAATTCCTTTTTTTTATCAGTAGCATTATCCTTTGCAAGGTCTTCTAAAGTAGGAATCTTGACTGCTTTGATAGTTACATCAAAAACTTCAAAAGCAATGCATTGCAAATAAGTCACCATCTTGTTCTTCCAATAAAGATAATTCTTTCCATCAAACTTAAGACTTTCTTTTCTGAAGTATGCCATCTGATCAACCTCAAGCTATTAAGCTTTCTCTCTAAGGCACTTGGCTCTGATACCAATTGCTAAGAATAGTCCCAAGAGATAACTGAGAGGGGGGGGGGGGTGAATCTGTTAGATCTACAAGTTTCAATTCTTTATCCAATTAATTATACTTAAAAATAAAGCATAAACACAATGAAAGAACACTTGAACAAAATTCAATATTTTGGTTACGGGGAAACCCAAATAGGTAAAAACTCCAGTGGGAATTGACACCCACTAATATTCTGTACTAGTGTATTATGATCCTTGTTAGAAGATCCTTAACCCTATTAGGAGTTTCTTTACAATATATTTAGTATAGTAGACTTGGTCAAGGGCCAGACCTTGTTAGGAGTCTTTTAAAATAGTCCCTGTTAGGGGAGAGGATGCACTATCTAAGAGCTCACTGCTCAAAGGGGCGAAGGCTACAACCTTTTGAATGACAGATATACACTATATCTAGATCTTGGTGAACTGCACTTAGACCTTCTATCTGGATCAATTCCAATGTATAGCAAAAACACTTTACTTTGTCACATAGACCTTCTTATGATGGCTCAACACTTCACACACTCTGCTCTTCTTAATCAACTATGAACTACACTCAAGCAATCACAAATAACTGCCTATAAATATCTTTCCTCTAAATGATATAATCAATTTGGCCTATTAGAACCACCTTGAAATAATATTAGAGAAACCATAATAGACTCCAATAACAATTCAGTCAGCTCTACTAAGTAGACAACACATTTTGGGACTTGTCCAATAAGATAATTGTAGACGCATGCTACACACTGTCATCTCTACCAAAACAATTGGATCTTTCTCCTCAAGATAAATTAATTCATGCGCTCTTAACCAAACATCACTAACTCTTCTCTAAGCTTAAATCTAAGGGCACATACCCAAATGATAGGTGCAACTCTAGAACCAATATAATCTTTGTCATCTCTTCTGAACAAACACAAGAAACTGCTACTAGTGAATAGCGACTGCATAACTTCACTTCTACTGATCATCAAACTTTGTGTCCATGAATGTAACATCACTAATATGTATACATCATATATCCAAGCACAAAAGGCTCCATGATAATTGTATGGACAACCATACATAGAACATTGCCTATTACTCTGTCAGGAACATTGCTGACACCGGTTGCTATATAACTGTCTGTACTAATAGTTAACCTCTGCGCCCATGATATAATGCTGATATCATGTCCATGCTACATATATTGAAAGATTACTGCATAAGACTTCCACACATGCTACTTTCCATGTGTTGTCAATAATGAAAAACATATAGTCAGTATTGGCCTGCTGACAAATCTCCAACACAACTTCCTTGATAGCCACTTCAAAAACTTCAAAAGCAATGCACTAAAAATGTATTATCATCTTGTTCTTCCAATCAAGATAATTCTCTCCATCAAACTTAGGACTGTCTTTTCTAAAGAATTCCATCTGATCAACCTCAAGCTATTAAAATTTCTCTTTGAGGAACTTTTCTCTGATACAAATGGTTAGGAATAGTCCCAAGAGATAACTGAGAGGGGGGAGGGGGGGTGAATCAGTTATATACAAGTTTTAATTCTTTATAAAATTAAGTATAATTAAACATAAAACATAAACACAATGAAAGAACACTTGAACACAACACCAATATTTTGGTTATGGGGAAACCCAAATAGGTAAAAACCCCAGTGGGAATTGACACCCACTAATATTCTGCACTAATGTTTTATGATCCTTGTTAGAAGATCCTTAACCCTGTTAGGAGCTGCTTTATAATATATTTAGCATAGTGACCTGATCAAGGGTTAGACCCTATTAGGATTCTTTTATAATTAACCCTGTTAGGGGTGAGGATGCACTATTTGAGAGCACACTGCTCAAATGAGTGAAGGCTAAAACCTTCTAAATAATAAATACACACTATATGCCAATCTTGGTGAACTGCACTTTGACCTAGTGTCTAGATCAATTCCAATGTATAGCAAAAATACTTTACTTGGTCACATAGACCTTCTGCTGATGACTCAATACTTCACACACTCTTCTCTGCTCTTCACAATCAACTCTAAACCATGCATTAACAATCACAAATGACTGCCTATAAATATCTTTCCACTAAATGATATAATCAAGTCAGCCTATTAGAACCACCTTGAAATCATATTAGAGAAACCATAACATACTCCAATAATAATTTTGTCAGCTCTACTAAGCATGCAACACATTCTGGGACCTATCCAATATTAATGAATGTAGACACATGCTACACACTGTCGGCTCTATCAGAGTAACTGAAACTTTCTCCTCAAGATGAATTACATCATGTGATCTTAAATAAACATTCTTAACTCTTCTCCAATCCATAATCCAAGGGTGCATGCCGAAATGATGGGCGCAACTCTAGAACCAATACAATCTCTGTCGGCTCTTCTAAATAAATATGGGAAACTACTACTGGTGAATAGTGACTACAAAAATTCATTTCTACTGATCATCAAACTTTGTGTCCATAAATGTAACACCATTAGCATTTCTTCATCAAATATCTAAAGGTGCAAGGCTCCATGATAACTGTACGAACAATCATTCATAGAACACTGCCTGTAACTCTATCAGGAACATTGATGACACAAGTTTCTATATAACTATCTATACTAATAGTTAACCCCTACATCCATGATATCATGCTGATAACATGTCCATGCTACATATACTCAAAGCTTACTACATAAGTCTTCAATGCATGCTACTTACCATATGTTGTCATTAATGAAAAACATACAGTCAACACTGGCTTGTTGGTAAATCTCCAACATAAGGTATTTTTCTTGGTTACTCTACTAAAAGTAAAGGTTATAGATGTTTTAACTTGAGATTGAATAAAATCATTGAAAGTGCTCATGTTAAGATTGATGAAGAGTTTATGGTTCAAGAAAGATATCATGATTACTCACCTATGATTGAAGAAGAACCCAGACCTTCCACTAGTGAGACAGTTGTTGAAGAGATGTTTGACAGTACTAATGTATTGTTCAATGACCTTGAAAAAAGTGAATAAGAAAATCAGAAGGAAGATGAGACTGTATCAGCCAAAGTTCCAAAGTTTACATCTAGATACCATTCCAAGAATGACATCATTGGAGATCAGAGTGGCAAAGTCACAACAAGATCACAAGCAAAGAATTTAGTAAGCAATGAGGTAGTATGTTTACTATCTCAGATTGAACCTTTAAGTATTGAAGATGCATGTAATGATTCAAATTGGCATGATGCTATGAAAGAAGAACTAGATCAAATTATCAAGAATGACACTGGGGAACTGGTCCCAAGACCTAGTGATAAGAATGTAATTGGAAAAAAATGGATATTCAGAAACAAGATGAATGAAGATGGCACAGTAGTAAGGAACAAAGCAAGGTTAGTATGTAAGAGTTATGCGCAAAGAGAGGAATTGATTATTCAGACACATTTGCACCTGTGAGAAGATTAGAAGCTATTAAATTGTTTTTAGGTTATGCAATAGTCAAAAACTTCAAAGTCTATCAAATGGATGTCAAGTCAGCATTCTTGAATGGAGAGCTAAAAGAAGAAGTATACATTGAGCAGCCAGAAGGATTCACCCTATCAGATAGACCTAACATGGTATGCATATTGAAGAAAGCCCTTTATAGGCTTAAGCAAGCCCCTAGAGCATGGTATGAGAGACTTGATGGATATCTAACTAAAATTGGATTCAAGAAAGGAGCAACAAATTGTAATCTATTCATAAAAGAGACATTTGAAGGACTACTACTTGTAGCTATATTTGTTGATGACATTATCTTTGGAGGCAATGATAAACTTAGTGTTGAATTTTCTAAGGAGCTGCAGAGTGAGTTTGAGATGAGCATGATTGGATCTATCAAATACTTCTTAGGATTAAATGTGTACCATAAAAAAAAGGTATTTTCATTAATCAGTCAAAATATGTGAAAGAGATATTAAAGTAATTCAAGATGGATGATTGCAAGTGAGTGGGTACACCTATGATAACAAGATGTAAGCTTACAAAAGAAGATGATTCACTAGCAATAGATATAACATTTTACAAGTCTATGATTGGAAAACTTATTTATTTCACTCAAACCAGACCAGACATTTCCAATGCAGTTGGCATAGTTGGAAGATTTGCAGCAAAGCCTAAACAAAGTCACCTCATGGTAGTAAAAAGAATATTCAAATACTTGCAAGGAACTATATATAATGGTCTATGGTATCCTAATTTAGAAAATTTTGAGCTTCATGTTTTTAATGATGTAGATTGGGAAGGATGCATTGATGATAAAAAGAGTACATTAGGAGGAGTAGTATTTCTTGGTGATAGACTTGTCACTTGGACAAGCAAGAAGAAAAATTGTATCTCTCAGTCAATAGGAGAAGAAGAGTATGTCATAGCAACCTTGAATTGTTCTAAAATTGTTTGGATCAAGAAAATGATAAAGAATTTTGGAATTTAGATTGACTATCCTATTGTTATTCATTGTGATAACACTAGCACTATCAATATGTCAAAGAACCCTGTGATGCATGCAAAGATAAAACACATTGAGATCAAGTATCACTTCCTAAGAAAGGAAGTGGTAGAGAAAGAAGTCAAATTGGATTATGTAAGTACAAAGGAACAACTAGAAAATATATTCACAAAGCCCTTGCCAAAAGATACTTTTGAGTATCTCAGGGAGAAGCTAGGAGTAATTCCCTTCCCTAATTCTGCTCAGAAGAAAGAAGACATAGCATTAGTCCTCAAGGACTAATAGATGGTTGAATACTCTACTTTAGGAGTAGTACTAGTGCTTACAAAGAATGGAACCCTTTTCCATTGATGTCAAAGGGGGAGTAATATATAGAGTCATGAAAAATAGAAGCAAAAAGGAGTAATATAGTAAGGGGGAGTAGTACTCAGTCATGGAAGCAGTTCAGTTGAGGAAATGGAGAATATTGAAAAATATTGCAGTAGATGGAGGATTCATCCTTGGGGGATTTTTGATGAGGAAATGGAGAATGTTACAAAAGAATTACTCATTTGGGTTGGTGATGTGTTTCATTCCATATGTTGCCATCAATGCCAAAGGGGGAGATTGTTGGAGATTTGCCAGCAAGCCAGTGCTGACTGTATGTTTGTCATTGATGACAACATATGGTAAGTAGCATGTGTTGAAGGCTTATGTTGTAAGCTTTGAGTATATGTAGCATGGACATGTTATCAGCATGATATCAAGGACACAAAGGTTAATTGCTAGAATAGATAGTTATGCAGCAGCTTGTGTTAATAGTGTTCCTGACAGAGTTACATGTAGTGTTATGTGAGTGATTATCCGTATAGTCATCATGGAGCCTTTCACCTTTGGATATGTGATGAAGACATGCTAATGGTGTTACAATCATGGATGTAGAGTCTAATGATTAGTAGAAGTGAAGTTATACAGTCGCTATTCACTAGTAGCAGTTTCCCATGTTTATTCAGAAAAGTTGATAGAGATTGTATTGGTTTAGGAGTTGCGCCTATCATTTAGGTATACACCCTTGGATTTCAAATTGGAGAAGAGTTAATAATTTTTAGTTAATAGTGCATGATGTAATTCATCTTGAGAAGGAAGTTTTAGTTACTTTGGTAGAGATGACAATGTGTAGTGTGCATCTACATTTATTAATATTGGACAGGTCCCAGATTGTGTTGCGTGCTTAGTAGAGCTGACTGAATTATTATTGGAGTATGTTATGGTTTCTCTAATATGATTTCAAGGTGGTTTTAGTAGGCTGAATTGATTATATCATTTGGAGGAAAGATATTTATGGGCAGTCATTTATGATTTCTTAAGTATGGTTCAGAGTTGTTTATGAAGAGAAAAGCAGAGTGTGCAAAGTGTTGAGCCATCAGTAGAAGGTCTATGTGACAAAGTAAAGAGTTTGTTCTATACATTGGAACTGATCCAGACAATAGGTCAAAGCTCAGTTCACCAAGATCCAAATATAGTGTATATCTATTATTCAGAAGGTTTTAGTCTTCACCCCTTTGAGCACTGTGCTCTCAGATAGTGCATCCTCACCCCTAATAGGGTTAATTGTAAAAGACTCCTAACAGGGTTTGACCCTTGACCAGGTCACTGTACTAAATATATTGTAAAGAAACTCCTAACAGGGTTAAGGATCTTCTAACAAGGATCATAAAACTCTAGTGAAGATTATTAGTGGGTGTCAATTCCCACCGGGGTTTTTACCTATTTGGGTTTCCCCGTAACCAAAATATTGGTATTGTGTTCAAGTGTTCTTTCATTGTGTTTATGCTTTATGTTTAAGTATACTTAATTGGATAAAGAATTGAAACTTGTAGATAATTGATTCACCCCCCTTCTCAGTTATCTCTTGGGACTATCCCTAAAAATTATAACATATAATGCCCCCTCCGGAGTGAGATCAAAATTTGGTAGAAAAGATTGAATGATTTTGGATGATAGTTTAGATTAGGTTAGAAAAATATTGATTTAATTTATAAGTTTGGATTGATGTAGTATTGAGGAAAAAGATTGATTTAGAAAAAATTTTGATTGAGCTCTTGATAATGATATTGCAAAGATAGTGGTCAATAATGAGAGTAAGGATCTTAGATGTGATAATCAAGCATATTGAAGATATATATCCTTCCTTGAGGTGATTTTATCAAGTTAGATAAATTCCAGAATGCGAGGATGCAAATGAATACCCCTAGAATGATATGCAATCTTTCATGAGTGTAAGTCTTTTGATCTTTTTGTTACACTTTTCTCATCATAGAGATTTTTTTAGCAGTAAGTATTTTGTGATCAAAAGTGTGAAAAATTTCTATGAACCATCACATTTGAGAGAAATCCATGGAAGAGGATATCCCAAGAAGTGGCTCATAGCTTCCTAGTTGAAGCAAGTTTAATCCTTCTCACGATGTTCATCAGATTGGCATGAAGGATTAGTGACTTGAATACTCCAAAATGGAAGATTCAAAGTGAAATTAATGAAGCTAAGTATACAATAATGTAATTGATGAAGGGTGCTCCCCTTAATACCACAAACACATAATAGAAATAGAGAAACAACAACAGCAATATGCAAGAACAGAAAATTGGCTTCTTATTATCTCCACAAATGTGGAATTACAAACTTTCAGAATTACAATATGCAAAGCCACATGGGCATTCCCTTACAATATTCTGTAGGACAAAGCCTTGAATCAATACCCAGATCTACTACCCAGAATTATTCCGAACTGCCTAAGACAATAATACAGCCTTCCTTATATAGGCAATTTTCCACCGCCTGGGAAGGTTCCAAAATTTTAGCCAATAAGGCCGACCAAACTTAGAATTATTTTATTTTACATTTTATTACATCATAGTCAGCTCAAGATAACCTTTGAAACACGAACAGAAATTTTGAAGAAAATTATTTTTCACCATTTCGGGTGGCCCAACTTCCGAAGACCATAAGTCATCACCAGTTGACCCGATCGGCTATTATAACCCCATTTCAGAAATGCCAAGAAGCGCTCTACAGGCTTGACCGGTGCAAGCACTCATCACCCAAATTTTTGACCTCATCCGAGGCCTCTAAAGCCTTCAAAACTGAGTTCAAAGTTTCTGTACCCTGCTGCCAATACCGAAAATCTTCAATATCTTCCAATATACACTTGATCTGGCAATGAAACTTTACTGGCAGACTTATATGACCAAAATCAACCTCCAAGAAAGAAATCAAATCATTCTGAGCACATACAAAAATTACCAAAAATAGTAACTTTCCATAAATAGCAGCTCTACACAAAATAGCCCTTATTGAATACAAAAATAGAAATATTTTTGGGTGATGCAAGATTGCTCTTACACCCAGGATGCTCCTGCATCAGACACCCAGGGTAATTTGAGAAGTGACCCTGTCACGACTCAGGTGTGCAGAGGAAAACCAAGATGGCTAACCTCCTCCTTTGTCAGCCATGATGAATCTTCAACATGTCATCCTTTCCACTTGACCAGATATTCTTCATATGTCCTGTTCCTTGTGCTTCTGCCAACACGACTGTCCAGTATATCTTCGATCTCCTTAGTGTCTGAACTAGTTGCTGGAATACTCCACTGTGCTGCTATGATCTCATCTTCAACACCTCCTTCATGATACTCTGTCAGATCTGAAATGTTAAACACTCATGAAATATTTAGCTCAGTAGGCAATTCTACCTCATATGCATTTCCTGAATCATGTTTCTTCAGTATCCTACATGGTCCAAACTTCTTCATTTTTAGCTTGTTATATGTACCAACTGGAAACCGCTCCTTCCGCAAATGAACCATGACTTCGTCACCAACTTGAAATTCTTTATACCTCCTTTTCTCATCTACCTTAGCCTTATACTGTGCATTCATCTTGGTAATATGCTTCCTCACCTCTTCATGGATGTTCTTCAAGTGTTCTGCAAAATCCTCAGCTTCAGCACTACTTATTTCTCCTTTATCTATCTTCCTTAATTCAGATGCATTTCTTGGACTACTTCCATATACAATCTGAAATGGTGATTTACCAATGCTCCTGTTGACAGCATTATATTGTATGCAAATTCCGCCTGTGGTAAAATCAAATCCCATCCTGTTGGCTTATCTCCAACCAAACATCTCAGCAAATTTTCCAAACTTCTATTCACCACCTCTATCTGTCCATCAGTCTGTGGATGATGTGATGAACTAAACTTCAAATCTATCTTCAACTTCTTCCACAATGTACGCTAGAAATATCCAACAAACTTAGTGTCCCGATCTGAAACTATGGTCTTTGGCAAACCATGAAGTCTCACTACTTCTCTGAAAAACAATTCTGCTACATGAACATCATCATTAGTCTTCTTGCAGGGAATAAAATGTGCCATCTTTGAAAATCTGTCAACTACCACAAAAATTGAATCGTGTCCCCGCTGTGTCCTCGGTAAACCAAGAACAAAGTCCATGCTGATATCCTCCCAAGGCTTCTCTGGTACAGGTAATGGCTGATACAACCCTGTATTCTGCTTCACTCCTTTCGCCATCTGACATACTCTGCAACTCTGTACAAGCTTCTTCACATCTTGCTGCAACTGTGGCCAATAGTAATTCTCACTAACCAAACCAAGGGTTTTATCACGACCAAAATGTCCAGCCAATCCTCCGCTATGCTTCTCCTTGATGAGATTCTCCCTCATAGAATTTCGTGGAATGCACAACTGACTCTCTCTGAATAGCATATCATCCTGGATGATGAAATCCAACCATTTTGTCCTGTCTAGAGTAACAGGTTCTGTACAAGCTTTCCAAGCTTCTCCAAAATCAGGATCCTCTGGATACAAATTCTTGAGTTCCTTGAACCCAACCACTTCAATCTGCATTTCTGTTAGCAATAGTTGCCTTCTGCTAAGAGCATCTGCAACCCTATTAGACTTTCCACTCCTGTGTTTCAAAACAAATGTATAACTCTGCAAAAACTCAACCCATTTCAAATGCCTTTGATTCAATTTTCCTTGACTATTCAAATATTGCAAAGCTTGATGATCAGTATACAAAACAAACTCCTTAGGAAGCAGATAATGTCTCCACTTCTTTAATGCCTGAACTATAGCATAAAATTTTTGATCATAAACATAATATTTTCTCTTGGCATCATTTAACTTCTCACTGAAATAAGCAACAGGTTTACCTTCTTGGTTCATAACAGCTCCTATTGCAGTACCACTAGCATCACAATCTACTTGAAACACCTTATTAAAATCTGGAAGTGCTAAAACAGGTTGTTCTGTAACTTTTTGTTTCAATAATTGAAAACTCTTTTCTGCTCCTTTAGTCCACTTAAACTCTTTCCTATCCCCTCTCATTGTTTTAGTCAAGGGTCCACAAATACTGCTAAAATTTCTGATAAACTTTCTGTAAAAGCTAGCTAGACCGTGAAAAGATCTTACCTCAGTAGCACTCCTTGGAGTAGGCCATTCAAGGATAGCCTGTACCTTCTTTGGGTCCATTTTTAGACCTTCTGCTAAAACTACAAATCCCAAATACACTAACTCTTTCTTCACAAAACTGCACTTCTTCAAATTAATCAACAATTTCTCTTCTCTCAACTTCTCAAATACCATACGAATATGCATCATATGCTCATCCAATGTCTTACTAAAGATCAAAATATCATCTAGGTAAACAATGACAAACTTACCCAAAAATTCTTTCAGAACCTCGTTCATGAGCCGCATGAAAGTGCTCGGTGCATTGGTTAGCCCAAAAGGCATGACTAACCACTCATACAGTCCTTCCTTTGTCTTGAAAGCAGTCTTCCATTCATCTCCTTCTCTAATCTGAATCTGATGATATCCACTCTTCAGATCTATCTTTGAGAAATACACAGCTCCACTCAAACAATCCATAATATCATCCATTCGTGGCAATGGAAACCTGTACTTGATTGTGATCTTGTTTATTGCTCTGGAATCTGTACACATCCTCCACTCTCCATTCTTCTTTGGTGCTAATACCGCAGGTACAGCATAGGGACTCAGACTCTCTCGAATCAATCCTTTCTGTAACAACTCATGTACTTGTCTGTTCAACTCCTCACTTTCTGCAGGTGTCATTCTGTGCGCTGCCTTATTCGGTAAACTCACTCCTGGAATCAAGTCCATCTGATGACTGATCTTCCTGACTGGTGGTAATCCATCAGGCACATTATCGGATACAATATCCTGAAACTCATTCAACAAATCTGCAACTTCTACAGGAACATCTTCTACTTCCTCTTTACCAGCTTTTGGAATTAAAGTAAAACATACATGCTCATGCCTCATACCATCTAGGAAATTTCTTCCATCAACAAAAGTTATCCTTGCATTACCACATACCTTTTCTTCAGTCTCCTTGAATGGTTTTAGCTTATGTCACACTCCATCCTTTGTTAGGGAATAGGTATTCGCATGACCATCATGTACAGCACATCTGTCAAACTGCCACGGTCTACCTAACAACATATGACATGCATCCATAAAGATGATATCACATAGTACCTCATCTTGGTACCCGCCGATCTTGAACTTCACCAGGCACTGTTCACTGACCATGACCTTGTGGTCATCCTACACCCAGGCAATCTGATATGGATGTGGGTGTTTCTATCTTTTGAGCTTCAACTTTGTCACCATCTCTTCTGACACCAAATTGTCAGTGCTTCCACTATTGATAATCACATCATAGCATTTGCCCTCACACTTGCATCTAGTGTGAAACAGACTCCTCCTTTGCTCAGGTTCATTCTCACCACTCAACAGGACTCTTCTGTTAATCAACATTTCTCCTCTCTCAGCATCTTCAAAATTTGATGATCTGGCATCTTCATCTATATATGCAACTCTAGCCTGGCCTTCATTTCTCCTGTCTGTTTTGCCTTGGCGCTGAGGACATTCAAATGCCCTATGACCTTCTTCTCCACAGTGAAAACATGTTTCATGGAAGCCACCTCTTTTAGATCCTTGTCCTCTTCCTCTTCCTCTCTGATCTCTATTATTTTGATCCTGGAAGCGATTGGAATTATTTCTGCGCTGATTCTGACTGCTACTGGCCTCATCTTTCTTTTTCGGATCTTCATTTCGGCCACCATATGACCATCCACCAGATCGTCCACCGTGACCTCTTCCGTTTTGTCTGCTCTCAAACTTCTTGTTCAGCTTTTCGTCTACTTTTAGGGAAAACTAGTATGCCTCTTCAATACTGTTCATTCGAACCAGATTCAGCTCCTCCTGAATGCTTGGCCTTAACCCATTAAGGTATCGGGAAACTTTCTCTTTATCAGCTTCTGCATGGCCTGTTCTGATGAGAAGTTGATAGAACTCCTCTGTATACTCCTGAACAGATCTTCCTGCTTGCTTCAAACTTTGTATTTTCTTCAGTAGGTCAAGCTCGTAATCAACAGGAATGAACTGTCACTTTAATTTATCCACCATCCGATCCCATCTCATGATTTTCTCCTTTCCCCTTATATTTCGCTCCAACTGAATCTCTTGCCACCATATCTTTGCATGACCTTTCAGTCTAGCCTTCGCAAATTTGACCCTATCAGGATCCTCAACATCTTCATACTCAAAATATTCTTCACATTCATTGATCTAGTCGATCAATTCCTCTAGGTTAAGATTTCCAGAAAATGTAGGAACCTCAATCTTAGGTCTTTTCCCAATCTTGGAAATCGTCCGAAAAAGTCTTTCTTCCTCCTGGTTCACAATTTCAACTTCTCCTTCTTGATATTCTTCTTCGGCTTCATCCTCGCTTTCATCTTTGACATTAAGATTCATTCCTCTGTGAATCTCTTCTTGCAATGCTCGCACTTGTCTCTGCAGCTCTCTAACCTCAGGTGTCACAGCACCGGCTTTTCCGCCACGTTCTCTTCGTGGAGGCATTTTCGTGATGCGCGCTGAAACCCTTACCACCGTCCTGGTGCAAACTGCCTCACAGTCAGCGATCTGTTTACACACTCAAGAAAACCTGCTCTGATACCACTTGATGAAGGGTGCTCCCCTTAATACCACAAACACATAACAGAAATAGAGAAACAACAACAGCAATATGCAAGAACAAAAAATTGGCTTCTTATTATCTCCACAAATGTGGAATTACAAACTTTCAGAATTACAATATGCAAAGCCACATGGGCATTCCCTTACAATATTCTGTAGGACAAAGCCTCGAATCAATACCCAGATCTACTACCCAGAATTATTCTGAACTGCCTAAGACAATAATACAGCCTTCCTTATATAGGCAATTTTCCACCGCTTGGGAAGGTTCCAGAATTTTAGCCAATAAGGCCGACCAAACTTAGAATTATTTTATTTTACATTTTATTACATCATAGTCGGCTCAAGATAACCTTTGAAACCCGAACAGAAATTTTGAAGAAAATTATTTTTCGCCATTTCGGGTGGCCCAACTTCCGAAGACCATAAGTCATCACCAGTTGACCCGATCGGCTATTATAACCCCATTTCAGAAATGCCACGAAGTGCTCTACAGGCTTGACCAATGCAAGCACCCATCACCCAAATTTTCGACCTCATCTGGGGCCTCTAAAGCCTTCAAAACTGAGTTCAAAGTTTCTGTACCCTGCTGCCAATACTGAAAATCTTCAATATCTTCCAATATACACTTGATCTGGCAATGAAACTTTACTGGAAAACTTATATGACTAAAATCAACCTCCAAGAAAGAAATCAGATCATTCTGAGCACATACAAAAATTACCAAAAATAGTAACTTTCCATAAATAGCAGCTCTGCACAAAATAGCCCTTATTGAATACAAAAACTGAAATATTTTTGGGTGATGCAAGATTGCTCTTACACCCAGGATGCTCCTGCATCAGTAATATAAGAATGATAGATTAAGCTAAGATGAATGCAAACAAATAGTAATCTAAGAATGAGATGCAAGAACAATGCAAGAAAGAAACTAGATTAGTAATGCAATATTATGCTAGAAGTGAAGCTAAGCTATGAAAATGAGAGATCTAAGAGATAAGAATTGAAACTAGCAAGATTATTATAAGAATGAAAGAGAATTGAATGATAAAGATTGTGGACCCTTGAGCAAGGGAAGAGATTCCTTTTAAAGGAATTGCCTCATGAATGAAGGGTGGAGATTAAGAATAAAAATAATGAGTGGATGAGATGAAGAGGAAAAAGGAGATGCAAGGAGATGTAAGGTTAGGTAGACATGAGTGGTGAGGATTAAGAGGCAAAAAGGGAATGCTAGGTAAGATAAGAAAAAATAACATTTGAGAGCACAAATCCCATTTAATCAAGATTGGGTATGCACACATGCAAATGTGTTCTTTTAGTAAAAGTGTATTAAGGAACTTTATATTAAAAGTAACATTTTAGCAATTAAATAAATATGCAAGATCTAGAAATTAGACCATAGTATAAGCTCTTGATATAAGATTTTTTATTTGATTATGCAAAGAGGATTTTAAGGGTTACTTTGTATAATGATGCTTAGCAAAGAGATGATTTGATCAAAGGGGGGGCTCAAGTTCTAGTAGACCAATTTTAGGTGATTACATTTTCCCCTCTTTGATTAATGTGTGAGCGATCTAGGAACACATTGCGTCAAAGAATAGATGATGTCAAGAGATAGTTGATAGAGATCAGACTCTGAACCTGATTGAATGAAGATCGATAAGAAAGATAAGAGTATCCAGCCTAATTTGAAGTGATGATATTGAATATCTATCTAAAGAGATTGAGATAGATAATCATCTAAGAGACAATATCAAATTGATATGGTTCCTAATGAACCTGATATGCCCCAAGAGATAAAAAAGAATTGCATGTCCGAGTGAACTAATATGAAGTGATGAGAACACTCTTTCAGAAAGGAGATGTGGATAATCTCAACTTGATATGAAGTGATGAAGCTAAGATACCTCAAACGATGATATTTTAGTCCTGATTGACTTGATTGATAAAGATTTGGTTCAATTACTAGATTTTCAGATTAAGAGATTTGATGGGTGAAAATATTTTCTATATTTTCATGCCCCCTCGGGATCAAAATAGAAATGAGGTGTAAGGGGCAAAAAAGAGCCTCAAAAATCTAGAAAAGAATGCAGAAGCAAGTAAGAAGCGGTAGCGTCAACAATAAAATGCATTAGAAGATTTTGTAATTTTGATTTTGATCCCGAAGATAGGATCAAAGATAAGGGTTTGCAGTCAAATACCTCAATAGAGAGAAAGGAAGAAGAAAAAGAAATCATAGCTCAAGAGAACCAAAAATAAGACAAAATATCATTTGAGAGCACAAATCCCATTTAATTAATAATTAATCAAGATTAAGTATGCACACATGTGAATGTGTTCTTTTAGTAAAAGTGTAGGAACTTTATATTAAAAGTATCATTTTAGCAATTAAATAAATATGCAAGCTCTAGAAATTAGACCATAGTATAAGCTTGATATAAGATTTTTATTTTGACTATGCAAAGGGGATTTTAAGGGATACTCTGCATAATGATGCTTAGAAAAGAGATGATTTGATCAAAAGGGGGGGTCAAGTTCTAGTAGACCAATTTTAGGTGATTACAAGTACAAACATCAGTGGTTTTCAAAGCTGATGATGAACTAGAGTACTTACTTATGATAGTATTAGTTAAAAGAAAGAAAACAAAAAAGAGCTCCTTATATTCTTGTGCAATGATTATGTTTTCTGCAATGGCCCATATGTTCATATCCTTGGAATAAATTTTTGATGTACCCACAATGACCCTTTATCATTCATATCCTTGGGTAGATTTGTTTGATTTGAAAAATACTAAGAAATTTATCAATGAAAACAAACAAGGAAATGGTTCCCACAAACAAAAATCAAAGAAAAAGATCATACCCATTGTCCTTATTCCTCTAGTCCATAGACATCCTTGAGTCACTTGGAAGATATGATAAAAAAATATTGATAAGAATAGACAACAGAAAAATAAAGTTTCATATCTTCTTCTTCATTCCTCTAGTCTATGAACATCATTGAGATACTCAGAAAACATGATCAACATAAGTCATAGTAACTTTGTTTGTGATAGGTGGTGTTGAGAAACACCTTTGATTGATTTTTTTTGTTTTCCTTTTTCTTTATGATCATTGTTTGTTTGATGAGTGTTGAGAAACACTATTTCTTGAGTGTGTGGAGTGTTGAGAAACACCATTGTGCATTGGGTGATTTTAATTTTATCTTGTATTTATGATCCTTGTTTTCTTGATGAGTGTTGAGAATCACTAATGTTTGAGTGGTGTTAAGAAACACTATTGTGTGTTGATGAGGTAGGTGTTGAGAATCACCGTTGTGTGTTTAGTGTAAGAAAACCTGATAGTGTGGTTGACTCCATTCTAGAAGATGGTTGGTATTGACTAGGAGTTGACTCTATATTATGACTAGGAACATGAACCTATCTAAATACGATTGTCTAAAGGATGAGATCTGGACTAACTCTAAGCTATGACAATATGATACAAAATTGACTTATATATGTACAAGGATAAAAAGAATATACAAAATATCTACAAGCCATGAGGATATATGTAGATGCAATGCAAATGCTAAACAATACATTTTTTTTGGACGTTTAATTATTTGATTTGTTTGGATTTTTAAAGATTTAAAGATTTTTTTTGGATTTTTAAGATATTTAAGATGTTTTTGGATTATTTAAGGAATATTTTTCACTTTTTATATTTTTAGAGATTTTACTAGTTCTCAAGCAAGATCACATTGAATTGCCCCCAATATCTAGCAAGGTGTCAGACATTTGCAGCTGGATGAGAAAGGTGATGGAACAATAGTGAATAGGTCATGATGGGTGAAGTGTGTGAATACGACCCTCAAGGATAGTCTCCTCAAGATTACCCAAGCTAGGGAAAAAGGATATAGCAATGTGAAGCCTATTTTGGATAAACAACAAAATCTAATGACGCAGTGCCTGATAGCATATAAGATAATGACCTAATGTCATGAAAGCAGGTGGTCCAAAAGAGTGGACATGTCAATAATTTTTTGAGAAACTATTTTACATTTTATGTTCTTCATTTTGATCAAGAGCAAGGGGTCAATCTAGATATGATATGGATAGGATAGTATGATTAGGATAAGGGGTGAATGGAGGCTATGAGGGAATAGTGTGGAATTATGGAAAGTATGCTCAAGATAATGATGATCGGCTTGGGATAAGCAAGATCATGATAAGGTAGCATGAATGTAACAAGTGAATAAGCCAATGGAAAGTATAACAAATGCCAAGAAGCATGATGCTCATGGATAGCTAAACCTTTTCAAGATCAAAGGTAAAAGAGGGAATATGGATGTAAGTGGGATAGATGGATGATGGCTACGGTGTATAAGATAGCATGAAATTAACTTGCCTCCAAGGATAGAGTACAAGAATAAATTACACATGACACTTGTTTTTCAGGTGTTCATCATGGTACTTTCTCAAGGTGCTAAAAGAAGTGGTTTTCACCATAGGATGAATTTATTTATCTTTAATTTTTCTACCAAGGTACCTATTTACTAGGTTTTCACCAAGGCACTTTTTCTTTTTTTCTAATTTTTTTTGTATTTTTTATTTTTTTGAAGGAAATCAAGCCTCTTGCTCTTTGGATAATGCTCCTTTTAAGGATATGTTATAATGAGATAAGGTTGTTGAAAGGTATGCTCAGAGATGCAAATAGGGTGATGGTAAAAAATGATATGAAAGATAAGGTAGATGCTAGTCAAGGATTTATGCGATGGATTGGATAAGAGGAATAAAAGGATAGGGGATGGCTAGATAGTAGGCATTGTTGTATATTGGATAAAGTATTGAAAGGTTTTCATAGGGATAGGTGGATAGGATGACAAGATCAACATTACCACATACCTTGAAGGGTGGTGGAATGATGGAGGAAAAGTGGATGGAATAGCTTTAAGTCTTTGATGTAGGAGAAGATGGAAGGTGTTTGGAAGGAGATGAAGGAAAAGTCTTTGGAAGCTTGGATGCCAACTTTGATTTTTCTTTTATATCCAAGTCCTTTAAAAGAGACTTGGTAATCCACATAGATTTTGATTTTTCTTTTCTTTTGTATTCTTCAACATATACTTCTTCAATGATGGATTTAGGAACCCATATTTTATTTGATTTCTTTCTTTTATTTTTTGACCTTTGTGGTCTTTTGAATAACTCTTTTTGCTTTGTATTCACATGTCAATTAGATTGGACATTGTGATCTTCATATATAAGTGGATTCTTGAATTTCTAATTTCCTTGTTGTACATCCAAATTACTTCCAAAATACTTGGGAATTGTGGATGAATAGGGCTGATATGGTGGGTTCATATGGATGGGTTGATATGGATGATTCAAGAATGTATGTATTTTTTGATCTTGATAGGTTATAGGGTAAGTGGATGATAAGCTAGGAGTGATAGACATAGTGGATGAAGGGATATAAGGACCTAATATAGATGGAAGGTTTCAAGGTTTCAGATTTTGGATATAGGTACCAAGGATGGATTTGGAGGATGAAGATGGATAATGTATAGGGATATCAACATCTGTATAGTGAGAAAAATGGCCAAAAATCTCACCTTTAGGATTCATATTTATACCAATAGGCTCATGAATGGAATTGATAGAAACAACTTTGATAGGAGTAGCTAAATCTTGATGGGATTTATTCTTATGCAAGAACTTAGGAGGAATGGAGATTTGAGGTGGATATGGAGGAGTATGACAAGAGGGTGATGGGATAATCTAATATTTACAAGGATATTTGAATAATGCAGGAATGATACTTTTCTCTTGATTTGCAATAGACTCATTAGAGAAGGTAGAAGTAATACCTTGACATTTCTTAGGAGATGAAGGGATATGTAGCGCTTGAGGTTGAAAGGTACCATCTTCGAAGGAATAAAAGGGTATAAATAAGTCATCATGAGACACTTGGGATATGGGACTTTGGTCAACTATTGGATAAGAATGGATGGTATCTTTATCTTGATCATTATTGATATTTGTTTCTTCACACTTTGGATTAGCCTCTTGACATGGAGCCACTTCTAAGGATGAGGTAGGAGTTATGATCTACATGAGAGATTCTAGAAGGGATAGTGAAAGATAATTTTGAATAGGTATGATAGGTGTTGAAGCATATGGAAGCTTTGGGTCTATGATATTTGAAGCTTGGAAGAGAATTGTAGAAAGTTGTAGATTGGCTTGGATTTATTTTAGAGGTAGCCCTTGAGGGTATACATAGTTAGCATGAAAAACATTAGGTTCTTTATTTGATGGAGAAACTTTAGATAGCTTTGTTTCTTTAGAATATGCACAAGCATTAGAAGAAGTAGTTGTGGAATGAGAACCACTACTAGCCATAGGTTCATGAGTTTGATCTTGTTTGCGATTAGTATCTTGTTCTTCATTAGATGATTCATTAGGATTTTCAACTTCAATGATGTCATCATCAATGAGATCTTGGATTTTATGTTTCAACTCCATTTAATCTAAATTCTTATACTCATTATTTTGATGATATGTACAATAGCTGCTCAAGAATGATATTCCACATGAGGTAGTTTGAGGAAATGTGATGATATTTTTCTCAAGAAGTTTTTCCAATGATGATTCATAAGCTTGTCCCATAAGATTGTCCATATTTGAAGGAGATGGAGATGTGTGGATATCATTCTCAAATAGAAAAGGAAAAATTGATCATAAGGAATACTCATTTGATGGGGTCTCCTTTTCTTTCTTCATTTCTTGAATTTCTGATTGCAAAGGTTGTCATTGCTCAATGAAGATGAAAATAAATTGATCATCCATGTTGTGATTGTTCTGATTTGCTTGATTAGATAATAGATGAGAAGATTTAACACCTTGTTTAAATGTGTGATCATATTGTGAAAACCAGGGAGATGGAATAGAAGAAAAATTAAAATCCAAAATTTTTATATTTTTTTTGTTATTTTTCTAGGTTTTAGTAATTTGGATTTTCGGAGGTCCTTTGCTCATTTTTTATAGTTGAAACTATCATTGATCTCAAAAATTTGGTTGCCAAAGACTGAAATTAGACTTCATTATCTTTCTAATGATGAAAATGGTTCACAATTTTGATCATCGAGTCAAAAGTTATGACGTCTCAAAGTTGGGGTAAATTTTTGTGGGTACACTTAAGAATTTACTGATACAAACTTCCAAGTTGACTGACTGTAATGATTGAAGTTGATAGAGGGTCCAAAAGGGTATCCAAAATTATAGAAATATTGATTCTGACACGTGTGTAAGTACCTAATATCCCATATGTGATACTTAAGAGTTTTACCAGGTGCGATAAAAGACAGACCATATCTGATAAAAGACAGATTAAATGTGATATTTCTCCTAGCTGTGCCCTAGGATTGACCAAATGTGACACTGTAATTGTCTTATGAGACTCTATTTTCCAAATGTGAATTTTTGTACCATAGGAAATATTTTGGGGGGTTTGTCTGATTTTTTGTAGTTTGTTCAAGATTTCAAAGAATTTTGCTGAGTGTCAAGATTTATTTATCAACTCCTAGTGGGTTTGATTGTCTGATTGTTTCCTATAACTGTTTGATAGGTTATTCTTTGAGGTAATTTCTCTTAATTGTTGATTCAAGAACATCAAACAAGTTGTTTAGACACCAAGAATACCTAGTTTCCCTATAGACTTGTTAGAGATTGGAGATACTTGATAACTATCTTAGGAACACACTCAATGAATCCTCAGAATATAGCACACCAATCAACACACAATAGATGAATGACGACCATATTATCCAAGTAGGAATGTCAATGGGGGCTCAATATAGCGATTTTCTTAGGGGAATTACTATTTCACTTGCACACACATTACCAACCTTTTCAGAGGTAGTCCAAGTGGCCATTAAAATAAAGTGTCTAATTTAGACATTCATTCATAATCGTCTCCCATACTATTGCACAAGGCAAGATTGAGGCCTATAGCCCTATGAGTACCTAGATGTGTAATCTCGCAAACAATATTCAAGCATTTTTTTCTCCACACAACATCCAAGCATGTCCAAGGAAGGATCAAATCAATGTTCCAAGGGAAAAATCAATTAAGTCTTCCAAGATTTTCATCTCAAGGAAGTGTCTTGATTATAGTGAGGTGGAAGGGTTGAATTCTCCCTGTCCTCACTTGGGTCATTCCTGGGAGATTTTTACCTTAATCGACACACCCTCTAAAGATTAAATCCAGGAAATAGATCAGATCTAAGGGTTTGAGGTTCTAATCCTCTCAAAGACAAGAACATACTTCTCCACCTCTTCACTTTTCTCAAATACACCAAGCAAATTTTTTCCCCAAGAATTTCAAATTTAGTAACCACTCAAATTGACTTTTGAGTTTCTAATTTCTCCACTTGGAAGAAAAAGCATAATCCTTTGATCAATTTGAGGCTAAATCCAACTTCTAATTTAATGCCTAAGAAAATTTATGAAGCACACTATTTTTAATCCACTTCTAAGGCAACTTGCATAGAATCCATTAGTAGTCTTTGTTGAGCTTTCAGTCTTGGAAAAATTGACCTGCAAACACTAATTAGGTTGTTTAAATCACTCAAACACATGAAATTTACCTATTAATCTTTAGAAAACTGAATTCTACAACTTAAAATACAAGATGCGACTAAGAAATCGACCCTGAATGCAAGTTTTTCTAGATGCGAGAAAAGATTTACCAAATGCGATTAAAGATACCGAATATGATTAAGGATTTACCTTATGTGATTCTCCCCATATGCAATTCAGTAAACTTGGGATACGATCCCATTTCAACCAGATGTGACTGTTCTTCCCTAATGCAAGCCTCTTTACTAGATGCAATTATAGACTTGTAAGACAAAGTTATAAAATGCTGAAAAAAATTAGAAATATGGGGCCAAGACCCCACGGTGGGTGCCATAAATGTGTGTGTGAATATTGTACCTACAATATGTAACATAATAATTCAATACAAAAATATATTCTTAGTCCATAATGATCAAATAATGATAATAAATAAAGAGACTAAAAAGAGTGTCCTATTGCTTCCTAATCATAAAGACTTTGATCTATGTTAGTATGCTCTCAAAATTGTGCATAGATCAGTGACTAGACACTTATGAGATGGAAGATTCAAATGAAATGCATCTAACATAAATGCATTATAGAAGAATTAAGCTAGAATGAAGAATTTGATAAGATATTTAAGAAAATTAGAAGAAGTGATCTATATTGAGAATTCAAAATGATAGAGTTTTCTTATGCAAATGATCTAGATATGAAATTCCTTGAATGAGCTTGGTTATATAGATTTCCTCTTGGAGGGAAATATTGGATTCAAATTCAATGGTTGAGATTCATTTATGATGGATCTTTGATATTGATTCTTACTTGATCCATGTGAGTGATCCTTGTGATTGATTTTTATTGGTGTGAATTAACTTATTTGTCCTTTTGTGGTTGGCTTGGATAATAAGATAATTTATTAATTTACATTAATTAATATCCTTAGCCATGTGTATTTTGAGTTTGATTTAATTAAATAACTTGTACCTTGAGTGCATATATTGATGCTAATTGGGAAGGTGATGTGGATGACATGAAAAGTACAAGTGGTGGTGCATTATTTTTGGGTAAGAAACTAATCTCTTAGACTAGTAAGAAACAAGATTGTATCTCTCAATCCACTACTGAAGTCAAGTATTTTGCTACTGCTATAAATTATAATCATTTTATTTGGATGAAGAAAATAATGAAGGATTTAAGGGTAAACATTGATGAACTAATTGTTATTTACTGTGACAAATCTAGTGCTATAAATATTTTAAAGAACCATGTGAAACATTCAAAGACAAAACATATTTCTATTAAGTATCATTTCTTGAGGGATAAGGTTAGTGAATAGGAAGTGAAAATGGAGTATGTGTCTACTAAGGAATATATTTATATTATCTTTACAATTTTTTTCTAAAGGATACATTTGAGTATCTCAGAGAGAAGACTGGGGTCTTGGCCCCTCCTAATCAAAGATAATGATGTTAGGGATGTAATCCACCCCCAAAATTTATCAAAATATTATTCTTTGGATTGATGAGTTTGGAGACTTCTCCTCAAGGGGAGAATTCTTGTGATCTATTATGCCTTTTGAAGTGAGATTAACTCTTTTTGATGTCTTTGGCCCTTTTCCATTGATGTCAAAGGGGGATAGATTGTGTGAAAAATAGAAAAAAATCATATTGTGCTAAGGAGAGGTTGTGTTGAGAGGTTCGAAGTTGGATATTTTAGAGTGATTAGGTAGATATATTGATGAATTTGTGCATTGATCAATTTTTAATTCATATGTTTCCATCAATTCCAAAGGGGGAGATTTTACGAAGATTGTTGAGCATGTCAGATTGATGATTAGACTTTTTTATGTGTGTTGACATTAATATTTTGTCATTGATGTCAACATACTATTGCTATTGCAGACAATGTTTTTAGTATGTTTAGTAAAGAATATTTTAGTTGTTTAGGTGCTATGGTGAAGATCTTTCACTACGATTGTATATGGTGTTTGATACATGTCTTTAGTTGATGCATGTCTAATCACATAAGTTAATGTTATGTTTTTATTATGTTATGACTAATTTATCGGATCCAATATTTCAATATTACCATGTTAGAGGTTGAGTTATTGCTTCGGTGAGGATCGATGTAGTTGACTTAGCTTATGTAAAGATGGTAGTAGTATTAGGATTCATTATTTTTTCCTAAACTAGTGTTTCTCATGATTCAAAGTTTAGCAATATGATGTTTTAGTGAGACATAGTTTTGTATTTAGTGTTGTTGGTATTCTATGTAGAGATGAGATTGGATTTTCAAGATTGATTTATGTGAATGTTCATGAAGCTATTCTTTCTTCTTGCTTGTATTCTTGGATCGTGCTATGAACAAGTTGATGGTTTTCATTGGTTGTGGTAATTAAATTTGGTAGAGTGTTGGCATTTCTTCATTAAGGTCCTAGCCAACTTGGTGAAGTAATGTGTTTTGATTCTTGGAGACTTTGATTTGGTGAATCTGTAGCATATTTGAGGGTAATGCTTTGGGTTCTATGTAATTATTAGACAACTAAACTTGGACCATATTATAGTTTGATTATAATATTGGTATCATTTTTTCTTATAAGTCTTATCCAATCTTGTTGTATTGTAATTTATCTAAATGGGAAATCATTTTGGGATTGCAGTGTGTGTGTGTATAATTAAGAAGTGAAGGGAATATTTTTATTGTGAAACTGAGGCATAAATTATACTTCATTAGAATTGTATTAGAATAGAAGATTTTGTAATTCAGTTTTCTTATTCTTGATAGTTTATCCACCCTTGTGAATTATATTAAAAGATTGATCAATGAACCCGACCAGGGACTAGATCATTGTATTGTGAGTAGTGATCTCTAGGTAGTGGGCCTGTGAATTCATGTGCATTCCCCTTTTGTTTTTTAATTTTCTCTTAAATGGGTAGTACTTTTAATAGAGTACATATATCTAGTGGGTTTGACTCCCACCAGGGTTTTCTCTTAACTAGGTTTCCTCGAAAACAAATTCTGGTGTTCTAAGTTATGTTTTGTGGATCTTGCACTACTTTTTATCTTTCAAATAATTAATTGGTTTCGGTGGTTTTAATTTTTAATTGTTAATACACAAATGATTCACCCCTCTCACTTGTTCTTTCCTCCTTTTGGGCCTAACAATAGTCTCTTGTTGTCCAGATCTAGAACTTTCACCTTTTTCAAAACCAAGTCCTTGTGTATCTCCCTTTGGTATTTTCTTCTCAAGCTTCTCATCAAGATTCATCGAATTGGATCTGAATTTATCTTTGAATTGATTAGTTGTAGCAATCTCTCTTTCAAGTTGTTTAATCTTCTTCCTAATTTTTTTATCATGACATTTGGATTTCTAATAATAAAATTTTGTTTTTTTATTATTCCTTCCAATCATTCACTTAGTATCCTAACCCTAGTTAGCATCTCCTGATTTATCTTATCACATTGTTCTATCTTCTCCTTTAGAGATTGATCAAGCATTTCTTCATTCCTTTTCTTTTCTTCTAGCTCTTTAGTTATTTTCATCAATACATATTTCATTTCATGTTTTAGGACTTCCTTCTCTTTTGCAAGTTTTTCACATTCTTCCTTCAAGGCTTTAGAATCTTCTTTTTGTTTCTATTCCTCAACAAGTTTTTTTCTTTTCTACATGGATTTTTTTCAACTAATCTTTTTATTTTTAAATGTAACTTTCAACATCCTTGAGTTAATTTTTCAATCCAAGAACCTCTTTTTTAAGTTCATCAACATCTTCAAGTGCAACCAAAAGTTGCTAATGAGCTGAATTCATATTATCCTCCATTAATACATTCCTTAAGATATAAGAATTAATTCAAGGTACAAGGCTCTGATACCAATTTTTAGTATTGAGGAACACTAATAGGGGAGTGAATAAGTGTTCTAACACTTTTAACTTCAGAGAATTGATTTCTTAACTATAAACCGAATGCAAAGAAACGTAAATATTATAAGCAAACAAATAGCATCCACAACATCAAAACACCATGATTTCTCGCATGGAAACCCTGTTAGGCCTGATAGGGTAAAACCATGATGGGGATAGAACTCACAAATTACTTGTGCAAAAATAATAATAACCTGGTTAAAGGCAATCATACAGAAATGGGAATGTACTTGCATTCAAACTCTTCCCAGGGCTCACTGCTTAGATTACAACATATAGAGGCTCACTTCCATACAAAATATTTGAACTATAATCCAAAATAGTGAATTGATAAATAACATCAACTATGCCTATATAGTTCCATTTAGGTAAAATAAATATGAATTTCTTAACTTCTATATTCAATTCCTTCAAACACACTGCATATCAACATATCATCTCGGTACTTTGCATAATATCCCTTTTCAATCAAATCATAAAATCACTATTAGTATTATAAGGACCAAGATTACTGAGAGGGGAGGGCGGGGGGGGGGGGGGGGCTGAATCAATAATCTACCAATTCCAAATTTTTCATTAACCATTCAACAAAATTCATCTACTAATAACTTGTGCAATAATAAATAATGAAACAAGTGAAACCATCCAAACATGCAACACAAGAACACCAGTATTTTTCTCGTAGAAACCCTTGGTAAGAGGGAAAAACCATAGTGGGAATTATTACCCACAAATATTTTCACTTTTCTAAAGTATGCCTTGTTAAAGGGTTAGCCCTATTAGGATCTTTACAAATGCCCTGTTAGGAGTCACCCAGTTAAGGGATTTACCTCTAGCCCTGTTAGGAGATTAACCCTATTAGGAGTAACTTGGTTAAGGGATTTAGAACCCTAATTAAAGAGCCACCTAGTTAGAGGATTTCAATTCAAGACCTATTAGGATCTTCCTGGTTATGGTATTTTCATAGAGAACCTATTAGGATTTAGCAAGTATGATGATATGAGACTAAAAATCCTCCTTTTGTAGTATAGATCCAATTAAGTTCAAAATTATACTTCTTGTAGGCTATCTTCACCCTTCTCTAGACCACACCACAACATATACAACATACAACACCACAATTCATCAATCTGAATATAAACATATTTTTCACTCACTAAGGCAACCACCATCTTAAACAAAATGTATAACATTTAAATTTCACCATTTGAATCTTTTGTGCTTCACCATAGTCTACCAAAATGTATTACCAAACAATAAAATGCATTTACAAATCCATGTCCACCTCCAAATGCATCTGCACATTGATTTGATCAAGAAGCGTCAAACTCCTTGACTTTTCTAGCATGCTTTCAAAGGCTTGATAAATTCGATCACCTTGAACAATGTGAGATCATATCATCATTACAAATAAAATCTACCACATCACCATGAAACTTGGAATAATAAAATATTTACCACAACCAACCAAATTGTCACTGATTGAGGATCTAACACCAAATATTCCAAGAACTTTTCCATTCTGCATAGAGTGATCTTCTGGTTATTAAAACTAAACCTTGTGGTACTCCAATCATCTTGCAGTTGTAATATCAATCTCATAGGTTAGATAAGATAATTCTGACTCAACCAAAACACCTAAATTCACACTTATTTGATAGAATACTCAAATCATTCATGATCTGTCACTTTTTTTTTCTTTCTTCTGGGTGCTCTGTCAACCATCAATTAAGCATAACTCTCTCCATTCATGTTTCCAATCTCTCTGATCCAATATACAACATCTAAAGGTAGCTCTAAGTCTCCCATAGAAACCTCACACTCCAATTCCTTCTACAATACTAGATACTTAGGAGCACATCCGAAACACTTTCAACCAACACAACACTAAGTTGCCATCAATGAAAACATAATAACTAGTCTTCTTCTCATTAAACCTATAGCACACAATACTCAACAATATCTACATCAGTTTGTGATGCCCAAAAAGTAGATCAAAACACAACTACACTTTTTTTTAAAACCTACTATACAACTACAAACACACATACATGTGCAACTATGTTGGCTGAGTTTAAAAAAAATTGGCACAAGTTTTCTACGTGCATGCAAAATGGTGCAGAGGGAAACATATAACTGAAATAGTCTAAGCTTCCAAAAAATACCGCAAGGGTCAAATCCAGAAATGGTTGACCAAATTTGACCAATTTTGACTAAAATTCAAACATCACGGAATAGCTTCCAATCTATTCTATAGGGTTCCCTAGACTATAAGCTTCAACTAGCAAGCAAACCGAGGCAGTTGACTAAAGTCAATCAGAGTTGACCAAAAGTTAACCATGCACCAAAATACGTGTAACCATGCAAATAAGGTTCAAAACATAACATAGACTATTTTTGCACACAAACTGAGGTGATTGCCCAAAGTTTGACTAAGGGTTGACCAAAAGTCAACTATGCGCATAACTGGCCAATGATATTCTACTAAGGTTTAAAATTCCTAAAGGTACGAAAAGACATGATTATACCACTCCTATTGATCAAGTACGTTATCCAAGGAAATAATAAAGTTAATTTGAAAGTCTTGTCATTAATATTTAATAACTTAACATATTAATCTAATCCATTTACAAAGTTGTATCAAATAAAATATCTAGCCTAAAAGTTTAATTCATTAACAGAATTAATCAATGACTTTAAGTTAAATTAATTAGCCAATGTTCAAACGTTAAGTTAATAAACCTTCTAATTTAATAATACGAAAATACTTTAACTCAAATTAGTTTTATTAAGTCCAAACAATTTAGATTATTTAAAATCTATTAAAACTTAATAGAAATCAAACTTTAATCTACTGTACAAGATAAGTATTCCTTTAAATTATAAATTTATCCTCATGCTATTTAAATAAAATTTATTTAAATGATCAATCTAAACTTCAATTTAAACAAGCCTATTTAAATAAATTATCAACTTATTAGTAAAATGAATCTATTTAAATAAAATAACAAACTAATCTATTATTATTAAAGGGTATGTGCAAGATCATGAGGGGCCAAACTATGCCCTTAAGTGGCAATGAAAAATCAGCAAATCAGGGTTAGTCAACTTGATGTGAAAATTTCAACTAGCTATGAACCTAATATCAAAAAGTTGTAAGAATAGAATCTATAGAAAATTGAATTTAGTTTCTAAACTACTAGGCCTTTTTTGAGAAAAAGTTAGTATGATTGGTGAAAAGTATAGATTTCAATGCAGGAGTACAAAAATTTCAGGAAGAAAATAAGAAGTAGGTGCATGTCTGACCACCTTAATCATATTCAAATGATAATATTTTATTATAAGATTTTACATATAAGTAGTAGACTCATGCCCGGATGTGATGCATATTTTTTTGTAATTTCATTCCCAAAAAAATTAATTATGAATTTTCTGCTACAACATTTTTAGAATAAAAAAACTCCCGTGTCTGACCACCTTAACTCATTCAAAACTTTACAAAATTATTATTATTTTTTTTTCTTATAGTAGGCGAAACATAGAATGTGACGCATTTTTTAGAATTCAAAAATGTTATACCATTTGAAAGTTATAGTCATTTTTCAATCAATATATAAATCAACACTTTAGAGGTAGCTCAATTAGAAAATAACTAATAATTACTTACGAAATTCAAAATTTGACAACAATTATATCGATAGAAAGCTGATAATCTCCTTAAGATACCCTTTTCATTTTATCAAATTCGTGTGAAAAAAAAGTCATCAGCTACATTGTCAAAGTCTGGAACTCAGAGAAATAGGTGAAAAACATGTATTTGGGACATTCCAATAGTTGACCATGTAGGTTTGGTGCACAAGGTAATACCGAGCCTAATTAGGTACCTGATATTTTTAGGTACCCGATTATGATAGCAGAATTTTGAATTTTAACTTTGCCTCCACTTTCTCCCTCCCATTTGTCCATCCTCCATAAACTATATATTAGTTATATATTACATATATATTAGATATATTAAATATTATATAATATCAATTATATATTAAATGTTATATAATATATATTTTACATTAAATATTATTTAATATATATTAATATTAAAAACTATATATTAGATTATATATTATATATATTAAATATTATATAATATACATGTTACATTAAATATTATTTAATTTTATATTAATATAAAAAACTATATATTAGATTATATATTATATATAATATTACATATTAAATATTATATAATATACATTTTACATTTTAAATATTATTTAATAGGATTCTGAGCACGAGCATGAGTCCCTACAGGGGCATAGTTGTGCCTTTTATAGGCGTCAAAAACCCTAGCTATGCAAAAATGGAGGCTTTGAAGAATAGTTCACTGGAGGCGGATTATAGATGCAGAGGGCAAGAGAATCACTCTATTTCCACCACCTGTGGCTATGAAATGGTATCTTTCCCTACTTTTTCAACTAGATCGCTAAATTGCAAAGGTTCTCGAAATAGATTCTGGTCACCAGACAATTGTACCACGCCTGTTGATAATCCGGCAGCTCAACAGAGTCATTGGGAGGTTAAACAAGAACAACCAAATGGATCTTTGAACCGGCCAAAGATTATGGAGAACGGGGAAGGGTTTGGTAAAATGAGCAGTTGTACTAGAAATTATGCAGGCACCATACAACTGACCATAGTAATAAATTTAAAGAAGAGATCAGTGGCAATGTGACATTATGAGGAAAGCCTTGCCATTTCGATGGCGCTGCCCTGATATTATGAAGAATATCTTTTCGCTTCAATGTCGATGCCGCCTCTGTCTCAGACTCTCACCATTGCTTCACATCAGTACTCTGAGATATGGCAGGGATTCTAGGCTTTTGCACAGCATAGTCCATCATAAATTCTCTATAAATCATCATGCGTTATAGTATTCTATGTGTTTCTAAACAACTTACTCGAAGAATTTAATTTTACCGTAATTTTGGATCCATGGATTGTCATTTTGCGCTCAGAGAGAAGTTGCAGATTGCAAGAATTTGATAAATTTGGTTTATCTCATTTTCTTTCTCTGCCATTTCTGAGTAATATGATTTTGTTTTTGTCCATCTTAAATGATTTCGCCTGAAGTTAATGAATTTTTTTAGATGATTTTGTTTGAAGTTTTAATGAAATTTCTTCCATGGATGCTAATGAAATCTCTTCCATGAATGTTGATAAGAGATTTAAATTCAGAGTTAATAAATTCTATAGCTTGAATATTCTTTGTTGTAGAAGGTTATTTTCATGGTTTCTGATTCATGCAATTCCTTAATAGTTTCATTCTTAACAGAATTCATAACTAGATTTTCCATAGCCAATTTTCTTCTTGATCATTGCAATATTTTCTCCTCAACTAAACATTTTGTAATCAGTTGATATACAATCACATTTTTCTCTTGGCTAATTCTATGGGCTCGCGATTGAGCCTGTAGATCCACAAAAGGGTTGAAATCTGGATCTAGTGGAAGAAGTCATTCACTAACATCTCATCTAGGTCATGGGGACTCCCTACGGGTCCAGGTACACCTTATCATGCGTTAGGACCTCTAGGAAGTCCCAATGACCCCTTTTGACACATTGGAACACTCAAGTGTGTCTTAAGGGGTCTTAGGACCCCTTAAGACACACTTGAGCATTCCAATGTGTCAAAAGGGGTCACAGGGACTCCCTAGGGGTCCTAGTATGCCTTATCACATGTTAGGACCCCTAGGGAGTCCCCATGACCCCTTTTAACACATTACAATGCTCAAGTGTGTCTTAATGGGTCATAGGACCCCTTAAGACACACTTGAGCATTTCAATGTGTCTAAAGGGCTCACGGGGACTCCCTATGGGTTCTAGTACACCTTATCATGTGTTAGGACCCCTAGGGAGCTGCCATGACCCCTTTTGACCCCTAGGGAGTCTCGGTGACCCCTTTTGACACATTGGAATGCTCAAGTGTGTCTTAAGAGGTCTTTGGACCCCTTAAGACACACTTGAGCATTGCAATGTGTCAAAAGGGGTCACTGGGACTCCCTAGAGGTCCTAACACATGATAAGGCATACTAGGATCCCTAGGGAGTCCCCGTGACCCCTTTTGACAAATTGGAACGCTCATGTGTGTCTTAAGGGGTCTTAGGACCCCTTAAGACACACATGAGCATTCCAATGTGTCAAAAGGGGTCTTAGGACCCCTTAAGACACACATGAGCATTCCAATGTATCAAAAGGGGTCATGGGGACTCCCTAGGGGTCCTAGTACACCTTATTAGGTGTTAGGATGACTAGGGAGTCCCCATGACACCTTTTGACACATTGGAATGCTCAAGTGTGTCTTAAGGGGTCTTAGGACCCCTTATAACACACTTGAGCATTCCAATGTGTCAAAAGGGGTCTAGAGGACTCCCTAGGGGTCCTAGTATGCCTTATCACATGTTAGGACCCCTAGGGAATCCCCATGACCCCTTTTCACCCCTAGGGAGTCCCCGTGACCCCTTTTGACACATTGGAATGCTCAAGTGTGTCTTAAGGGGTCATGTTCCAATGTGTCAAAAGGGGTCACGAGGAAATCCTAGGGGTCCTAACATGTGATAAGGCATACTAGGACCCCTAGAGACACACTTGAGCATTCCAATGTGTCAAAAGGGGTCACGGGGACTCCCTAGGGGTTCTAACACATGATAAGGCATACTAGGACCCCTAGGGAGTCCCCATTATCCCTTTTGACAGATTGGAATGCTCAAATGTGTCTTAAGGGGTCCTCTGGGGTCCTAAGACCCCTTAAGACACACTTGAGTGTTCCAATGTGTCAAAAGGAGTCACAGGGACTCCCTAGGCATCCTAACATGTGATAAGGCGTACTAGGACCCCTAAGGAGTCCCCGTGACCCCTTCTGAGACATTGGCATGCTCAAGTGTCTCTTAAGGGGTCCTAAGACCCCTTAAGACACACTTGAGCATGCTAATGTCTCAAAAAGGGTCACGGGGACTCCCTAGGGGTCCTAGTACACTTTATCACACGTTAGGACCCCTAGGGAGTCCCCATGACCCCTTTTGACACATTGGAATGCTCAAGTGTGTCTTAAGGGGTCTTAGGACCCATTAAGACACACTTGAGCATTCCAATGTGTCAAAAGGGGTCACGGGGACTCCCTAGGGGTCCTAATATGCCTTATCATGTGTTAGGACCCCTAGGGAGTCCCCGTGACCCCTTTTGACACATTGGAATGCTCAAGTGTATCTTAAGGGGTCCTAAGACCCCTTAAGAAACACTTGACCATTCCAATGTGTCAAAAGGGGTCACAAGGACTCCCTAGGGGTCCTAACACATGATAAGGCATACTAGGACCCCTAGGGAGTCCCCATGACCCCTTTTGACACATTGGAATGCTCAATTACGTCTTAAGGGGTCTTAGGACCCCTTAAGACACAATTGAGCATTCCAATGTGTCAAAAGGGATCACGGGGACTCCCAAGGGGTCCTAGTATGCCTTATCACATGTTAGGACCCCTAGGGAGTCCTTGTGACCCCTTTTGACACATTGGAATGCTCAAGTGTGTCTTAAGGGGTCCTAAAACCCCTTAAGACACACTTGAGCATTCCCATGTGTCAAAAGGGGTCATGGGGACTCCCTAGGGGTCCTAACATGTGATAAGGTGTACTAGGACCCCTAGGGAGTCCCCGTGACCCCTTTTGACAGATTAGAATGCTCAAGTGTGTCTTAAGGGGTCCTAAGACCCCTTAAGACACACTTGAGCATTCCAATGTGTCAAAAGGGGTTAGGGGGACTCCCTAGGGGTCCTAATGCATGATAAGGTGTACTAGGACCCATAGGGAGTCCCTGTGACCCCTTTTGACACATTGGAATGCTCAAGTGTGTCTCAAGGGGTCTTAGGACCCCTTGAGACACACTTGAGCATTCCAATGTTGTAAAAGGGGTCACGGGGACTCCCTAGGGTTCCTAGTACACCTTATCACGCATTAGGACCCCTAGGGAGTCCTTGTGACCCCTTTTGACACATTAGAACACTCAAGATTCTCTTAAGGGGTCCTAAGACCCCTTAAGACATACTTGAGCATTCCAATATCTCAAAAGGGGTCATGAGGACTCCCTAGGGGTCATGAGGACTCCCTAGGGGTCCTAACATGTGATAATGCATACTAGGACCCCTAGCAAGTCCCCATGACCCCTTTTGAGACATTGGAATGCTCAAGTTTGTCTGAAGGGGTCTTAGGTCACCTTAAGACACACTTGAGCATTCCAATGTGTCAAAAGGGGTCACGGGGACTCCCTAGGGGTCCTAACACGTCATAAGGTATACTAGGATCCCTAGGGAGTCATTGTGACCCCTTTTGACACATTGGAACACTCAAGTGTGTCTTAAGGGGTCCTAAGACCCCTTGAGACACACTTGAGTATTCCAATGTGTTAAAAGGGGTCACGGGGACTCCCTATGGATCCTAACACATGATAAGGCATACTAGGACCCCTAGGGAGTCCCTGTGACCCCTTTTGATAGATTGGAATGCTCAAGTGTGTCTCAGAGGGTTTTAAGACCCCTTGAGACATAGTTGAGCATTTCAATATCTCAAAAGGGGTCAGGGGGACTCCTTAGGGGTCCTAACGCGCGATAAGGCATAATAGGACCCCTAGGGAGTCCTCGTTACCCATTTTGACACATTGGAACACTCATTTAAGAGACACTTGAGCATTGCAATGTGTCAAAAGTGGTCACGGGGACTCCCTAGGTGCCCTAACGCATGATAAGACATACTAGCCCCCCTAGGGAGTCCTCGTGACCCCTTTTGACACATTGGAATGCTCAAGTGTGTCTTAAGGAGTCCTAAGACCCGTTAAGACACACTTGAGCATTCTAATGTGTCAAAAGGGGTCACGGGGACTCCCTAGGGGTCCTAACGTGTGATAAGGCATACTAGAACCCCTAGGGAGTCCCTATGACCCCTTTTGATACATTGGAATGCTCAAGTGTGTGTTAAGGGGTCCTAAGATCCCTTAAGACACACTTGAGCATTCACATGTGTCAAAAGGAGTCACAAGGACTCCCTAGGTGTCCTAATCCATGATAAGGCATACTAGTACCACTAGGGAGTCCTTGTTACCCCTTTTAAGACATTGGAACACTCAAGTGTGTCTTAGGGGGTCCTAAGACCCCTTGAGACACACTTGAGCATTCCAATGTGTTAAAAGGGGTCACGGGGACTCCCTAGGGGTCCTAACACATGATAAGGTGTACTAGGATCCCTAGGGAGTCCCCGTGACCCCTTTTAAGATATTGGAAGGCTCAAGTGTGTCTTAAGTGGTCCTAAGACCCCTTGAGAGACACTTGAGCATTCCAATGTGTCAAAAGGTGTCATTGGGACTCTCTAGGGGTCCTAACGCATGATAAGGTGTACTAGGACCCCTAGGGAGTCCCTGTGACCCCTTTTGACATATTTGAATGCTCAAGTGTGTGTCTAGGGGTCTTTGACACACTGGAATGCTCATGTGTGTCTCAAGGGGTCCTAAGACCCCTTGAGACACACTTGAGCATTCCAATGTGTCAAAAGGGGTCCCGGGGACTCCCTAGGGGTCCTAACACATGATAAGGTGTACTAGGACCTTGAGGGAGTCCCCATGACCCCTTTTCACACATTGGAATGCTCAAGTGTGTCTTAAGGGGTCCTAAGACCTCTTAAAACACACTTGAGTGTTCTAATGTGTCAAAAGGGCTTACGGTTAGGACCCCTTAAGACACACTTGAGCGTTCTAATGTGTCAAAAGGGGTCACGGGGATTCCCTAGGGGTCCTAATGCATGATAAGGTGTACTAGGACCCCTACGGAGTCCCTGTGACCCCTTAAGACACACTTGAGCATTCCAATTTGTCAAAAGGGGTGACAAGGACTCCCTAGGGGTCCTAATGTGTGATAAGGTGTACTAGGACCCCTAGGGAGTCCCTGTGACCCCTTTTGACACATTGGAATGCTCAAGTGTGTCTTAAGGAGGACCCCTAGGGAGTCCCTGTGACCCATTTTGACACATTGGAATGATCAAGTGTGTCTTAAGGGGTCTTAGGACCCCTTAAGACACACTTGAGCATTTCAATGTGTCAAAATAGGTCATAGGGACTCCCTAAAGGTCCTAACATGTGATAAGGTGTACTAGGACCCCTAGGGAGTCCCTGTGACCCCTTTTGACACATTGGAATGCTCAAGTGTGTCTTAAGGGGTCTTAGGACCCCTTAAAACACACTTGAGCATTCCAATGTGTCAAAAGGGGTCACAGGGACTCCCTAGGTGTCCTAACGCGTCATAAGGTGTACTAGGATCCCTAGGGTGTCGCCGTGACCACTTGAGCATGGATTTGATACTTTTTTCACGTGTTGCAAAAAAAAAAAAGTGATTTGGGGTCCATTGTTTGATTTATGTCGACTTGTGGTCTCACCATGGGAAGCAACAGTCGTCAAAAGGCTAAACACAAGAGGAAGTTGATAGATGATGAAATTCAAGCATATAGGGAAAAAGATAAGGAATATCATCGAAGAAGGAGAGAAGGTATGTTAAACCTTAATCAAGGTGACCCTATAAATGTAGTTGTAAGTGAAGAGGATGTTCAATTTGAAAATGCACAGATGGAGATTGAAAATGTAGACTTTGGCAATGAAAA
Organism: Chamaecyparis obtusa; assembly: GCA_027943335.1. Taxonomy (NCBI): domain Eukaryota; kingdom Viridiplantae; phylum Streptophyta; class Pinopsida; order Cupressales; family Cupressaceae; genus Chamaecyparis; species Chamaecyparis obtusa. The sequence goes on from BSBK01006631.1 coordinate 1,075,862, forward strand.
TGTTGCACAAGAACCACATGAACGTTATACATCTCCAAATTATATGTGAAATGAAGTCCCTTGCAATAAAGATAATCAATCTTCAAATTCAGGCCTTTCAAGAACACCTAAATGGTTAATTGAAATTGAGGAGAACATTATGAATAATTGGGAAGGAAAGAGGTTACATAGAACCGTTAGGTTGTGGGCTTCAAGACTTTATGATCAATTTTTTCAAAACAAGACATTGGTTGAGCAATGTCAAATTTTTGTGCAGTTGTTAAAGATGCAAAACATGAGACCTGTGCTTGTGAAATTGAAGATTCGTGTGAACAATAAAATGGAGAGAAATGCCATTATTGTGAAGAATCTTTTCAATGCTCTCAATAGCATTGGGAAGACTAGCAAAGAAAAAGACAAGAGAGTTTCTCGGAGTGTTATTACAACCTCCTTAGTAAGTCATCAGTTGAGAAAGGCTTGTTTGATGAGACAAACTTGTGTTGACTTCAATATAGACCGTAAAAATTTGGGTAGAACACTTGCAAGAAGAGAAAGACTTGATGATCCACTTCAAATTGATACATGGGCTTATGGTGGGAGACTTCCATGTTTCGATAAGAAGCTAACAAATGTTGTCAAGGATGAAATTCAACAATTTTAGGATGCTAACTCAAGAGTGTCACCAAATGTGAAGGATGTCTTGAAGTTGAGAGTTGGCAATGGAGACCGCACTCTACATCCTAAACATTATGTGGAGGTAAGTCAAACAATGTTGTATAAAAAATTTTGTGAGACACATCCAACATTGAAAATATCACAAAAGTCTTTTGAATCCATGAAACCATTTTATTGTGTACCCCTTAAGATTCGAAATACATGTTGCAAATATCATGTTGAGTTTTCAATGCATGATGAATTATTATGGTCCATTCATTCTACTTTGCATACTAATGAAATGCTAGAGGATTGTGGTGCAAGTGGTCTTCCCAAATCATCAAGAGACTTGCTAGATCAATTTTTATGTCATAGAGATGATGGTTGTTTATTTTATAAAAAAGATTGCCTAAATGCCAAGTGCTCAAAATGTGGTGGCTTGTCCAAGTTTAGAACATGATTTCATGAGGGTTTGGAACACAATTTTGGAAAGACACTTGTCGAAAAAAAGGTATATGAAATAGTGAAATATACATTGAAGAGTGGAGGTGAAGGCTCTAGATGCGAGTTAGTTGCAAAAGAATACAATGTTGCTGATTTTATCTCAGATTTCAAGACAAATCTTTTTTACAAGTATGTAAGGCATAGTCATAGGTCTCAATGGTTGGATCAAAAATTTAGGACATGTAAGGACACTTTCCCCATTGGAACTATTATATCCGTTGTAGACTTTGCAGAGAACTATACATTGCAGCCCCAAAATGAGACTCAAGCTCAATATTACAATTCCATTCAGGTTGCTATTTTTGTACACATCACATATAGACATTCCCCTGAAAGCACAAAAGATGAGCAAAAGATAATTAGAGAGTACCATTTTTATATGAGCGCTGACAAGTCTTACTCTCATGAGTTTGTTCAACATTGTTTCTAGAACTATTTTGTCTTCTTGCAAGAAAATGGTATTGCTATGGTATAGGCATCTCATTTAGTTGGATAATTGCACCGGTCAATTTAAGAATGCCAGAATGTTTTATTGGTTTCATAGAATTCATGTGGAGAGAGGTGTACCTCATATTTGGAGTTTTTTTGAGTCAGGGCATGGGAAAGGGGAGCATGACGGAGTAGGTGCGTGTGTGAAGAGAGCTCTAGTTCAGGAGCAATTGAGGATTTTAGGTGTTGTACTTCTTGATGCTCATTCTATTATTGATTGGTGTACTTTAGCATTATCACAGGGGGGGACTCTTGATTCTACAGTGCATAGATTCTTTTAGTTGGTTGAGGAGGGAACTATAGGAGATAGATTGGATTGTCAAATAGTAAAAAACTCTTCAAAAATGCATTCATTCCGAAGCTCCAATAGTAGTACATGGACCATTTGGACACGAGAGTTGGCTTGTTTTTGCCCCATGTGTTTTCAATATGATTGGGATCATTGTGAGTCAAGTGAGTGGGTGGATACATGGGTTCCATAGTATCTGACTCCTTTATCTTTGACACTCTCTATAAGAAATGATGACATGGACACTTCAGTTGACTATGACCATCTTTCAGATCTTCTGAAGCTAGGAGATGTTTTTTCATTGGTTGCACCACAGGGCAATGATGAGAGGTCAGATTATTGGTTAGCACATTGTGTACAAGGTAAATAGAAGCTTGTACAACCAATGATAGATGGTGACGGGTTCACATATCCTATTGGTTCACTTGTTGTTGCGGGAACATGGCTGCGAACATACATGATTAGAAAGAATGGAGTTCCCGCATTTGAAGACTATGAGAAGCATAAAACTATTCTCATGTATTCACACCTTGTTATAGCAACAAATTTTAAGTTGTCAAAGCATCAAGGAAGACCAAAGACAAAAGAACTTTGGACTATTACTACTACTGATCATGAAGCACTATTGGAGACCCTGAAGCAAAGAGATGACCCTTCAAGAACACTTGACTAGGTAATAAGTTAACTTAGTGCATTATTTTCTAAGTTCGTTAAGCTTAATTTCAATACATTAATTTGACCTTTCTTAGATTGTATTTTGAGTCAATAAACTTGGTTTTGTATGTGGATTGTAACTTGTGCAGGAGCACCTATGAAGACACCTATGGTCACCATGGATCCAATTAGAGATAGAAGGACAAAAGGATCCTTAATGGTTAATTGAGATCTTTTGAAGCCTATAATGGCAATTTGTAACAATCAATTTGATTTAAAAGTTAAATGTCCTAAAACTCTTCATAAGGACTTATGACCAAAATCATGTATGGGTGGCCAATAGTGCCAAGAAGGGATCTTACATGTCATATACTTATGTCATTTGCATGGTTTGAATTCTTACATGTTTGATTGTTGTTTCTACTGCTTTAAGGATATTATTTTTTAGCATTTCAAACAATCTATAAAAGTTAAACCTCAAACATAATAAGCTCCATAGTTCAAATTTCACAAGCTTAATCATGATTAATTTCATAGTTCAAATTTCAAACATACCACTAACAGTCAGTTGAAAGCAGCTCAGCAACGTATCTTTCAAACCGGTAGCAATCTTCTGGGGCTCGTATCTTGGACTTCATGAGAGGTATCAAAAATTTTTTAGGTGCTACGAGATCATGTTTTTGAGGTCTACAATAACCTCTCTTGGTTTTGGGTGATTCGACTTCATTTGCATTTGGCAAGGCGATCTTAGTTGATGCCAAAACTTGCAGTGAGGGTCAATTGAAAGTGGCTCAACAGCGTATCTTTCAAACCGTCTGATGTGGCATTGAACCATCTACTCCATTAGCTCCAGTTGGCTAGGTAAACACTAGTGACAACCCTGTTCTACCCACAGAGTCACCGAAACGCTCGCGACTGCGCTCGACCCAAGTGACCCCAAGGTGCACTAAGCACGATTGAGCAGCGATCTTCCGGGGCTTGTATCTCAGACTTCATGAGAGGTATCAAAAAATTATCAGGTGCTACAAGATGATGTTTTTGAGGTCTACAATAACCTCTCTTAGTTTTTCAACTTTGTTTTCATTTGGCAAGGCGATCTCAGTCGATGCCAAAACTTGCAGTGAGGGTCAATTGAAAGTGGCTCAGCAATGTATCTTTCAAACTGTCTGACCTGGCATCAAACCATCTACTCCATTGGCTCTAGTTGGCCAGGTAAATTCTGGTGACAACTCCATTCTACCCACAAAGTCATCGGAACGCTCGTGACCACGCTCGACCCAAGTGACCCTAAGGTGCACTAAACATGATTGGGAAGCGATCTTCTGGGGCTTGTATCTCAAACTTCATGAGAGGTATTAAAAAATTGTTAGGTGGTAAAAGATCATGTTTTTGAGGTCTACAATAACCTCTCTCAGTTTTGGGTGATTCGACTTTGTTTGCATTTGGTAAGGCAATCTCAGTCAATGCCAAAACTTGCAGTGAGGGTCAGTTGAAAGTGGCTCAGCAGCGTATCTTTCAAACCGTTTGACCTGGAATCAAACTGTTTGCTCCATCAATGCTGGTTGGCCAAGTAAACACTAGTGACAACCCTATTTTGCCCACAGATTCATCGAAACACTCGCGACCATGCTCGACCCAAGTGACCCCAAGGTGCACTAAGCACGATTGGGCAGTGATCTTCTAGGGCTCGTATCTCAAACTTCGTGAGAGGTATCAACAAATTGTTAGGTGTTATGGGATTGTGTTTTTAAGGTTTAAAATAACCTCTCTTGGTTTTGGGCGATTTGACTTCATTTGCATTTGGCAAGGCAATCTTACTCGATGCCAAAACTTGCGGTGAGGGTCAGTTGAAAGTGGCTCAGTAGTGTATCTTTCAAACCGTTTGACCTAGCATCGAACTGTCTGGTTCATCAGCTCTAGTTGGCAAAGTAAATGCCAGTGACAACCCCATTCTACCCACAGAGTCACTGGAACGCTCATGACCACACTCGACCCAAGTGACCCTAAGGTGCACTAAGAATGATTGGGCATCGATCTTCTGGGGCTTGTATCTCAGACTTCATGAGAGTTATCAAAAAACTATCAAGTGCTACGAGATCATGTTTTTGAGGTCTACAATAACCTCTCTCAGTTTTGGGTGATTCAACTTCATTTGCATTTGGCAAGGCGATCTCAGTCGATGCCAAAACTTGCAATGAGGGTTAGTTGAATGTGGCTCAGCAGCATATCTTTCAAATTGTCCAACCTGGCATCAAACCATATACTCCATCAGCTCTGGTTGGCTAGGTAAATTCTAGTGACAACCCCATTCTGCCCATAGAGTCACCAGAGTGACCCCAAGGTGCACTAAGCATGATTGGGCAGTGATCTTTCAGGGCTCGTATCTCAGACTTCATGAGAGGTATCAAAAAATCATCAGGTGATATAGGATCATGTTTTTGAGGTCTACAATAATCTCTCTCAATTTTGGGTGATTTGACTTTGTTTGCATTTGGGAAGGTGATCTCAGTCGATGCCAAAACTTGCAGTGAGGGTCAGTTGAAAGTGGCTCAACAGTGTATCTTTCAAACCGTCTGACCTAGCATCAAACCATCTACTCCATCAGCTCTGATTGTTTGGGTAAACACCAGTGACAACCCTATTCTACCCAGAGAGTCATCAGAACACTCGTGACCATGCTCGAGCCAAGTGACCCCAAGGTGCACTAAGCACAATTGGGCAGTGATCTTCCAGGGCTCGTATCTTGAACTTCATGAGAGGTATTGACAAAATTTTAGGTGCTACAAGATCATGTTTTTGAGGTCTACAATAACCTCTCTCAGTTTTGGGTGATTAGACTTCATTTTCATTTGGCAAGGCAATCTCAGTCGATGCCAAAACTTGCAGTGAGGGTCAGTTGAAAGTGGCTCAACAGCGTATCTTTCAAACCATCTGATCTAGCATCAAACCATTTGTTCCATCAGCTCCGGTTGGCCAGGTAAACACCAGTGACAACCCCATTCTACCCACAGAGTCACCGGAACACTCGCGACCACGCTTGACCCAAGTGACCCCAAGGTGCACTAAGCACGATTGGGCAACGATCTTTCAGGGCTGGTGCAGGGCACCCTCCACTAGTAGGAATTTGAATTGCATTTTTATGTTTGTAATAAATAGGATGGATCTAAATAGATCATCCTAATTTTGGTTTGGAATCCCTAATGTGTGATCAAGGATCTTTTGGCAATGTTATAAGCCTAAGATACCTTAGGTCATGGGGTTCACCTAGTTAGTGATAATTTGCTAGGTTAGGCTTATGGAGTCTTAAAGGTTGATTTTAGATTATTTTCACTTGAAAAATCATGTTGATAGGTTTTTATCTAAAAAATAAATCATAAACTCTATCGAGTTCATAAAATGGCATATTTTGCAAAATTGCAAAAATGCAATAAAAGTTGTTGTTGCAACTTTCTAAAATTTCTTGAGAGATTGGAATTGGAAACCCAAGAGTCAAATGGGTTCTCCAATCAATATACCTTAATTTTGTAGGTTATATATGCTCATCACTTCAAACCATAATGGTAAGAAGTTGATTTTTGTAAACTAATGCCATAAAGGAGGAATACAAATCATTTTTGAGCCATTTCTCAGAGTTGTACGGGCGTGTACGAACTTATAGGGTCATGATTTGAATGTGGGAATATTTTATTTCATGTTAGTGAACATTTAAATTGATTTTAAGAAGTTTTAGTTTCATTTGTTAAAGTTATTTCAATTCTTTTCAAAACAATCTAGGAAGCAAGCTTTTCTAGGGCCCTGAACACTAATGGAGGCCTACCTTGCATTCTAGCTGTGGGTTTAACCTAAGAATTTGGAAAATGAAATTTAGGTCTATGTATCAATGGATTCTAAAGGCTCATGCAGTGGCTCAAAGGGAAAGGCCTTCATGCATCAGGCCCTAGTCTGAATTGTTGAGAAGATTCAGTCTAGAAAGTAGAAGAAAGTTGTAAAGAAGTGCATAGAATAGATAAGTGAGTGAATTAAAGGTAGTTTTGAGTCATTTTGGGTTGGAGAAGAATATCTAAATCACTATACCAGTTCCATGAACCCTATACCTCATAATTGCTTTGTAAACCAAGCTTAATTAGGCCAATTAGGTCTATGTCCAAGGTGGGTGTTAGGTGGTGCTAGAGTGGATTTGGAAGACAAGGCTTTGGGATCTTAAATAAATTCCAAATGGGTGTTTAAAAATTCCCTGATTGTATCAAGATACTTAGTTGTGCAAAAGTTAGAGTAGAAAACCTCTATTGAGAAGGCTACAAGGAAATTGGCATGCAGGTCTAGTTTGCCATGGTACGGTTTTGGTGGGAATAAACCAAGTGTTATTTCAGAGTCCTTAGGTCATATGAGGACCATCTAAATGCTTGGGAGTGGTTAGGAAGTCCATTGGTGAAGAGTTCTATCAATAAGTTAGTTTTAGGCCTAGTGTCCCTAAAGCCAAAAAGGCATTGAAGTTTGATTGAGTGTGTAACTTTGCAAATGGAGTTTATTGGGATAGAAATACATTTGTTTGGTTGTGTTATACCATCAAAAGAGTTTGGGATTACCCTTAAGCCTTTGTGGTTGGTTGGTGAGTTGTGGGAGGTAGTAGAAGGGCACTCCACTTTCTTGCTATAACCTCTGCATTAGGGGCTCGTATATGTAAACTGTTCATTAGAATGCCAGCAAGCAGAGCATGGCATATGGAATTATAGATAGGAGTAGTAGAACTAGTAAAAGGTATCCAAAAATGAAGTTTCCAAAGCTTTGTCAGGTTAGATTGGTCGATGACAATGAGAATTGGTTTTGCACATCGACAGTATTGGCATTCGAGAACATGATAATCTATAACACAATTTCAATATTAAGACATTATCATTTCCTAAGAATGCCCCAACATTGAATGTTAAGGAGGACCCAACATCTTCCCTGATGGACATAACCTTGTTTCATGCTTGGTTGTTGGATTCATAGAGGTCTGGGACTATATGAGTGGGAAACTTAAGAGCGATTTTTAATACCAAGCTAATGATTCCTTCATGATGCATGATAATGCAATTCTTTGTGTTGACATCAGTCATGATTCAAAGATGTTGGCTTCAGGTTTACAGGGTGGGAAAATTGAGGAGGACGTGCTCGCAATTGAATCCCAAAATATGTATGTATGATGGCTTCGACAAAATGTTTCTTGGTGTCACTTGCATGAAGTGGTATGTGTGTGGAGAGCCAGAAATGACATGCTCTAGTTATAGCACCAAGCATCCAATCAAAACACAGAGGCATTAACACTTGTGTTGCAATAAGATCCAGATGGCACTATTCTATAAGAATAGATCCATTTTGAAAGATGTAGAGCGCCAAGTAACATGGACTTTCATAACAAAATATTACTAAGGCACTCACAAAGGGAGACTTTAATGTATTTGAGAAAGAAGATGTGGATAGACACGTCCTCAAGAATTAGTTATTATAACAGGAAAGAAACTGACCGAAAGGGGAAAATAAATAAGGCTCGTAGAGGAGATTTTGGGGGTTTCAAATTCCGCCTGACCTGAGAGACTTTGTGCCAGGGGAGGGATAGATTAGGATTTTTATTGTAATGCATGGAAAGATGGATTTTATTTTTAGATAATGATTAATGTACAGGAATAATAGAATCTTTGTTGTTTTTCTGTGTTCAAAGAAGGATATGTCAGCATATTAAAACTTTGATTTTAGATGCTCACTTTCTGATTGATATTCATCTTTGAATGATATTGGTTTCTTTTGAATGCGTATCTGTTACGTCTGATCATCAGCACAATCATCTATGGACTTTGTGCTATAGTTTTTCATGTATTTGGAAAGAACCATTCATCTTTTTCTCTTAGTTTCTTTCTGTAATGCATTATTTAGGCAAATGAAATTTGTAGCATTTACTGTCCTTTTCTTTTCAGTAAATTAGTCCCTTTTGCATCTATCTCGTGTTTACGAATATATGTTTGTAAGCCTTTATTGCTTTTAGGTTAAAAGCATTATCATTTATAGTTTAGTTGATTCATTGTAAATCCTACATGGGGAGCTATACCTGGATAATTTAGAGGGTGCTTATGCTTCTCAATAGAGAAGTGACCCAACTATTGGTGTTGGTTGAGTCTTTTTGTTTTGGCTTTAAGGGTCATTTTGTAAGCATTTCTTTGGAAGACAAATCTATTCACCAACAAGAAGTTAAACCTCAAACATAATAAGCTCCATGAACAGGGTATTCCAGATTAAAGAAAAACAAATGTAACTTCAACAAGATATAATTTAAATCATAATGATAATCATAGTCAAGATATAACTTCACCATTCAATTCCATAAACATGAATAATAAATATGTATATACAAAAGATGACGCAAATATAACATATAAATGAACATGTTCTATATATGTATCAAATGTATAAAAAGTATGTCCATATACAAATATGGCACATGCCATTTCAAAATGTCTACAAAATCAATGTTTAAAGGTGTACAATGTGGCATATATGCCATCTCAAAATGTGTCAAGTTTCATCTCTAAATGACCACAAAACTAAAACTGCATCCTATGCTATAGGGGGATCATCAAAATGTAGCCTCTTTGAAGAAGTGTTGGGCTCTGATTGATCCTGCATAAAAAATGAGTTCAAACCAAAGTTAGATTGCTTACTTTATATGATTTGTACACACACACACACACACACACACACACATATATATAATTCATAATTTTCAAACACTAATTTAATTAAAATTATAATTGAATACCAATATTTGTACCTAGTCTCTCGATCACCTACTATGAGCAGGTATCCTAGCATAAGTCTTGGGTAGCAAAGGGACCATGCTAGCAATACCAACTTTGATCTATAAATATATATTTGCAATAATGATATTAGTAGAGTGGTGCAACATAGAGCAATAAATCTACAAAATAGGATGATAGCATAATAAAATTACAAATTGATTGAACTAAAATTAAAACTTACATCTAGTGATCCCTCCTCTGGAATAGTGGGCTGGGTCAACAAAGAAATGAAGGATTGTCATGGGCCCTCCCTCACAGTCGGAGTAACCTATGAGAGTAAAAAGATTTTCAATTATAGATCAATGTACTTCATCATAGAAAACTTGGTTACAAAATACAAATAAAAATATGTAAAAGTCTACGTACAATCGGGCTATCACTCCAAATCGAGATGCCTGTAACCCTACACTTTCGAACCAGTGTCAGGACATCATCGATAGCCACACCCTATACAATAAAGTGCAAATAAAATATTTATTACTACACACAAGTGGCATACATATGCATGCATAATTAATCTTAAACAATTAAATACCTTTCCTTTGTCGACACCTGATAAAGGAACCCCCTCATGCCCCCCACTGACATTGACTATAGCCTGCAAGAACACAATAAGATGACAATATATATTAGTAAATGTATGAATTTTATTGCTCTAATTGATAGAGATTTAAGCATGTACACCAAATGATATATAAAAAAACTAATGGGTACATAATTTATAATATACCGTATAGTCATCAAGGCCAAATGAAATGGCCGAAAGTGTGGACTCATCCACCTGTCTCACCTCCTCCTGTGTCATCAACTGAACATAAATGGAAAAAATATATATACATAAGTGCATGCAATCATTAAAACTAATCTAAATAAATAAATTATTTTTAAATTAAATAAGTCATGTGACAAATTTATTTATAATGTTTACTCTTACCGTATCAACAGGAGTCAATGGCTCTGCCTGCACCTCCTAAGCACTCTCATGAGATGTAGATGCTCCATGAGGTGTTGTAGCCTCTGTAGCTGCGTCTCCTGTATCCCCCTCATCAATATAATGAAACTGATATATATCAAAACTAGTAAGTGGTCCAAGGCACATATGCCTGCACGTAATGCACATATGGGGCTTGCATACATGTGAACTCTAATGAGCTATCGATGCGCCGACAACATCCAAAGGAGGCAACACTGACCTACTCTGAGTGATCAACTGATCACTTAGTAAAGGAATGGCCCTAATAGTTTGTGAGGTAGCCTCTGCAATGATATCAGGATGCTGTACTAGAGGAGGGGGTGTGACATTAGTGGGGGGGAGAAAGGTAGTGGCCTTTCAGCGCTGGGAAGATGGCCTAGTCTGAGGAGCTCCTCTACCTACACCCATGTTGGGCCTCATACTCCAATAATCAACATGGTGACCAAGCACAAACTCAGCATACAATTTTTTAAGGAAATAAAATGGGACCTCCAAATTGCTATGGGGTGGTTTATCAAAAACCATCCACCAACAATCCCAAAAGTTTGTGCGCATTGCTTCATTTGTGCACCATTTTATTGATAATTTGGGCTTTTTGGGGTCAACTGGTATTCCAATTTTAGGATCGACAAAAAGGGTGGCTATATCTTCCTTACTTATATTAAGGGCCGCAATCCCATCATGGTCAAGATCATCATCAAATTGGGCATGCATATCATCACGCCAATGAAGAGAAGCATTATGTTGATGGGTGAGTGTGTCAATGTTTCCAACAATTGTATTTAGTGTGGCAAGCATGGGACCTAATGTAGGTATATTTTGATATGTGTTTTGGAAACTCTGTATTGTGTTCAAATTTTCTTGTATCAAATCTTGTAAAGATGGAGGGTTTTGAAGTGGGGGATTGTTTTGGGGATTGTTATTTAGTGCGGGAGGGTTATTTTCTTCATTGTTGTCAGCCATGCCTGATTAAATAAAAAAAATTCAAAATTTCAATCTAATTTCATATATTATTACAAATATAAATACAAAACCCTATTTAAAAAAAAATGCTACATTTAGCATGAAAATGAAATATATTAATAAAAATTATATAAATAACTACTTACCGAATATGCTTGGAGTTGAATTTGTTGTTTCTAATATCAGGTATCCGAAAATATATCGGGTATCTAAAAATGGTAGAAAGAAGTTGAAGAAAATCACGCAAGGAAATGAGGAAAAGGGCTCATGGGTTTTGGATTTATGCCATAGTTATCGGGTACCCGATTAGGCCTGTGCTTTGGTGGCAGGTTTTCCTAGGTACTGACACCCAGGCCTACTAAAAAGTCAACAAGCACTTTCATGCACTTTTGGACGAGTGAAAAGTGAATTTTTTTCACATCACCACTTTTTGGCCCCTCATGATCTTGCACATACACTAAAACATATCTATATTATAAAAAAAACAATCTAATCCTTTTATTATTTCTTTTAAAAGCCATGTTTTATTTTTAATAAAACTTAACCCTAATTTTTTTGTTGTTGCAATGTTTATACCTCTGCGGTGACTGAATGGTGGACGCGCAGAGAGGGGAGGAGGAGCAGTGGTGGAGGAGTAGGCTCGGCGCACCGCTGCACACCACCCACCACTACACTTGTAGTGGTGGCACGCAGTTTCGATGCCACGTGATAGCACCACCTGCCATTGTGTAGGTAGGGAGGAAAGGGGTGGGGTTTGCAGGGGTGGCTTCGGCCACTTCCCCAACTCTCATCCAATCCACAATGCAGCCTTTTAAAAAAAAAATTTCCTTCATGCACACTGCGCATTCGCTCGCAGGCCGTAAACTTATTAAAAGGGGGTTTAAAATATTATATATTATTTTTATAATAACACACACACACACATATATATATAATAGAAATATTATTAAATGTCTATTAATGATTGGTGAATATTTTTAATTTTTGAAAATTAAAACAACAAGCATATGGGCTTATTTTTTTGAAATTTTAAATACACCATTGCATTGGAATTTAATAGCTAAATCTTTTGTAGGAACCGAAATTTCAAATAAGGCATTTAATTTTTGAAAAAATATTCTAAGTATAAAAAAAAAAATTCATAATTTAACATACATTTAAAAATTGATTAAAATTTCTCAAGAGCACAAAAAAATAAGAGCTAAAATTTTACTAAATAAACCCCACTCACACATTTGGGATTTTTAAATAACTTGTAATCTAAAGGTTCCATTTTTTGGAAACTCAATTGCCATAATCATCTATTTTAATTGCACCAATTAAAATAGTATTAAATCTTTAAATTGCTCATAATTTTTCTAAATTTTAAATAACACACACATTTAAACTTGATTAGAACTTAAAAATTTAAATAGCATTTTAAAAATCCATTTATTCATAAATACTAATCAGTAAATCTTATTTCCATTTCAAATTCAATTATTCCAAAATCATTAACTTCCATAAATACAATAATGACAATATATTTATAAAATCAAATGTTTGAATTACAAGGGAATCTCTTATTCCAAATTTCAAACATAAACTTGAAATGTAAAGTTTTCAATGAAATTCTCCAATTCAAATTTCAATCACATACAGGTTTGCCAGGTCCTATATCTAGCTGGGTACTTGATAGAATGAGGTTGACCATGGAGGCTCACCTCCCAACCTAGGCCTTTTCAAGGCCACCCCCAAGCTAGGAGATCCATAATAGAATGGGTACAAACAGGTATCCAAAGAAAATTACAAAGAAACTCATCCAAACACAAAACACCAAATTTTTTTTGCCAACATGGTTTAAACAAGAGGAAGGTCTCCAGGAGGATTTCCTGAAACAGGGGCAGTGGTGAACTAACAGGAGGAGAAGCCTAAGTATAAATTATAAATTCACAAGCCACACATGGACTTGGAAAGACCATCTACACAAGATGCAATCTAAAATTCCTCCTTATGCCCTCCAGGTGCCTGTAGGCCATACTTGGCATCATGGGTATCATGAAACCCCATGTTTATCCCTCCACACATGGGAGACTTTGCACAATTCTAGGTCACTTCCTACTACCCCCTTCAAGGTTACTCTACCCTCCCTAGGGTGAGTGTGCCTTGAAGAATCCCATTCACAAAAGAAATTAGGAATGAAAAACAACAAAATAGACATCACGAATTTTTGAGCAAAACCATAAAAATAGCAAGGACTCCACTAATGGAGCTCCAAGCTTACATACATGCCAATAAATACATTTTAAGATAAAAAAATCCAACCTTACTGCAAGCCTAACATTGAATCTAAAAATGATCTCTCCTTCCAAGCAATCCCTTTCTAAGCTCCTTTCAATTCTGAAAATGGTCTCTAAAATAGAGAGTGGGTGAACACTCAATCTCTTCCTAAAACCTTCTGTATATAGGAAAACCTCCAACAACCTAGGAATAAATCAAAGGTAAGGAAGAACCTTCCATCCCCTTCTTCCCACTTGCCTTCCTTCTCCATAAATGGAGTTAAATGCAAATTTGGGAAGAAAAGAGAGGTTAACCAAAATCACACAACTCTCAAATTCGCACAACTTTGAAAAGGATATTGTAGGGGTGTAATAAATGTGATTAAAGGCTCTTAATGGGTTGAAAATGACCCCTAACCCCTAGGGTACCAACCTAGGTAGCTAAAATTGACCTTGGTTACCTTATGGGAGCCCAAAAGACTCTTAAACCCCACCTAAAGTTTACCCACGGATTTCCAAGTCAAGGTTGACCAACTAGAAACTTCCTAACCCATGGTAAGCTTGGTACTACACTAAGATAAACCCCTTGATAACCCTTCACTTAAACATAATAGAATTAACTAGCCATGCCAACACTTAATTGCAATAAGTGTATCTAGCTAGCTGTCTGCTCTCCTGCTGTCTTTTTGCTGTCCTTTTTTTCTGTCTTTCTTGTTAAGGACTTGTTATTTTTTTGGTGTCTTTTTTTGGTGCGGTTGCATTGTTTCTACTGGAACTTTAATGCTTATTTTGTAAACTTGATATATAAGGTCTCGGGTCCTTTCAAAACCTGCTTTTACGTAATCAAAACACTTAATTGCAATAATTGCTAAAATTGACATATTTAAATAAACAAATGACATGACTTATTCACAATATCTTTAACTGAATTAAACACACTCATGCAAACCAAATTTATGAATAAACAAATATACAACAAGGTCCATGTTTCTTTATACAAACATGACCTTGGAATGCATAGAATATAATAAAGGTTTTGATTCTAGGTCCCCAATTTAGATCCATGTGGTCAACTATCCCTGCACACTCATTGCACACATCAGTAGGTCCAAAATAACATGATATAGAAACATAATACATCATCAATACTGCATGGTTTATAAACTATATCTATAAATTTGATTTAACTAAACATATCATCGGTTTCCTAAACCAATTTTCTATCACAATTGCATCTAACACAATAATTCCCATATATGACATCATCATAAACTAAAACTGAATCAAAACATAAAGTATCTCAAGTGTACCTTGATTACATAACCAAGTGCTGAACATATAACATAGGATTCAAAAGATCCTCAAATACATAAGTGTCTAAATAGTCAAGGTATGTCCAAGTAAAAGTCACTGAAAGCATTGAAAGAAAAGTAGTAAACTATGTCTATCAAAGGTAGATCTTACACAGTTATGCACATAATCTCCCCCTTTTTCATTGATGGAAACACCATAATATAATCATGACAACATCACAAAATTCCTCATAACAATTCATCCCCCTTAGCTGATTCTTTTCTCCTGATAACTCTTTGTCTTCTTCTCCCCTTTAATCTTCTTTTGGTAGTCATCTCCCAAGTCTTCTCCCAAGTCTTCTTCCCCTTTGACAACAATGACAAAGGAACCACACAACATAGGTCACCTTCTACTATAATAATCTTCTTCTCCTCTGAAAACTCCCCCTAAGTAGTAGTCCCCTTAACATCAATCCACAATGAAAAATATTCAATAAATCCACAGGATTGATGTTGCAACATCTTAATTTTTTTTAGGTAGGGGCATAACCCCTAGCTTACCTCTTAGATACTCAAAAGTATCATTGGGTAGTGGCTTAGTAAATATGTCTGCTATTTGTTCCTTGGTTGGTATATATTCCAACTTAACTTCTTTCTCCCGCACTTTCTCCCTCACAAAATGATACTTGATTGCATTGTGTTTTGTCTTAGAATGCATCACTAGATTCTTTTAAATGTTCATTTCACTTTTATTATCATAGTAAATAGTTACTAGTTTAGTTACCTTCTTTTTGATTCCTTCTAGGATCTACTTCATCCATGCAATCTAAGTACAATTGATAGTAGCCTCCACATACTCAACTTCTATAGTAGATTGGAAAATGCAATTGATCTTTTTACCTATCCATGATACAAGTCTTTCTCCTAGGAAGAATGCTCCTCCACTTGTACTTTTTATGTCATCGATGTTTCCTTCCCATTCTGCATTATTAGACACTCAAGGATAAATCACTTTTATGTGCATGCCATAAATGAAATTCTTTAGTCCCTTTCAAGTATTTGAATATTCTCTTCATTTCCACCATGTTGGATTCTTTAGGATTTACTTGAAATATAGCCTCTATCCCAACTTCTTGAGCAATGTTTGGTCTTGTATGAACATGTTTCCTTCCCAATTTACTAGTCCACCGCATTTGACTCATCATCCTTAGACATCTTACATCTGGTCACCATGGGGGTTCCAAGTGGCTTGAAATCTTCCATTCCAAAGGTTTTGAGCACTTCCTTTATATACTTAGACTAAAAGACATAAATACCATCCTTTAGCTATGAAATCTAAAATTCTTTCTTCATCTCTTCTGCAAATTCCAAACTCATTTCATCATTTCCATAAAATGTTATGTCATCCACAAATACTTTAGCTAATAGTAAATTGTCACCTTCAACCTTCAAGTATACATTGCTATCTTTATTTGTTCTTCTGAAACCAATCTTAAAAAGATAAGTGTGTAGCCTTTCATACTATGCTCTAGGTGTTTGTTTTAGTCCATATAGTTCCTTTTGTGGCTTGCACACCATATCCTTTTTCTATGTCAATACAAACCCATCCAATTGTTCTATGTATACCTCTTCTTCAAGAATTCCATTTAGAAAAGTAGATTTAACATCCATTTGGAAAAATTAAACCTTTTGTAAGCTGCATAAGAAAGTAATATTCTTACCCCTTCAAGTCTTTCCACTTGAGGAAAGGTCTCTCCATAGTCTAATCCTTCCTCTTGTGGATAGCCCTTAAATACAACTCTTTCCTTTTTGTAGATCACTTCCCCATCTTCATTTTTTTTTTCTAAAGACCCATTTTGTACCAATTAAATTGTTGTTTTCTGGTCTAGGAATAAGTGTCTGTGTATCATTCTTTTCAATATGATCAAGTTCCTCTTCCATATCTTTTATCTAATCACCATTCTTCAAATCTTCATTCATGGTCTTAGGCTCAAAATTTCAATTTAGACATGTACTTTCCCTAATTTTTCTTCTTGTTTGCACACCTTCATCTTTATCACCTATGATTTGATATGTAGAATGATTCACATTTACATACCTTGGAAAAATTAGTTCAGGTCTAGGAGCTTCTTCTTCCAGTTGAACCACTTCTTCCTCATTATTCTATTCAATTGTATCTTGCACTTCAAGTTGAACATTCACAATCTCCTGGACATTCTCTTATTCTTTCTTACTAGATTCATCATTTTTTTAGGATATTCATCCACCTTCACATTTATAAGTTTAATCATCTTGTTTGAACTTTTTTTGAAAGACTTGTAGGCCTTTCTTTTAGTAGAGTATACCAAGAAAATACCTTTATCACTCTTGGGATCAAATTTTCCTATGAACTCATCTCTCTTGATATAGAATCTGTTACCAAAGACTTTGAAATACTTAACACTAGGTGTATGACCATACCATAATTCAGAAGGTGTCTTACCAGTTGCTTTCTTCACTTGTACCTAGTTCAATTTGTATACTATAGTGCTAATGGATTGTCTCCAATACACCTTAGGTACATCACCTTAAATCATCATTGTCCTGGTTGCATCTACGATCTATCATGTTCCTCCTTTTTACAATACCATTATGCTTTGGAGTTCTTGGAGTTGACATCTATCTTTTGATTCCATTCTCCTCACAATATTCAATAAACTCCCATGATGTAAACTCTCCTCCTCTATTTGACCTTAAGAACTTCAATATTTTTCTCATTTCATTCTCAACAAGCTCCCTAAACACTTTGAAATTGTAGAAAGCTTCAAATTTATCCTTTAATAAAGTCACCCACATCATCCTTGAATAGTCATCAATAAATAACATAAAATATTTATCACCATGATGACTCTTTGTTCTCATAGGACCAAAAAGATTAGTATGTACCAAATCCAATATATTCTCAGATGAAAATTCCTTACTACTAAAAGTAGAACATGTTAATTTACCCAATTGACATTCTTTGCACATTACATTGTCTAGATTAACTAGTTGTGACAATCCCATGATTACATTTGACTTACTAACTTTGATCAAGCTATCAAAATTGACATGATAGAACCTTTTGTGCCACAACAAACTATCCTAAACTCTAACAACCAAACAACTATTAATAGTAGTATTCATATGGAATAAATTACCTTTTATTTTCCTCCTAGTAGCAATCAGATCTTATGAGCTTCCAAGTATCCTGCATATACCTCCTTCGAACTCTACGTGACAACCTTTATCATTCAACTAAAAAACACTCAACAAGTTATGTCTCATACCTTCTACCAAATAGATATCATCAACATTTATTTTTCTATTCAAATAAATTTAACCTTTACCTTTTACCAAGAAGGGTGTGTTGTTTCCAAACCTAACCACACCATCATCAAATTCTTCTAGCTTTATGAACTTTCTTTTGTCACCAGTCATGTGAAGTGAGAACCCACTGTCAATAGCCCACTTATTACTATGTTGTATGTGTGAGACTAGTTCCTTTTCACCTTCCAAGGTGTGCAATATCTTCAAATGCTCCAAATTCTGCTATACATGAACAATACCTCAAATAAGAATTCACCACCCAACCATGTAGATCTACAAAGATCCACTCCCCTATGCTAGGAGATAGAACCATTATTCACGTGCATGAGAACTAGGCTAGTCTAAGGTAGTGAAGTATCCAACCCCAAACACAAAAAAACACTTGTACAAAAATACAAAGAACAATAGAGGAGTTTTCCTAGGATGCTGATTAGGTGAGTGTCATTGATTTGTCCTATTTGTTGGGATCCTCCCTAGCAGTCATGTACTCTAGTGCCCTTAAGAGGCCTGTCCCAGTAGCCACAATGACCCCGGTACTCCAATAGGACTTATGCGACCATTATCAAATCTTTTATCTTTTTAAAGGTTTAATTAATTCCATACCCATACCCAAACCAGTTTTTGAATTATATTAGCTCTTCTTTTAAAAATCACCCAAAGGTTATCCCTCTAGCCTCCTCAACCTAGGTCCTGTAGCGAGCCACTCACTTGGAGCACCTAGAAATCCTACTCACAAATAGGTCATCGAGGATGTAAACCTCCATACCGATGTCCCTCCCAAGTAAACCTATAGGACATGGTGAACATATAGCCCTTCCCAAAGTTTTCACAAGGAAACAACTATACAAAGAACCCAACACACCTACCCAAGACTTTCTTGTCAAAACATGACTACTGAGGTGGCTTCTAACTAACACAACAATCTTTCTATGGGTTTACAAAAAAAAAACAAAGTCACAAACCATTCCGATTTCAAAAAGAATACAATTGATCATTCAATAAGTTGATTATGACAATCAGATTTAGGCTTAGTAAAATATTAAACGAAGTAACTTAATTATGTCATCAAACATAAATTAAAATAAAATAGAACTTAGTATTAAATACAAAGTCTAATCAATCCATAATTACACCATATTGTATGTAATAAACATTTAGAAATATCAAATATATGAAAATAAATATGAAATTTACAATAACTAAAATTTATTAATAACCTTTAAATTTTTTAATAAAATTAAAAATAACTATACAATTTATAATAATAATAATAATAATATTTTTTTGGCAAGGTACATTGAATAAAATTAAAAATATTTAAGAAGTTTATAATAATTAAAATTTAATAAAAATATTTAAATTTTTTAATAAATAAAATTAAAATTTATAAAAGAAACATTTAAAAAATTTATTAAATAAATTTAAAGAGGGGTCGGAGGAGGGCTTCTCGACCCACCAAATAAATTTTATTTTATTTTTTTTGTTTATATTTTTACTTACAAAAATCCTTTTTTTAATATTTTTCTTAATATATAGAAAAAAAACTTTTGCATTAAAAATAATAGTAAAGTTTTTCTAATAGAGTAAAAACAAGTACTTTGCATTAAAATAATAACTAATTTTTTAGAGTAAAAACTATTACTTTGCATTAAAAATAATAGTAAAGTTTTTCTAGAGTAAAAACTATTACTTTGCATTAAAAAAAATAGTTAAGTTTTTTTAGAGTAAAAACTATTACTTTGCATTAAAAATAATAGTTTTTGATTACGGTAAAAATAGGTTTTGAAGGGGCCCCGAAACCCTTTAACATAGAAAGATTGAGATAAGCATGGAAGACCAAAAGAACAACTAGCTGCCCCTAAAAAGGGAACAAACTACAAAGGGACATATCCTAGATAATCAATACACACCTACACAACAAAAAAGAAAAATACATTGGAAGCAAAATAGAGAAAAAGACCACCAGCATCAAGATCAAGACAGAGTCTTCAAGAAGCCCTCAGAGTCCTCTAGCTGGGCCTGCATAATCTTGACATTATCCTTAAGCCTCTGAATGTCCTGATCTTCGACCTTGAGTTTCTTTTTGGTGTTGGACCTAGTTCTCGTACTAGGTCCCATCTGCTAACTGGAACCAGTCAAATCAATGTTGTTGATCAGAGGGCCCTCTTTGTTCCCTTCCAACATTTTTCTTAACATGTTCAAGTTATCCAGAGTAGACTTCATTCCTGAATTTGCCAAACCAAGCAAATTCTTCAACATAGCTTCGTTCTTGCTAGTCTTCTCATGAATGGGAACCATGGCTATCTCAACAACTTTTTTAATTTTTTCATCCATCTCAGAACCATAATAAAAAACACAAGCTTTAGCATTGGGAGCATTCTCCTTCCTAATATTATCAATGATTTCCTCAAGCATGGTGTTCTTATTTTCCAATTTAATACATTTGTTCTTCAGCTTAACCAAATCAAAATGCACCCACTTATCCAGATTATAGCTATAGATAGACCAGGGGAATCGTGGGAGTCCAGATTTTCCTCCTCCATAACCCTGAAGATATTTTTACCTGAATCATCCACATTACTATCAACAACATTGGTATCAACATCTTTGTCTTTGTTTTCCTCAACCTCAACCTCATTCATAGTATTATCTTTTCCATCAGCTTTGCCAGTCTCCGAAACAGGGTTGGGCTTTTTCCCACTATTTTGATTGTCCTAGTCATCCCCGAATTTACCCTTAACAGTTGTGGTAGTGACATCAGGGTTCTCTATCTCATTCTCCTCAGGGATCTGGGTGG
This sequence comes from Chamaecyparis obtusa, assembly GCA_027943335.1. Classification (NCBI taxonomy): domain Eukaryota; kingdom Viridiplantae; phylum Streptophyta; class Pinopsida; order Cupressales; family Cupressaceae; genus Chamaecyparis; species Chamaecyparis obtusa. Next base: position 1,096,895 of record BSBK01006631.1, read on the forward strand.
TGGAATTGGACAACTCATTATGATCCACCTGGGTATTCTCACTAACCTCAGGATCAATATTAGTCATGACCGTGGAAAAAGGCTTCACACAATCAGGCTCTGAAATGGCAGGACTCATAGGGGGATCCATATTTTTCTTAGTAGTGACAGGGGCATTGTCCTCAGAAGTGTCCTTGACAGACTTCAACCCATCCTTGGGCCTAGAAGAGGCAAGCTCAAAGGGGGGAAGAGCTTTCTTATTTTTCTTTTTCCTGGATGGAGAACCCATAATCTTCCTTTTTTTGACCTGGGCCGGGATAGGATCAGGAATATGGTCCCTCACATAAATCAGCTATAAGGAGAATAAGCCCAACATGAAGAATAGGGGAATTCTTCACTCTATATTCAAAAATGCTCTAGTTGAGCGAACATAGGAGAAAATAGGGAAAGGAAATCCTTTTGTCCTGCCTAAAATGATTAGCTAGGACAAAATGATAGTTATAAACCCTAGAAAATCTCCCTTCCAAAGTGAAGTACTCCATCATGACCTTAATGAAAAACCCCAAATTTAATCAATATTATCCATATCCACATAATCATTCTTACCTTTAACCATGAGATCCTTCTCCTCGTCAGTGACAGGAAATGACTGGTAAGCTCTGGTTCTGACCTTGATCTCTTTTGAGTACTTCATGCCATCCAAAGGAAGATCAGTGATTTTAGAAAGGAGCTCAAGGATGAGGCTAAAGGACTTGCCAGCCAGATTCACTGTGCCCTTATCCCATCCATCTGCAAGGCTTTGGAAACGTCATTATCAAAGCCATGGAGTCTCTGAAAAAACTGATGAAAACTATTACTTTGCATTAAAAATAATAGTGAAGTTCTTTAGAGTAAAAACTATTACTTTAAAATAAAATTAAAGTTTTCCCAAATATGTGAATTTATTCCTGTTTACTAAGGTTTATGGGAGTTATATTATTTTTGTTTTTTTTCTAAGAAAACATTAGACTCTTTCATCATATTGTTAATTTAATTTTTGAAACTCTAACAATCTCTTCCCAATTTTAATTTTCACCCAAATAAAAAAAAATCAATAAGAAAAGTCTTTAATATATTAATTTTAGAACCTTGTAACAAACATACTAAAAAATATATTCATTTATCGTGCATAGATTTTATCCTAAGAAAATAGAGCTAGGTTCTAGATTAATTACCATACAATATGGATTTTATTTTATTTTTTAAACTTTCTGGAAGACACACAGGGAAATCATCATGAGAAAATAGAAAGGACGAAGAGAGAGACACATGAATAATTTTCCAGATTTGAGATCCTACTTGAAATCCTATGACAGAGGTTCCTGACTCTATTCTTTTCCCCCAAGCCTAGCCTTCCCCAATACTTGTGTGATCTCCTCAGACATCCTTTCCCGGCCCCCAAAATCTCCTGTTACCCATACTTAGGAGAATTTCCATTATAAATAAACCTTTGGGTAGTTCCATAGGTTGAGGGAGTTGCTTCCCGCAACATCCTTACCCACCTTATAAAATAAATAAAATAATAATACTAACCATAAAATTAGTTTTACCCATGATAGGTAACTAATTTCTACCTACCCTCCACTTACTCGTATACCATATATATAAAATAATTAAATCCCCCTTATATAGTTTTATAGATATTAAAAAAAACATAACCACCACTTCTAAATTCAATACCTTATGTCTAGGTATGCTTCTCAAGGAAGTCACTAGCCCAATGGAACTTGGGACCCCTCACAAATAGGAGGTCTCAAGTTCCACCCCCACCCCCTACTAGAGAGAGAGAGAGTATTTATTTATTTTTATAATCCATACTTTACATTTTTCTTCACTATGCATTTATTTGATTTACCTAATTCCACTTTATACATACAACCCTAATGAAAACACTCGTAAAAAAACTATAAGCATAATAATATTTGAATGTATATAGGTGTACATATATGTGTGCACCCATATATGCATTCTTGTAGACATAATTAACACACACACACACACACACACACACATATATATATAGAGAAATATTACAATTCTACACCCTTCATGACCACTTTGAAGGAGATTGACACAAAAAGAAATAAGAGCCCATATAAACACCCAAAAAGGCCAAAACAAGAGACAGATAAAAATACAAAAAGCCATAGGGTTTTTCCCATGTGTGAACTCTGGTTCATCTCTGAACAACAACAACTAATTCAAGGTTTTAAGGCATGCTCAGACCTGTGTAGCTAGGTGGAGTCGATGCTTGGTACCTCCACACACCTACATCACTAGGAAATGACTATATATATATATATATATATATATATATATATATATATATATATATATATATATATATATATATATATATATATATATATATATATATGTATATATATGTATATGTATATGTATATGTATATGTATATGTATATATATATGTATGTATATATATATATATATATGTATAAGTATATGTATATCTATATATATATATGTATATGTATATATATATATATATATATATATATATATATATATATATATATATATATATGTATGTATGTATGTTATATATA